>FR997838.1:18520953-19120953 GCA_905475405.1 Schrankia costaestrigalis | reverse complement strand
ACGAACTCCTCCTTGGAGTAGCGGTTATTCAATGACATTATGATGGATTTTAAAGAGTCAGATCTGAGATTAGGAACGCGAGCGATATAATTAATGTCCTCCTTACGAATTGAGCACTTAATAATATTATTAATTTTTCCAATAATATCATACAGATTTTCTGATTTCGTGAGCGGGATTCCTTTTATTTCCACATTGTTAGCACGTGCCCACTGTTCTTTATCCTGCAAATCTTCCTTAAACCTGTCCAAGTCCGCCTTCAAAGAATTAACCACATTGTTTTGTTCTTCAACATGTAAGATTCTCGTCTCGAGAGACCCGACCTTCGCAGTTAAGTCATCCGCGGTTTTTTGAGCAAATTCGACAGATTTCTTTAGATCCGATATGTCCAAACGTCACGCTGCGCTGTGCTGTTCTCCGTATGATGACGGAGTAAAAATGTGTACCAATTAATAAGCTAGGTGTCGTAAAAGTAATTTCTTAGGGATTTTTGGTTGATTTTGTCCATACGAAAACTAACGAAGGAAAACTTGTAACCCTCTACTTGTACAGGGTTTCTCGTCACGTAAGGAGGCTTAATAAAGTAGTAGTAAAATAGGAGGCTTAACAAAGTCCTAACTATGCGCTTAGTATGAACTAATAATGCCGTGACAAAGCAACCAGAGTAAGAGGATTTACTTTTGTGTTGTTATACTGTAGATGTACAGACATACAATGTGTATGGATTATATTGTAATTGTTATTAAATTATAGTGCTTTATTTTTTACCTGTTTCCTGAGTCTGCAGAAACAAAATAACCATACCACTACATGCGGAGCACGTATTTCCCTGGCTAATCGAGTGTCTTGTATGAGTATGGGACCACTAACAACTATGTGATCTCGAATTCAATTATTGATAGTGTTGACTAAAATTAAAACATTACAAATGTAAACAGTTTCAGTTTGCAGATTTCTCTAAGAAAGAAATACATACATTAAAAATATATTAAATACTTACGTAATTTTAGCTACTTCTTCTCTTCGTCTTTGCGTTAAGTTACATCTTTGCTTTTGGTAGATATCAAAACTCCACTAGTCAAATAGACAGCTAGTCTATTCGTAAAATGGCACGCAGCACTGAACTCACGTCTTTTGAGAATTCGTCGCCACGCCATGTCTTACCGAGTCCATCGGAGCAATTGTCTTCGATATTCACATTTCTTGATCACTTTGCAAATCGGTTTTGTTATGTTTTCACTTTGGTCTTGGGTCACAATGCGTATCGCATGACACAGAGTGGGGAAACCCCTCACGCGCAGTCCACTGCGTACTTACTTCTTTTTGTTAATATGATGTTAGAAATAAACATTAACACAACATAAAGAAATTATACTTCACTACACTTACAAGAAACAACCTAGAACATAATGAAACCCAGCATCTAATTTTATACTTATGCTTGTATGTGCATGTAAAAGACAGTGTTTAAAACATGTACATAATTGCTCAAACGCGATGTAAATATAATCTGTGAGTAGTTCCCAAGATGGCCTCAAGTGATGAGATAATCTCACTTACACTTAACATCTTAGTTTTACTATTTTTCCTTCATTCCTAGATAGTTATGGAAATAAATGCGGCATAACATTAATTAAATACTTCCAAGCATTACGTCAAACCCTGGCACGAAGTGGCACCGACGTGTGCAATGTAAATAAAACATTATTTGTGTATTAATAAAGTTCGTTTTTCTTTACAGGTAAACGAAGAAATATTTTCTTGGGATTTTTCATGTAGTCACATAATCGTCTTGTCTTATCGGTAAATATTAAATCCTATACTTTACGAATTCTTAACTCAATTCTGTTCAATTTGTATGTTATCGTATAATACAATTGCATTGTATTGTAATTAATGATTAAGAACTAGATGCCAATGTTTGCAGCTTATTAATGTCTACATCAGGTATGGACCGGACGTGACGGAGAGAAAAATAACCTAATACATTTTTTATTTTAAACTTTTAGGTACTCATTAACTCAATTTAGTTATTAATATCACACTCAAGATGAAATGGGTTGGTGACTATCTTTTTGAAAATTCGTCACCTTGAAAAAGAAAACGAAGTTGCTAAAGTTAACAGACTTTCTTTATAGAAACATAAATAAAAGATACACAAAATCAAATTTAGTTAAACAAAGCTATTGGTGAAGTTTATCTAAAATGATAGCACATAGAAAGTAATAAATTAATATAATTTCAGTCCAGACTAAGTTTATGTCCGTGATATTAATATTCATGAAGACTCAGACGATTCAGTTTCTTAACTTGTACAAATAAGAGTTCGACGAACTTCACTATATACTCATAAAGTTACTAATGTATTATAGACACTAGATTCTGTATGCTTCGCCCTCATATATGTATCATCATATCAGTAAAAGGCCATTCCTAGACACAAGCCTCGTCTCAGGGTTTCTAATCCATCATATTACTTCATATTTGTCCATTATTGTCCTGGGTCTAGATGTTCTTTGTGCCCGTTAAATTAATAATGTATAGTCTCCGCGACACAGGGTATGATCCTCTTTAGAAGAATTATTTTTTAAAATAGAAAATAGAGTAGAATTTCGCTCTTTTATCATCAACATTACAACCAACTGCTGTCCACTTTGCTAGACTTAGGACTCCCTCAAGCGTTTCTAATTCATCCAAAATAGGTAAACGTAGCACTTCATAAGAACACTGCTGCAAGCCACTTCCGTCGACGCTGGCCAGACTGGTTATCATAGAATTGCATATCGAACTTTATAAAATTTATACAATTAACTTTATCTCGTATAGCAGTCGATGAAGTTTAGTATTCCTTATCTGTACGTCTAACTACAAGAATGTTTATAATCAACTTGAACATAAATTCTTTACGGCAAGTTCAAGGGTAACAACATTCAGTTAGTTTATATTCTTTGATAGTTTCGAGTTAATGGAAAACAGTGTTGAAAATTTTATGAAAAATATTTCGAGTTAATGAAAAATAATGGGATTGAAGGGACGTCTAAAACAAAGTATGTACTTTGCGGTAATCATCTTATACGTGCTGTAACTGCAAATGTCTACAGCTTGATAGCTATACAACTTACCTAATTAATTTCTTTAGGTATTTGTATATACATAAACTCACTCCATGTTCTTGTAAGGGGTAGGTAGAAACTACTGAGCGCCCAATTCTTACAAACCAAAGCTCCACAACCCGTTTTTCTCCCTTTGGGACGATTTTCTTTATGTAAAAGCGGTAAAAATATTTATTTTCGACTCAAGTCTATAATTAGTCTAAAGTTAACCGGTAAGCTAGACTGTTAGAGCACTAATTATACAGCCTTTGTTACTCAGGAATAGTTTGTGACGCAAGTGAAAAATAAAAATAAACAGATTTAAACTAAAAAGTTCCTGCCTCTAATTATGTCATTAAACTTATAAAACTAAAGCCCGATTTACACATCGACAAGTACAGTAGCGAGTTAAGTAGGTAGTAAGTTAGTTGATTTGAAAAGGTAGATCTCCATCCTATTTTTTGGCGAGTTAAGTACAAAGTAGCCCCCTCTCTCGCGTCTCGCCAACTTAACTCGCCAAAAAATAGGATGGAGATCTATTTAAATCAACTTATTCAACAACTTACTACTTAACTGGCTACTGTACTTGTCGATGTGTAAATCGGGCTTAAGAGACGGAAGTATGGAGTAGAACAACTGGTTGCTTCGGCAAGTATTTGTGTCGCATAGACAACACCCAGATGTCATCACTGCAGAGTTTGCGATGAGTATTCTTAATGTCCAGCAATGCGAAGTCTTTGGTGCGCTTAAGGGTCGTCATCGCTATCATCTATGGTCTTATCAGGTCACGGTCTAGGCCTTGGTCTATGTTAAGAGCAAAATATGACTGTTGCTTTTTTCGGTAGGCGAGGAATGATCCATTGAACGTATTTTGCTAAAAAGCTGTAATAACTGTCTTTTTAGTCCTTCTTGTGTAGGTACCCGTAACATGACTTGAATGAATGAATTGTCCGTGTGGTGACGGAGTAAGAATACAATATGTCACCACCCCATCTCATCCCATGGGTGTCCTAAAAACCGACTAAGGGACTAACCGTAAATATTATCTTTACGAAGTAAAAAGAAGGAAAACTTGAAATTAAACACCAGTCCGTATGGCCACCGTGGTATTAGTAAGCCAAGTATCACTCCGTCACGGGAGGAGGCCCGTCCCTGTAGTGGACATTAATACACTGTTATGATGATGACTGTAAAACAGTCATATTTCATTGCCGGATTTTTTCCTTCTTAGTTTTACCACACTAAGAAGAAGACTAAATATACAAAATGCCCTAGCCATACTTACATCATTAATTAGTGTAGAATTCAGGTTGGAGATGGCTCTACACAGTCAGCCTCACAAAATTAAACTATCAAACAAAAATGACTATATAATGTTGTATGTATAAGTACTTGTACACTTTAACTAAACATTTTAGTACGTCGGCGTATGCGTTACTTATTAGCATTCTTTCGCCGCCCGGAGTGATTGACCCAAAACAATGAGACTCTCGTGTTTGCATAGGCGGAGTCGACGAACGTCCTATTGTATAGCATCTTTGTACAAATGATTTTGGATGACGTCATAAGGAAAGTATTTGTAAGAACAGAAAAAGGAGAAGTATGCTTAGTATGCTCTCAATTAAAGTACACTTACGAATTTTCCTCTTGAGACCTATATCGTACTGAAGTATATCGGAAAGATGTCGTGTGTATAAATTCTCCCTCTTCGTTTGATGATTGGATGAAGCTAGATCTAAGCACCTGTATTTCTTAGACGACAAACAATATTTGATCATACATTTTAGTTCTGATTTTGACTCGACTAGAATTTTCTTCTATTACTAATAGCAATTAAACCATAGAGTTTAATTAGTAACTAATGAATGAATGGTAACTAATAACACTACACTAAACAAACATGTATACTCCCAAGTCTGTGTTAAGTTTTCGTTAACAGAATTCGCTTAGTATAATCCCCTTGTCGACAATCCTGTGACAAAATGGTTTGCTAACATTTGAAGTAAATTCGTGACCCCATCAGCTAAGCAATTATTTAACGTCTAAACTAAAGCTACTGAATGGTGATATAAATTAATTAGTTAGATATATGGCAGTACCTGCACGCATCCGTGTGATTAGGCGGTCGTCCAACTGCATAATTGTTGAGCCTAGTGGTAAACGTATCACTGAGCAATGCTTTGTTGCAACTTACCCTAGAGTTTAATGCACGACTATTTAATTGTTATTGTCATTCAAAAAAATGTATCGTCATAACAGCCCATTAATGTCCCACTGCAGGGACGGGCCTCCTTCCGTGACGGAGTGATACTTGGCCTACTAATACCACGCTGGCCAGACGGATTGGTATAGGGTTTAATTTCAAGTTTTCCTTCTTTTCATTTCGTAAAGATAATATTCACGGATAGTTCCTTAGTCGGTTCTTACGACACCCATGGGATTAGAAAGGGTGAAAAAAAAGTATACTTACTTTTCATCTTTAGACCATAATATATAGACCACTCCTCTTAATCATTGTACTAGATATGTTATATTTGAGGAGTTCATCATGGAAGGACATTATCAATTAGTAGTATTAAACAAAGATGTAACCTGTTGTTATTCGGCTGTAGGGATTGTAAAAATACAGCTTGAATGCAAGTAATAATAATTTCCGTGACGCATTTAATATAAAATTCGCGTCAACATTATTCAGTCTCAGGGCATTTATTATTGAGTCTCTCAGACGCACCGCTATCGCACCATTAAGATAGTCATGTCAAACTTTCTCCAAAAATTTAAGGCTGTAAGAAAACATTATTAAATCTGTGTATTTTGCACATTGTAAAACTCTGTTTTCCTTCGTAGCTGTACATTGTAAGGAGAATACACCGGACGAGGAAGCAAAAGTAATTTGGTTTCTCTATAAAGAGCTTAGCTTTTGGGGAAGTCTGTATGAGACAGGGCTAGAAAGGGGACGGCAATCATCTTTCGTCCACGACAGGAACGTGTGAACACAGTAGGTAAAGTAATACACAGCAAATTTGTTGGGATAGCAATTTGTAAGACCGTTTGAGTGATATGCACCAATCAAAATGAATAAATTATTTTAACATTGAATGACAAGTTCTTACAACTTTATATGCAAAATGTAAATACGTGGGTGCTGTATATGGAGATCATCTTGGGGTTACTGACCTCAGTATTGTCGCTAAATTATTTTACGTAGCTATCATCATTTATGTGTTCTAATGATATATTTTCGTGATACAGATGAGAACTGTCTCGTATTTATAACAAAAATAACTATACTTCTTTTATTTTTACACCAGAAAATTATAAGGACGACCTAGAAACAATTTTCATTATATTTTTGTTAATACCAAGACTAGATATTAAGGCAGCTCTCACTGTACATCAAGTTCTTAAAATAACTCTTGGTAGGTAATAAACCAGTAGTTATGTTAGAGCAGTAAAACGCAGGCTGTGTCTCCTTACAACCAGTTCTGAGCACACTTGCGCCTATCCTATAACCATTACTGATATATAAACTTGTGCCTACTTAATTCTGGATTTGATCGTCTATATAAATCTTTAAGAATAGGATTTATTTGGTATAGGTGTCTATTTATTGCAAGTTATTTGAGCGAAATAGCTTATAGCCTGTCTTTAAATAGGCATCACAGTGGTGTAGTGGTTCTAGTATAACAGCTATGCAAAAGTCTCTAGATTCGATTTCCGTTCAAAGCAAATCTTTGTGTGCAGTATAATAAATGTTTTTTTTTGGTGTTTTCTATTTTAGTTACATTAATTTCATTTAGCACGAATACTGTAAGAGCGAAAGAAATTCAAAACATAATGTAATACAGGCAAAAATGTATATAGTGCTTGTTATTCGACACGAGGCACGTATAAGTTACAAGACTAAACGAGTCAGAACGAATGACACCGATTGCATACCATTTTGTACAGTCCAGCTTAAAACATATGTTGCTACGCGCTTGCTTGCTCGAAATATCTATAAAATTATACTAAAATATTTATAATCGATAGCACATATGACTAGAGCATTCATAAAACATCATTATAAATTAAATTTGGAACTTTTGCTGACTAAATTGGGTATAAATAATATTATAAATGCGAAAGTAACTCTGTCTGTCTGTCTGTCTGTCTGTCTGTCTGTTACTCTTTCACGCCTAAACGGCTGAACGGATTTCGATGAAATTTGGTACAGACAATCTTTAGACCCTGAGAAAGAACATAGGCTACTTTTTATTAGCAATCATATTATATTTTGCTTTCATAGAATTTTGGCGGGAAAGCTGTGTCACGTGACCTGTGACGTCATAGGTCACGTGACCCGTGACGTCATAGAATTTTGACAGATGAGTCGTGACGTCACAGAATTTTGGCGGGAAAATATTTTTTTGACAGTTGAGTCGTGACGTCATTGAATTTTTGACAGATGAGTCGTGACGTCACAGACTTTTTGACAGATGATTTGTGACGTCATATTATTTTGGCGGGAAAATATTTGATACCTCTGTCACTTTTGACAGCTGTCAATTACGACAGATAGGCGTGACGTCATAGAATTTTTGACAGATGAGTCGTGACGTCACAGAATTTTGGCAGGAAAATATATTTTAACAGCTAAGTCGTGACGTCATTGAATTTTGGCGGGAAAAATAGTATTTAAACAGCTGAATCCTGACCTTATCACAATTTGGCGGGAAAATAAATAGGTTTGTACAGGACCCTCGGTGCGCGAGTCAGACTCGCACTTGACCGGTTTTTTAGCTGTGGGTCTGATATATCTAGAGAGCTTAAATTCGTAATTGTCAACTTATTTCATCATAACAGCCCATTAATGTCCCACTACAGGGACGGGCCTCCTTCCTTGACGGAGGGATACTTGGCCTACTAATACCACGCTTGCAGACGGATTGGTATAGGGTTTAATTTCAAGGTTTCCTTCTTTTTATTTAGTGAAGATAATATTCACCTTATTTGTTAGGCACTAAAGTGACACACCTTTGCTTATCCTATCCTACTAATATTATAAATGCAAGTTTGTGAGGATGGATGGATGTTTGTTACCCTTTCATGCAAAAACTACTAAATGGATTTTGATGAAATTTGGAATATAGGTAGTTTATGGTGTAAAATAACAATTAAGCGGTAATACCGAGGGCATCAGCTAGTTGGGTATAAATCTGAATTTATACCCAATTTAGTCAGCGAATGTTCCAAATTTAACTAAATTAATGATGACCAAAAGCATTCGACAAAATAACTGTGCCTCAGGAAGCTTTTCCATTCATTTTTATAATGAGAGAACAACTAAATGCCGGCCGTAATCGAATATCCGCTTAAAAGAATTCTAACAACATGTTTAACCTAAAAAAGGCCTACAATTATTCATCTATTTGTAGGCTTTTTTTAGGCCTTTAAACATGCCATTTAATTAATCATATCAAAACATAATAAGCATATAATCAGTCGCTTGTAGTCAGGCTGTCTCCCACAGGCTTCATTACGATTGTTATGCTATCTCCCTTCTACTTTGTAGTTGTAGGTAAGAGTAAAAGAGATAGTAGATATGCAGTGAATCACTGCGTGCACGCTGCGGATAGTTTACTGTTATTGTTAGTGGCTTAAGTTATAAGCGTATAGCGATTGTAATAATTATAATTGAATGAATTTTATAAATAAAATGATTTTGTTAAACTTTAGATATGCTTATCAATCTGGTCAAGTTATTTCATAGCTATTTGCTTAATAGATGTAAGACTTAATGAAATGAATGTCATGTTTTGTCTAGCACAGCCATTTTCCTGTCTCGCGTATCATATATGGTATAATCACGTTGATTTACCATCGTGTCTTCTGGCAGGGCAGGTAAACTGTTAAAGTAAACTAAACAATAGCTATCACTAACAAAAGTAATAAAATTATATAAATCATCACATACAAGACATGGCTACGCTCTAGCACTATCTGTTAATATTGTTATCATGCTTGTCTGAGACTAGTGGTAGTACGTATAATAACTCGAGATGAAATAAACAGTCGACTATCGTCGAGACCAGCTTCCATACTACATATCGTTCCAATCTATAAGACAGTCACGCTAAACCACAAAAACAAATGACCACGTTCATTGACGCTTTGTACTTGTAACTTGGGCCAAGCTTGTATAGTTACCGTTACTGTGTGTCATTCGACAACAGTTTTGCTTTTATTTGTTCAGCAAACGGAACAGCCTAGTGGGTCACCATTTAGTCGCCCTGATACCTTCATTGAACCGACATTAACACTGATTTGTCACGTTTTATAATAAAACAATGATAATTAAATAATTCTTTTCAATCTTGTTAATTCAGGTTTCTTTTCATTTTTATTATATTACCGTTCTTAGCTACTATTCTTGTTATCGATCCGTAGATAGGACCTGTGGTTTGTGTAACTCAGTTCAAAAGTTCGATCCTGTTTCCTGTAAGGTTGTAAAGACAGACTTGTTTACTTCGCTATTCTTGACGCTTGTGTGATATCTACTTTGACTCTACATAAAACAGACCAAACGTAGTATACGTTTGATCTGTATAAACTGCTACTACTTACACCTTCCCCGACCGTCAGGTACTTACTTTCCTTGCAAAAGCTTTTTATTGACTGACTTCGAATACCTTATAGTCATAGCTGTTTATTAATTACAAAATGCACAATGTTAAACAATTATATCACATGTTAAATCAAAATTCTTCGCACACAATATAAAAGTTATTATAACGGCGTACATCTACACCGGATCAGTATATTAATAGCCACATTACAATAAAATAAAGATAATATATTGTATGTATAAAATAACACTACATCATTTTATGCAGTTCGTTCACTTTGCAAATTGTCTGTATTTCGGCTGAATTCCGCTAACAGCAATGTCCGGTTATTTCGGTAAACCATTGTATCATAATTTGTTGGTACTTTTCATACAAATAAACAATTGGTATTAATATTACCTATTGTTTTAATTATGAACATGATTTTTGTGTTTTGCTGAATTATATTATCGTGTTATACAAAATTTAGCAATGTTTTTTTATGTTTGACTAGATGATGATATGCAGTCTATTTACATAAAATGTCAATGTTTTGGAGATATTAACCTTTCTATTTTTAGCTTCTTTTTGAATTTATCTCGTAGAGTTTAGCCAGCATTAGCAAACTTAGATACCAAATTACATGATTACTTCGATGGATGTTTATATTTATTGAATATGAGAATCTTCGTGCTCGCTACTCTCTTCGTGTACATTGTAATAACTAGTTCACACATAAACAAATGAAACCAATATAATTAGCTACCAAATAATACAAACATTATATTAAGTATTATTGATAATTCAGACAATTATTTACATAATGCTCCTGTTACCATACACCTACATTGTTATGAGCTAATATCGATAAGTATTTATGAAACAGCGTACACAAACACTTGTATTATAATTCTATCATCCGTAAATAAATTCATAATTATGTTATTATTTAATAGACCCTATTCATTTATTCAGAAATTTATATTTGTATAATACATATAAACCTAAAAGATACTACTGGCCTCGAAATGAACTCTTTATTTATTTGTACAATTCAATAAAAGATATAAATCACTAAAAAAAGGAAGAAAGAAGGCAGTGCTCAAGATATTCCCATTAATAACATTCACCATACCTACTCGTAAATACTAATCACATTATCGCTTCTCGTATTGCGACATAGTATCTTTCCTTTTTATATCATTTCTAGACAAGGAAAACTCGAAACAAACCTCTTCGAGGGTTAGTTAAGGTATCACGAGGGCAGTAAGATCAACGGGTTACTTGGTTTGGTTCTCCATTGCCGAAAAACGCCCATTCTAACAGAGGATATAAAATGACTTGTAAAAAAATGCTCACATACAATCTTATATGGAAAATATATAGAAAACACAGATGTCAGAAATTCTAAACATTTTTTTATCGCAAACATTTCAAATTCCACAGATAATACTAATTTATGCCTACATTTATTGTTAACACATTATGTGAATCAGTCAGTAAGCTAATTAGTTAATGTTTTACATTAACGACTATATCTAGACCGAATAAAATGTCGGTCTGAATTTATTACTGGTCTAGATCTTGACCTTTGTCTAAAGTCTGATAGAGAACGGTAAATTTTTTTGTTACTTTCAAGTCAAGCGAAGCGTAAACTCTACTTATTCAGACTTTTTATTACTTGCGTAGTTAAGAGAAAAAGTTATTTTTTTGTGACAGATTAAGTGTAAGATGATTGTATTTGTGTCCTTGTGACCACGACATACAGTACTTTAGAGTGAAGAGTAAATAGTTTTGCTGTGAACTGCAGTATCCCTCGGCGCAGATACAGAAAACTGTATGATTATAATTATTATAACTAATACTTACTCTTACTCGTTGATATTAACCCCCTTACTCATAAACGCCTCTGAAATTTTAGTCAATTGATTAGCTTAAATTCTTACGGTTTTGTTTGGCATAAGGTTGGTTTTGCTAATAAAAATCTCGCTAAACAGTGACTAAATTTAATAGGCGTTTATGAGTAATGGGGTATATAGTTAATAAACGATTAAAACTAACACAGTATATACAATTACAAATGACTTCTCATCTTTTAAATGTCACCTCCCATGGTAGACATTCGGTGGGTTATGCGGCTGTTATGTTTGTGGTTTTGGATTCGAGATAATATTTCTGTGATCCACGTAGCATTGTCTTGATCCTGGATGTGCTTTGTGTCTGTAAAGGACCCTGAGACACTAGGATTTCATAGTTAATGTCGAAATTAAAAGAAATATACACAAGATATAGTAAATTAAGTTTTGTTATTTTTTTTCATCCTTTATTATCATATTATAAATTCATACAAACACAGTTTTACAAATAACATAAATAAACCACAGAGGTTTGTCCTTATGCTAAATACATCGAGTCCTGAAAGTCTACGAACACAGGTTTAATGTCTACTTAATAAGTTTTGAAATTTTAAAATAAGACAAAGTAAATAACTAAGCCTTTAAAAACAGTACATTTTGTGTAATTAGTTTAAATAATTGCTTAAGTTAGTTTAGTTTGGGCAAGTACATCATTTTTGTTATTAATTTATTTTAAAAATTAGATAGCCAGATCACATTTAGTCCGTAAACAAGGTAAATAGTATTTAATAGCGATATTTATAAAACACTTATATTCCATCTATCAAATAAATCATGTTTATTCTTGACGTCTAAAATGCCTCAAAGATACAGCTCTAGGTGCAATTAGGAACATGAATAAATATTTGTTTATTCGTCTGATGCAGATAACATTGTTTTTATTATGAGCTCTCAATTGTGTATACCTAGAGTTCAAAATATGATAAGAATCATCCTAGTTTCTAGGGCAACGCATATATCTCGCCATATTCGCTAGCAGCTTGAACACAATCTATCTTAAGCATATTGTTAGCTTAGCTAAATATTTTCATCCCATCCCGTGATTTTCAACTATAACATTTTCTTTGCCAAAAAAAGTTTCAGAAACAACAAAGGCTGTGTTTTATTGGTTTAACCAAGATCCAAGCGGGAGGAGATCTAAGAAAAACTGATGTCGGCTGATTAATAGTTCACACATCACACTATACTCTGATACAGTACGATACCCCATCATTCATCAGCAGGTGATAGTTTATGAGTGCGGAACACGCGAACACATCGTTACATATCTACATTTTGTTTGTTAATATCTACTCAAACATTCTTCACATATTTGATTATACCTTCTCTACCAAATATATGATGTAGGTACTTAGTTTATTAAAATCCGTCCTTTCTTTTAAAAACTCCTGCAAAATCCTACATGTGTACCTTATAATGGCTGTTTTAAGATTTCCTGCTTGATGATGATGAGTTGTTGTTAGAACAACACAACTGTTTTCCATTTTGACCCGAAGTTTGAGGTGCGTCAGTTATTTATTTTAAAACTAAGTGATGCCCATGGCTGCACCCGCGTTGCAAAAGTAGCTTAAATGTTGTTCTACACCTTAAAACTACCTATATTCCAAATTCATCAAAAACCATGCAGTAGTTTTTGCGTGAAAGAGTAATAAACATCCATCCATTCATACATCCTCTCAAACTTTCGCATTTATAATATGTATTAGTAAGAAGTAGGATAGGATTTAATACAGTGCTGTTTTAGATGGGTACCTGGTAACGACAAATATTTTGTATTAAATTACTTACCATAACATAATATAGCTAACGAAACCTTATAATGTAAAGAAGATTTGTTGTAAAATTTATATTTACAGCTGTATATAAAATTATGCATAATTTACCATAAATGAGTTGGTTATTTGACAATATTGTGCAAATAAATGTGAGCCATCATTGAACTGTCATTGACTTGACATCTGAATATACAATTTGAAATCCAATGCAAAGTACCTATTCGTGATATACTATTTTTTTTTACTTTAATGTCTCGATATGTCAAACAAAAATAGTTGGAAATAATTAATGTCAAAACATATGCTTCGGAGGGCAAGAATACAGTCGATCGCGACTGTCGTCGTGGTGAAACTTCAGTTAAGGTCTATAAACTGCTTAATCTACTCCCGACATCATGTTGGCAACTAAACAAACAAAGAAGAAGTTACATTTATTTTCTTTTTACCGACTCCAAAGACGTAGAAGCGACTTAAGTAATAATTGGCAACACACTGAACAAATACCTTTCTTTTAAGTAGATAAAATAAAGAAAACAACTGGAAACAGGTTGATACAACACATACAATATAATAAACATAAAACCATTATATCAATTTATATTCAATGGTAGTTATCAACTTTCACGAGGTACATTTGTCATATGTTTCCCACAAATAAAACTCAATTACAAAACTACCTACAATTACCCTATATCTTCTTTTATACACTTTGCAATACAAAAGGTGGACATACACGGAGCTATTGTGTTTGTATAATGCACTCCTCTACCTAGTTGTGTGAGACATTCTGTGGATATGACACATTCTTCCCTATTACAGCTATTACAGTTTATTTATATGTACTTACATATATAATATTTTAATATTAGTTAGCTTAAGACCATTTTGTAACCTGTGCCAAAACGTAAACATGATAGTAGAAACATGTTCTTCCATTATCGAATGAGGCTCGCCCTTGCGATATTCAAGGGTTGTTATGGATGATTTATGATTTTCAAATCATCCAACGCAATGCTTTTAAAAAGTTAAAAATAAACATTCTTAATACAAAAGTAAACAATACAGTATAAAAACAATAAGTAAAGAAGAAATATATATTAAAGTTTATAATCTCTATGATGACAAACTTAGAATATCTTATCACAACTTATGACTTATCTTTCAAGAAACCTTGCAGCGTTTATTATTACAATTTCTTTATTTATATTTGAAATGACTAGTGGAAGTGATAAATAATAATTAGGGGCGTCATAAACGTTTTACTGAAACTGATTGGTGCAAGTAAATTAATGCAGGTTGACAGGTAATTTTATAATAACTTTCCCCTTAACGCGACCATATACTGATAACAGTGGAAAAGCCTCTTGTTTTGATTCTGTCTGTGATCATTGTTTTTTTTAATTATTATTCAAATCTAAATTTTATATTTTATAATATCAAAATGACTTATCGTTAACACTGACTTCTGTTTATTAGTACCTATTCAGTAATGTGTCAAAATGAAGAGATTATTTCGTCAAACAATGGTAATTAACATATAAATCATTCAACATTCGTATGCTTTCCGTAGTTTCCAGTTACATTTATAAACAATAAATGATTTAGTAAACTTCAATCATCACTAACTCTGCTGATCATATAATTACTCATAGTTAAATTAACGCCATTATGTCTGTCAATACGAGGCGTTACACTACTTCTACACGCGCATGTATTTACTATACCTAGAGTGAATATAAAATATAATATTGTGGGATATTACTTTGTTATAAAACAATATATAAATGATTAGAATAAAAATGAAATGTAAAATAGTATCATTTGCATAAACTATTATGTAGATAATTTACTAGAACATTCGACGGGACGCGATATGCGATAGTGAGGTGTCAACGCTAGACTAAAAGTATATGTAAGTAATAAGGAACATATCGAACATCCAGTGCTGAACATAGGCTTTACCAAAATGATTCTACTGCAAGGAATCCACCTTATACATCGACCTCCCTCATCATCACCTCATCGAAAAAGGTGGCCTCTTGAGGTCGTCAGCCCATCACGTGAAGGGCGTACCTAATCAGAGTAATCTCTTGAATTACTTTGTCTTTGTTTAAAAATAAAACCCATGCAATTCGTTGCATTGTTTTAAAGATCTGTCGCGTCTCGTTATTGTTAGAGATCCTAGGCCCACTAATGATAGCCACGTGAAAGTTACGCTTATTATGGAAGTTAACCGCTACAATACTAACTTCTGTGATTGGAGCTTCAAAGATTTAAGTCTTAATGTTCCTTCTTGTGCCTGGATTACTGCATAGAAGGGATTATATGTTCTCCCATACCGTCAAATCTGATGACCGAATATTGAGTAATTGAACCATTGAGAGGAAGACATTAATGTGAAAATTTCAACAAAATAGTTTAAGTAACATATAGTTTAGTGGAGTTCGAATACCAGTACTAAAATATAAATAAGTATTATCTTCTTAGTCCGATCCCATATTCCTCAGCATGGTTACCATAATCGCAACTCTAAACAATGACTCGTTTTCCGTTCAATTAAGTTTTCGAATGCAACACCGTTATTCGATAATGCTTCATTGATTATTATTGATATGCCAGCTAAGGATATCTATGTATCCGTTATAGTAACTGTTATTTAATAAGTCCTTCAAAATTTAAATGAAACCATTTAATAAAATAATGCGTTTTTAAATATGCTTTTATTGATAAATCGAATCTATGAAACTACCTAAGCTACCTGATTTTTGGTTCTAAAGTTCTTGCACACTGGTAGCGGAAGGCAAGAATATTTTTGACTTTATTGGGGTCTTACGACCTTTATGATAAGTACATATCGCAATGAGACTGTTGAGATTAGTTAGCTTAAAATTAATTTAACTTATTGTACTACATTATTTATTGTACTACATTTATTAATTTATTTAAGGCTTTTTAACAGATATCTTTAGTGAAATACGTATAATTGTTATGAAATAACAGTTATCGAAGAAGCCACTATTCAAATTTCAGAAACACTTATGCCTATATATATATATACTAATCTCAATTTACAATCTCTACACTATACAATATATCGTAACTAATATGTAAGAGCACTTCGTATATATAAGTAATAATATTAATCCATTAACAGTTGGTGTGGTTCCTGTGTATATATTTATAAGTAGTGAACTAATGGTGAACTTAATCCATCAGAAGGATGTATGAAGGTAATTAGATCTATTAGGTAATGAATCATTTATGTGTGTACAAGTGGATTATCGCGGGGATAATGTTTGTGTTACGTGATATGGGAGCCTGTGCCTTAATTGTTTATATATTTGTTAATCTTTGATCGTTGGTATATCGAACAATTTACTGATATACTCGGTATAGTGTAGCTATTGTTGTCCCCGATTTCATCCCTCACAAGCACTTGCAACTATTGATCGGAATGTGATAAGGAAGGATGAGCAACGTTTGCTAGGTCATTCTACAGATGGGATGACTGTTTTGTAGTTACTGAATGAATATTTAATAAATCCAATAAATATGGTCATCCGTGTGGTGACGGAGTAAGAATACAATATGTCACCACCCCATCTCATCCCATGGGTGTCATAAAAACCGACTAAGGGACTATCCGTGAATATTATCTTTACGAAATAAAAAAAATAAAAACTTGAAATTAAACCCTATACCAATCGGTCTGGCCAGCGTGGTATTAGTAGCCCAAGTATCCCTCTGTATAATTATCAATCTGTTTATGCATCAATCCATAATTTTTATATATAAAATAAATTTGATTTGATTTGATAAATATTATACTCTTGGGATGATATTAAGTATATCAGATTTTTATTTCTTAAGGGCTACATAAGATGGAATACACTCATACGCAATAGATATAATTAAAGTTTGTCGTTGAGCGTGACATGTATCAAGTATGCTGTGAATGCTAATCGGTAACAATCTTTACTTACTAACGGTAACTGCGCATTAAACGTACTCAAGAATTACTTACTGCTGCCTACAAAATACACAGCTTATCTACTATCAATATAATATACTATTCAATATTTTTAAAACTTATGTTTTGGTAATAGGACCTTATCCTTTCAATCAAAATCAATTTTTTTTATATCCTACTTAATACATTTTCGTAAATAATACTAATATAACTAATTTATGATAGACAGTAAGAATGCTTTTAGACGTTTCTGCCATAAGTATCTACATAGAATTATTGTCATCAATTTATACATTGTTTTTATTTTGTTGCAGGTATGTTCAATAACTCCAGAATTACAAATAGCAAAAAGGAAAAACCTGTGGAAAATTGACAAATAGGTAAGCTTTTAAGTAGTGTAATGATACCCCGTAGTCTTAGTCCATTACGTACTCTATTTAGTCTGTACTCGTATAAATAAAAAGAGGAAAAGCATTGCCTGTCTTATATTCGTTCAGAATAACAAACAAAGTCTTAGTGCGCTGATCAGCCTCTCTATCATACATTAGAACATAAAACTTTTACACACAAATATACTCTAAATATTCTTTAGTAAAAGAGAATTTGCTTTGCATTCTAAACAACTAGCTCTTTATACTAACTCTGCAATACATTTGAATACTTATTGTTGTAGAGATAGGATCTATTTTCAATTGCAAATGTGGCTGAGAATGCATTTTATGTTAGCATTTTGAAGTATCGCGGATTTATTGAGTGTTTGTCACAGATATCTGAAAAAAGGAGATGTGCCCTGAATGTCATTTTGTATCGAAACCTAATGTCGCCAGTTTTATTAACACACACAGCAATAGAATATACGAATGGACTACTGTTCTCAGTTACATCTAGATTATCAATGAACGCAATACTCTGTCTCGTTTTTCCTTGAAATATCTTCCTTACAAGGTGTCACAGCGAACCAATCAGCGCTACTATATATATATACAACTAAAACAAACTTCAAAAAATTTAGATAGAAGAACTACTACAATTTAAAACTACTACATTCAAAAATATTACATTTATGCTAGGCGTTGACCTTATCGATAAATAATTAATAAAATTTATCGATAGACAAGACTTATATATTATTAAAAATTAAATACTTATCATATACTTAAATAACAATTACTTTTATATAAATATGTACAATATAATAATATATAATTGTACAATACTTTTGTAAAATAATATTCACGACAGTTTGTGTAAGATCGTACATATCGTGAAACAAATTAATCCGAAAACTGATGTCGTAATATCGCAGGTTGAAGGAACTCAAGCGTCATACTTCTTTTGCGTCCTTATTGTCGCAGCAGCTTGTAAATTTTGACTGTTGTCATACAAAAGTAACGCACCTGTGAGGGAGAGCTAGCGATAATTTAGCCACAGTCGGTAAAACCTAGCCGACTTTAAAACACGACTTTTTCCGCACGTGCTTGTCATGCATGATCTACTTTTCATCGCCAATTATCAATCTCTTCAAAAAGCGCTTTGTTTAATTACATCATGGTTCATTAAATTTCTTTGAGTGAGCTTGTGTGGCCCATATTTTGAGCTTTGGGCCAAAACTGTTTTGTAGTCAATTACAACTTATAGATGTCAATTTTTGGATAGTTGTATAATATAAGACTAAGTATACAGATTATTTTTTGAAGCAGGTAACAGCGTGTACAGTTCATTTATTCAAGCATGTGCATGCGCATGCCAAAATGCGCGAGCAATATTGCGCCTAGATAAAATTAAAACAATAGCATGAATATAAGAATTGATAGATGAGCATTTAGACTGATTTTAAGCAAATCTGATAAAACCAGTTAAAAGCACGTGTGTGCTAATAAATGGATGAGCGTTTAAAAAAAACTTTTAAAACCACTCTAATCAACATTTTAAACCTTTATGTTCTAGAGTACTTACTCCACCTTTGATTTAGGATATTATTTCAACATTGTAATACTTATATTGAAATTACATAATTTAAACAGCGTAACACAACATTTAAAAAACAAAATCTCATTTAACTTAATAAAACTTTTACAATTTAAAATTCCTACAATACACGACTTTTTATCGAAAACGATAGATAGTCGTAGTCATGAACGGATCGTCACTATCGTTTGGTTGTTAGAGCGATCACGGTTAGCAACCACTTGTCATACGTAATATCGTTGAGCGAATAGTTCATTGCTTCATATATCATTGAATGACTAGTTTAGACAGCATTAGAGAAGCAATGTATATGTTACAAAAATATTATAGTACTTAATTGTCCGAACATGAAAATAACATAGTGAGGACATTGAAGATTATTTTTTCATGATTTTAGAGGTAAATACAATAAAATACATGTACTAGCATACGGTAAGTGATTCCATTATTAATAAAGATTTTTTTATTGCTCTTAATTTTACAGGCAACCACTGAACAACTCGGCATTTTATATGTTATCTCGGTCGTTGTCAAAACACAGCTAAACCTAGGTGACAGCCATTTTTAGCTATATAATCGGTCTAATCATATTGCGTTGACAAGAAAACCCCGTCATACCACTTCTCCTTTTATTTAGATTTCTGTGGTGTTTGTTGAGTTGTTCATAACATTGACGGTAATTTATGTTCTACTTTTATTATTGTTACTAGCTGGTTCTTATTCTGATATTATAGCCAATAAATAATACTTTTATATCCCATATTAGTACTCTATCGAATATTGTAGAGGCAGAATTCATGTAAAAGATTCAAACATAAAATAAGTATTCATATTTATTTTTTTAAATTAAGTTGAAAGATTTTTTTCAATAGACTTTTAGAGAAGGCCGCAGTAGAGACTGAGAAAAATAATAATTTACTAAACGGACACACCGTGTCTCTGAAAACTAAATCAATATCTATGACAATGCAGTAAATATAAAACAGTGTCAATGCAGTAAATATAAAACAGTGTCAGATTGTTTTTATTGCGTTTGCAGTGATGTCAGTTGCAGGGAGCGCAGACATTCGCTGACACAAGTCACAGCTGACGCGGTGGTATAAAGTTGATGTCCTCTGACGTATTCTATTTGATTCAAACGTTTACTTTTGTTGCTGACTGTATTAGGACCTCTTATAGTTTTCATTTTCGTTGCAATATTGTCTCTCGGCTGCCAAAGCTTTTTTGTTGCATAAATGTGTGATGTAATTTAGCTTGTTTGTTTTTATTTGAACCCATAAGTTTTTTGAGTATGAACACAAATTAATATAATTTACTATTTAGCCATGCGAAAGTGCTACACTATAAGAAACGCAATATAGAGCAGACCGACTGCTGCAAATTACTGTGTCAAGAAGTCCTTCTTTCATTCGCCGGAATTTAGGACTTTCTCTTAATCTACATTCACGACTACGCTAACTTAACCTTAAGAAAAATCTAAACTCCTGGAGTTTATTTCGCACAAAATATAATTGTCTAAATATAAATTCAATAGCTGTACGATCAATAAACCTATTTCAATAGCTACTAAGATGTTGTGTAAAATTAAAACATGGCACGTATTTAACCCTACTAAAAGCAACACAAATGTAGATACAATCGCGTTTAAGTTCACTAAGCTTATCGATAACACATTAAATTAATAATTAATTAAACAACAATGGCAGATAATAGTTATAAATGTTCAATAATGGCTTGTAATTAGTGTCTCCATGCTTGCTAAGAGGTAGATGTTAAGTTAAATGTAACTTAAATGTTATTCTAATAACACAAGTTAGAATTCTAAGCGTTTGGGCAATGAACAGAGATTACCGCTATTGCTTAACGGCATAGGTTACCTAACTTGAATTTAAAGTGACCTTTTGAGTAGATAGGACCGTGGTTCGGTTTAACTTTAGGGGCGTTATGATAAATGACCATTATTATGAACAATACGTGGCGGACTGAAGTGCCATTCCTACGTGCTTCTAGAGCACGAACAAAACCGTTTGACACTTTCTACACCTGTGAAATAGTTAAAAGTTCGCTACCAGGGCAGTTGTTTCCATCTTTTTTTGGTCCAGGGTCCTTGTAAAAGGGGCTTGAAAAAGCATATCTAGCACCTTACTGAAGACCGGTATATTATACCTATTTGTATTTATTAATCTATTGATTGCTTGTCATAAGTGAGTATGACTAAGCACATTTCGGATTCGCCGTTTTACCAGCCTTGTTAATAACTGATGTTAAATCACTTTGACAACTAATTTGATTTGAACGTAATATTTTTGTAAAGGATTTATTTACATATGCGGAACATAGAGTGACTGAAGCGTGGAACCCTTCTGAGATCTTAATATTAAATACGTACGTCTGGTAATCTGATGTAACTTGTCAAAAAATTAATTTCCTGATGGAAATCAATGAAGAAATTGTGCGTTCTACTTCGCTTATCAATGATTTCAATATAATCTTTAGGTTTATTTTTTAAACCGTGAATCTAATATTATATTTACAGAGCACAAGACGTTAAATAATTGAATTATTTTTTTCATACGAATGATCACAAACATTGGCTTTACGTACTTACATCTAGTTACTTAAAAATTTTTTTAAAAATATATTTGAAACAT
The DNA here is from genome assembly GCA_905475405.1 of Schrankia costaestrigalis. Lineage (NCBI taxonomy): Eukaryota > Metazoa > Arthropoda > Insecta > Lepidoptera > Erebidae > Schrankia > Schrankia costaestrigalis. Next base: position 19,098,994 of record FR997838.1, on the reverse strand, counting down.
AAGCTTAAATTATATTTATGAGGCATGTCAGTCACATTTACACCTTGTCTTTGCAGAGTCTATTGCTAGCAGCCTATGTTAATACTTAACTATTAACTAAAAAAAGTATTATGATTTATATTATTATCTCAAAATAAATTTTAAATTAAAAGCTTTTAATAAATTAATATAACTTAAATCTAAAATAAATTAAAGGTACAATGAAGACTACTAAGTAAATAAATACCATGAAAAATAACTAAATAAACTGAAAGTGTTGACCCCAAACCTTTATGAGAAGACGGTTCAGTAACGTCGACTACTAAATTAGTTTCCCTTATGCTATCCATTAACTTAAGCAAATATATATTCCGAAATCAATAGGAAATCCTTTACGCGATAACATTGAAATCTCCATAAACAGGAGGGAATTAACCTCTCTATCTATGGGGTTATTGGCTGCGGGCGGGGCAGTACTGAATCCCATTTATGCGCCAATCTGTGCTTTGTAGAATTAATAATGGAATCGTTTAGGTGCGATGTTTTGAATAATATATTCATTGGTCATTTAATTTAGTCTTTATTTGAATTTAATTTGTATTATGTTCACCTTGATTATAGTATTTACTGTATGTTTTTGTCATCGTCGTAAATGTGCAGAATTCGTTATTATAAAAAAACGAAAGGTTAATTAATGAACAGTTGTTATTTGTGAAAGGATGGACGTCTTCAACATGAAGGAAATCTTGACTTGCTTGCACAACGTTTGTTAGTCGTGTTTTTATTTTTTTTACAAAGTACTAGATGGAGTCTATATATATTCCGTGTGGTGATGGAGTAAGAATACAATATGTCACCACCCCATCTCATCCCATGGGTGTCGTAAAATCCGACTAAGGGACTATCCGTGAATATTATCTTTACGAAATAAAAAGAAGGAAAACTTAAAATTAAACCCTATACCAATCCGTCTGGCCAGCGTGGTATTAGTAGGCCAAGTACCCCTCCGTCATGGGAGGAGGCCCGTCCCTGCAGTGGGACATTAATGGGCTGTTATGATGAGATGGAATCTACTCTGTCATCGAAGTATGCAGTTAACGATTAAAAGAGCTTTACCAAGGTGGTCACGTCCCACTTGAAGACCAGAAGATCGTAAAGTTTTGTCATTATGGGTATCGCGTTAAGTTACCCTTTTCTTATAGAACAATATAATTAGTTTAATCTTACTGTAGGTGCGTGTAGTAGTAGATAGAAAAGAAACAGTTTAAAGTTCACAGTAGAATAAAGTTTATTATGTACACCACACACACGAAGTAATAGAAGGAGTAACAGACAGAAAGAAAGTATAACAGTTTACAAGATAGAAGAAACACCAGTCCTAATAATATACAGGGTGTTTGGTACATCGTTTGCCAAATTGAAATAGCTGATAGAAGAGGTCATTACCCGTCTTTCCTCACTCACCTAGCCGGTTTTAACCTCAACATATTTTAGATATCGACGTAAAACTATTTTTAAAAGAAAAACCCAATATTTACCATTAACACTTAAATTTAAAAAAAAAATCTTCCGTGAGTCCTCATAATTATGTTTTGTTTTAAAGTTTAATACTAGAAGCATCAAATAAATTCATAATAGCTCACCAAAAACGTCAACTTTTTGTTTATTGACTTATTATAACTATAGAGACAGGTAAAATTTAAAGATATGATCAACTTCACAGTACAATAAAAAAATAAATAAAAGAGAGAAAGTTCTTCCATTTTCTGAATAAATGCCTTACTTTATCCTCTTTCCATTGGTATACAACATGTTATAAAATAGTAAATAGTTTTTCTACAAAATATGTGTAATACATAATTCGAAGTAAAGAAAACACGTTTGATGAATAAGCAAAGGTAAATTTACTAGCTATAATTGATTCATTCTAGCGTACTTACCAAGTTACTTTAGCTTTTTTTGTCACTGCAGTGGGTCTACCTTATCACATTTGAGTTAATTTTAATATTATAATAAAAAAAAAAATTATCATTTTCTATAGCGTCAATAATTACGATTAATGTTATGAAATTTGAAATTTATTTATTGTACCAAGAGAAGCAAAATACATGTTATTATAGATCCCTGGGCCCCACACTAGGATTCCCTGTGTCGTGGGGACCAGTCTCTTTTCATCCAGATTACAGTAAACAGTATCTTACTTGTATACAAGATTAAAGATGCGAGAATTTAGTTTATGTGAATACAAGAACAATAAAAAGCTAATACTATTGTCTTTTGAAATATGTTAGGTTGAGTGTGTGTTGTGTATGGTTTTTCTTTTAAAAATAGCTTTACATCGATATCTAAAATATGTTAAGGTTAAAACCGGCTAGATGAGTGAGGAAAGACGGGTAATGACCTCTTCTATTAGCTATTTCAATTTGGCAAACGATGTACCAAACACCCTGTATAATCTAAATTTTTTATCTTTTTATTATTGCGGTCGCTATGGTAACATACCAAAGCGACGTTCGGTTTTCCTTATAAAGCGGTTGAGTTTTTAACTATATACAATAAAAATCTGTTTGTCTTTTTGAATATTTAAATTGATTTTATATAATAAAAATTTTGACTTTAAAGCTGTAAATAATATTAATATAATTATTTTTTAACGGTATATAACGTCACTACATCACCCCCCTCCAGAGACCGTCAAGGGCGATAATAGTCGGGAAACCTTACACGACGTCCGTATCGCGTCTTTTTTATGACGTCATCATTCGGAAGAGGTAAGACTTGGTTATCCGCCTGAGGAATGTGGTGATGAGTGTTACTGTAAGTGTTAGATGATGATTGTGTGTTATTGAAAGTGTTGTGTGGTGTTTGTAAATGAGTTGTGTCAGTGTTTCTCAATATGTAGGCCGGTTTAATACGGTCTATGGATACGGAAACTTGTTTCCCATTCACAAGCAATTTAAAATACTTGTCCCTTCTTTGAAGGACTTTGTGGGGCCCAGAGTAGGCAGGTTTTAAACCAGAAGTAGTGGTGCAGTCCCTAAGAAAAACGTGAGACGTGGTTTTCAAATCTTTGTAAATAAATGTTTTAAATTTACTATTGTGCCTTGCCGCTGGTGATGGTTGTAGACTACGGACAAAACTACGAAGTCTGGACAGATACTCGGTCATATCTACGGTGTCATCAACTTCAGGGTCAAAAAATTCTCCTGGTAGTCGGAGAGACTGACCGTACACTAATTCAGCGGCGGAAGACTGAACATCTTCCTTAAAAGCGCTGCGTATGCCCAGGAGTACTAGTGGAAGAGATTCCACCCAGTTGTCCTTTGCATGGCAAGTGATAGCAGCCTTCAGCTGGCGGTGGAATCTCTCCACTAGGCCATTGCATGCAGGATGGTAGGCTGTGGTTCTACGATGGTTGAAACCAGCAGTTTCGGATAGTTTTTTAAATAGTGAAGACTCAAACTGCCTTCCTCTATCCGTGACTATGTCGGTAGGACAGCCGAAGCGGGAAATCCAGCCGCTTAACAAGGCGTTAGCCACTGTCTCAGCGGTAATATCCGCTAGCGGTATTGCCTCAGGCCATCGTGTGAAACGATCGACGGCGGTGAGGCAATATCGGAACCCTTGACACAGTGGTAACGGTCCTATCAGGTCAATATGAATAAAAGCAAACCTTGACTGGGGTAACTTAAAAGTGCCTACTGGCGCAAAGACATGGCGCGTTATCTTACAGCGTTGACAATTTAAACAAGCTCGTACCCATTCACGACAGTCTTTCTTCATCCCGGGCCAAACATACCGCTCAGCCACCAGTTTAGTGGTGGCTTTAGCACCTGGATTGCTCAAGGAATGTAAACTCGTGAATATGGGTTCGCGTAACTCCTGTGGAACGTAAGGTCTTGACTTGTGATAACTGATATCACAGTACAGCTTAGTTTGTAAACCTGGGATATTTACCTGCTGAAGACGCAACGAGGTTTCGCCTGCTAACAGATCTTTAAGTTGAGCGTCTACGCGCTGAGCAGCAGCAATGGTATCGTGGTCCACCGGCGCAGCTATCTCTTCTATACGAGATAGAGTGTCTGCCACGACATTGTTTTTGCCTGAGATGTGCCTGATGTCCGTTGTGAACTGGGCAATCAGGTACAGGTGGCGGAACTGTCTTGAGGAAGCATTTTGTTTATGAGAGTGGAAAGCAAACGTGAGGGGCTTGTGATCGGTATAGATCGTAAAGTTGCGAGCCTCTAACATGTGACGAAAGTACTTTACACTCTCATAAATGGCAAGCAGTTCGCGATCATAAGGGGAATATTTCGTTTGCGTTGTAGTAAGTTTACGCGAAAAGAATGCAAGAGGTTCCCATGATCCCTTTGTAAGCTGTTGAAGGGCAGCACCAATGGCTTTGTCAGAGGCGTCCGTGACCAACGCCAACTGAGCGTTGCAGTCAGGATGAGCCAACAATGCTGCACGGCAAAGACTATCTTTGCAGTTGTTAAATGCTTTTGTTTCCAGGGGTGAAAAGTTAACTGGATGTGACCCCTTGACAGAACCTGTTAAAAGAGCATTTAGGGGTGCTTGGTCACTGGCAGCGCTAGGTATAAACCTGCGGTAGAAATTAAGCATTCCCAGGAATCGCCGCAGTTCCTTCACAGTCTTTGGTGCTGGATACTGCTGAATAGCTTCGACCTTGGATGGTAGCGGCTTGGTACCCTGAGCTAATATATGATACCCTAAGAAATTGACCTCGGATACTCCAAAGACACACTTTGATGTATTTATGACCATACCGTAGTCTTTGAGTCTGGTGAAAAGTTGACGCAAATGACGCTCGTGGGAGGCGTGGTCTTTTGAAAAGACTAAAAAATCGTCAAGGTAAGCGTATGTAAAATCTAGGCCTCTAAGCATTTCATCTACGAACCGCTGAAAGGTCTGTGCAGCATTTCGTAACCCGAAAGTCATGTACGGAAACTCGTACAAGCCAAATGGTGTTGTGATGGCTGTCTTCTGGATATCCTCTGGGTAGACTGGAATCTGGTTATAAGCTTTAACCAGGTCAATCTGGGAGAAGACTGTACAGCCTGAAAGACTATGAGCAAAATCTTGGATGTGCCGTATTGGATATTGATCGGCAACGGTCCTCGCGTTTAACATTCTGTAGTCGCCACATGGACGCCAACCATCGTCCTTCTTAGGGACAAGATGGAGAGGTGACGACCATGGTGACTCAGAAGTACGACAAGTACCACATCGTAACATGGACTCGAATTCGTCTCTTGCTATTTTTAATTTATCTGGAGCTAATCTACGAGGTGAACAGGAAACAGGTTGGCCGGGTGTAGTTCTGATATGGTGTGCTGTATTATGTTTAATAGCGCGATGTATACCGGGTGGACGAGTAATGTCGGGATATTCCCGTAGTATGTTGTGATAGACGGACTTACCAAGACTTACCTTTACGGAATAAATGCCGTCCGTATGTTTGACAGGTGAAGCCGCGGTCGATAGTGTAGTGGAGTTATCTATTAGACGTTGATTCCTGCAATCAACAATTAAATTATAATAAGATAAAAAATCCACGCCTATTATCGCCTTTGTAACGTCCGCTATAATAAATCGCCAGGTGAAGTCGCGGCGCAACCCTAGGTTTAGTTTTGTATTTATAAAACCGTATGTATTAATCGGTGTGCCGTTTGCTGCGCATAACTGATAGCTGGTCTTCTCGCGTCGTCCTGGTAAGGCTGATCGGGGATAGACGCAGAGGTCGCTGCCTGTGTCGACCAAAAACTGCGTCTTAGACTGTAGATCGGTGACGAATAAGCGACCAGTGCTCGGACAATCATCGGCCGCCATTACTGATTGCCCCGTGCGTTTCCCGCCTTTTGAAAGTCACAAGGTTCGACACATCTTCTCGCCCGCTCTCCAAATTTGTGATGGTACCAGCACTGAGGGTGTCGTCTGTACTCGGACTGCGACCTAGATGCACGATCATGTGAACGATGATCGCGTCTTCGGCTATGAGATCGCTCACGGGGCCGGGACATTCTTTCTACCTTCCCCGCGAGCTTCTTCATTTGTTGAGTTAGGGCAGCAATCTCAGATGACATGGTGTTACCTGGTGTGCTTGGCGATGGCAAAATAATGGCGGAGGTCGTTGCCATCTGGGTACCGACGACGTCGTGTATCCTATCGGCTAACTCAGCTAATTCGCATAAAGCCATTTTAGACTGTGAAGCTACTATCGCCTGCGTGCTGTTAGGTAGACGACTCGTCCATATTGTTCGCAGGAACTCCTCCGGGACGCCAGGGCCAGCTAGGTTAAGCAAGTGGCGGTAAAATTGTGAAGGCTTGCGGTCGCCAAGCTCCTCGTGCATGAGTAGTTGCTTGACCTTCTTTTCACGAGAAGCAGAAAGCCGTTTTATAAGTTCACTTTTTAACTTCTCATACTTATCAGTAGGTGGAGGGTAACTTATAATGTCTTCGACCTCTGCTGCGTATTGTGGGTCGAGGTTGCCTGTGATGTAAAAGAACTTAGTTTCGTCCGTCTTGATTTTCGACAGGACAAACTGAGCTTCCATCTGCGCGAACCATAAAGCTGGCTTCTCGGGGTAGAAAGGTGGAATTCGTACGCCCACGCGAAATGTCTCTAACCGCTTCTCGCCTTCGGTTGCCGTAGTATTCTTCACGCTGTCTTCCATCGTGCTCCGTCGGGTCACCAATGTAGGTGCGTGTAGTAGTAGATAGAAAAGAAACTGTTTAAAGTTCACAGTAGAATAAAGTTTATTATGTACACCACACACACGAAGTAATAGAAGGAGTAACAGACAGAAAGAAAGTATAACAGTTTACAAGATAGAAGAAACACCAGTCCTAATAATATATAATCTACATTTTTTATCTTTTTATTATTGCGGTCGCTATGGTAACATACCAAAGCGACGTTCGGTTTTCCCCTTTTTGATCACAATGTCTACACCGTATAATGACTTTGACGGATTACGCATAAAATGCATATTGAATAAGTAGCAAAATAACTTACTTTTAAAATGGCTACGAAGCAAAATGCCTCAAATCAATATCTCTAAAGTTTTTTGGCTAATTTGCAGTACACCTGCATTGTTTCTTGTCTATGCAGCATAATGTCTCAAAAATTAAAACGACCATAAAGGATAATACACAATATGCCATAGGACTAAGAATCATAATTCATCGCTATCAAAAACGACGAAAAATCAAATTGCCTCAAATTGCCTCAAATTAATAATCAACGTAGTTTTTTATATATTGTTTGTATACAATTACTTTTATTTGTGAATAATAAATAAAATAAATGTTACTTTAATTATTACTGTTTATTTATTTTCTAAAGCAGACGAGTATCAGGTTTCTTCAAATAAATTAAATAGTAGATAAACTCCGTTTTAAAAAAAAGTTAAGGGCCGGTGTGTCATCATCATCATCATAACAGCCCATTAATGTCTCACTGCAGAGACAGGCCTCCCCCTGTGACGGAGGGATACTTGGCCTTCTAATACCACGCTGGCCAGACGGATTGGTATAGGGTTTAAATTCAAGTTTTCCTTCTTTTTATTTCGTGAAGATAATATTCACGGATAGTCCCTCAGTCGGTTTTTACGACACCCATGGTGGATGGGGTGGTGACATATTGTATTCTTACTCCGTTACCACACGGAATTTACTCCGTCACCACACGGAATGTACTATCCATAAATTATGTCCTTCTGTCGTTACAGAAGGAGAAGATTTCTACGCCCTAGATAATGTCTTCACAATTAAATATAGGTACTAAAACAATAATCCTTTGCTTCCTTTTGCTACCTGAAGAATTATGTTGAAAATAATTGTTAACATTCGTGAATTGGACCATTGCTTGTACTTTTATTTGATGTAATATGGAGCATTTTAGAGTACTGGTCATAAAACTACTGAGATGTTTTGCATTTTAGGTATTTTGGATTTCAAGTCATCTTCACATAAAGGTATTTTACTACAAAGACGTTTGCCTTTAAAGTCGCGTTACTTCGTAGACATTGTGATGTTCAACTATTTTACTACAAAGTCATTTTCATTTAAAGGTGTATTAGTACTAAGTCGTTATGATTTGAGGCATTATGCTTCGTAGCCATTTTAAAAGTAAGTTATTTTGCTACTTAGTCAATATGCATTTTATGCGTTATCCTTCAAAGTCATTTTACGGTGTAGACATTGTGATCAAAAAGGGGTTTTCCTTATAAAGCGGTTGAGTTTTTAACTATATACAATAAAAATCTGTTTGTCTTTTTGAATATTTAAATTGATTTTATATAATAAAAATTTTGACTTTAAAGCTGTAAATAATATTAATATAATTATTTTTTAACGGTATATAACGTCACTACATTACCTTTACCCAATACTAATAAATTATCATTTTTTATTTTGTCAAATTTAAATGTTCTATCGCATTAATTACTTTTCTATTAAAAACTTAATTTTGATTAGTTATGTATAGCAAGGAATTAAACCTAAGTATGAGTCGAATCATCAGAGACCTGCGGTGATTTATCTCGTATATCAAATTTAATAGTCAAAAGTAAGATCAAAAGGTAGTAAGTTTGATTCCCTAAAGGGTTACTATAACAAATAACTTTCCTCGTCTTTTCGCTTTATCATGCTTACTCTATACGATGCAATTAACGATAATATCACCACTGTACCATAGAAGGTACACACAGCAACTAATCACCCTAGACACTCATGTACCTTAATACCTTGAAATAAGACACAATTTCAAATGAAAATGTTTAACTTGATGTGTTGCTGTGTGTACATAGAGGAATATGAGATTGTCTAACTGATTATTTAGAAATGTAAGCAACTCGTAAGTAATCGGATAAATAAAAACGATTTCTTTGTTGCAGTAGGTTATAAATATTTATTTATCGGCTTAGCAATGTGCAAGGGTCATTTCTAGTGTTTCTAACGTCTAATGGCGGTAGCTGTTTTACATTAGGTGCCCTAATGGTAATAAACAATAGAAAATTATGCCTTAATGCCTTAAGGCATTAAGCCCGCCATTGTACAACAATGTAAATTGTGCATAAAGTTAAATAAATAAATAAAATAAAATTATTAAGAAGAAAACAATATAATTCAATTAAGAAGAGAATGATAATTATAAGTAAAGTAAGTAACATAATGGGTAGCCACATAAGTATTCAAAAGCCAGCGGTCAAATCAGCGAATATCTTCACCATACGTACGTACCATCTACTTATTTTACTATACATAAAAGAAGTTATTATCATTATATCATGCTTACAAGTTTCATAACATCTTGTATATAAGACAAAGAGATAATGATAACATGGACATACCCGTACACATAATGCGTCGTATCGTCGCAGTAATTCGCTTTAATTAGTGCTTAGGTGTATAGTGTAGCGTATCCTTATTGTGTTATAGTTGTCTACCCGTGGGATATGGACTGTTTACTTAGTAATTAAGCGAATTTATTAACTAATTATTTGCTACCATAACATTTGCTTGCGGTTACTTAGATATATTGTGTATTATGGACTGTTCAAATTTAAAAAAAAGAACGTCCCCTGGGTGAAGATGACTAGGTAATTATTAGTAATTGTGGAACAAAAGTTACCGTGTAGTATCTAATATAGAAAATGTTCCTCTTTTCGCACATAGTATTTTTTAAGATCAAATCTCCATCTAGGTGATAGTACTTTATTCCAAGATACGTTTGTTTAATTGTCCATCAGTGATATTGGCGACACAGTCCAATGTTACTTATAAAATCCACAATTTAAACCTTACACCTTAACTCCTTATTAAACCTAAACTCTTAATGAAATTTACATTTCGCGAATCTTTTCCACAGAATTTCATATTTTGAATCTTTCGTTATCACCTATTGTTTTCCAAATACATTAACACTTAACAGTAAATCTGAAACACACTCTATTGAGCTAAAATTAAGTCTTATATTTGTACGTTTAGTAGTTGTTATCAGAATGTATACTAACGTGTTAGTATCGTAGCAATGAACAGTTTTACAACATTGTGACTACATTTTATAATGTGGCAGTAAGCAGGGAACTGACAGTATCATTAATTATTCATCACATGTAAGGAAAGAGAAAATATTCGTGACAAGTGATTGTAATAAGCATTAGTTGAAGAAAAGTGTTACTTTTATGCTTTGCTAATGGTTTTTCTTTAACATTATGGATAGATGAGACTATCGTTATATACTTAATTATATTGGATGAGACTAATTCCATCAATGTAACTACCAAAGTCTTGAAATTCTGGTTTCAGTTTGAGAGAAACTTATAACCGCTTGTCAATCACAACGATACCATATTAGTAGGTACTCAAGATGTCTGTCTGAATTTATTCTAATACTTGATACGCTCTGTTTTTTTTCATATATTTTCATTATAAATATGAAACAACTCTTTAGCAATAGTACTAACTCCATTATCAAAAAAAGCTTAAACTTAAAAAATGTAAAACATTTTGAAATAAAAACACTTAATATAATTACATAAAAGAGAATATAAAAGTAGTAAAACGCAATAGTGAGAGATCTCTACAGCATCCATCATCCACCGCGGATCTCTTTATAAAACTTTTTAATTTAAATGCTGTACGTACTTGTGTATATTCTATTAAAAAGCCTTCGTTTTCAAGTATTTGCGTTTAAATTTTAATTATACAAGATTTGTTATGAAAGAGGTAGGTAAGATTGTTTTAAAAAGTTACAACAAAGAGGTATTCTTAAGATAATGATAGCATTACTGTAGTTAGTAAGATTTTGACATAAATTATTTATTAACTTCTTGCTGAATTTAGGGTCCTCCGCATTCAAATCTAAACTCTACCATTACGCCAAAGAGGCTAGTAGACAAAAAATATAATATAACTATTGTAATATTTCGAATCAAATGTCAAAAGAAAACATCACAGAACCAGACCAGATCAGAAAAATATTATGAGCCCATATAGCATCTCCTAACTTTTTGGTATGCACATTATTTCTCGATTTCGTATATCACGAATTTGAAAGTTCACAATTTTACTTACAAAATATTTCTCATTTATCACAATTTATCCCTTGTATTATTACTATGAAAAAATAAGCTAGCAACTGTTTAGTAACTAACGATACATTTGATTTAAAACCATAGGAAGAGAGTCATACTAAGTAGTCTCTCAATCTCAAAGCCTTGCAAAACTACAGGTCTCGGTAACCTCTCTTCAAGTTAAAATGCAATAAAATCTAGTAACAGTAGATAGTAGAGTGTACTTAATTATCTGTGGGACTGTCGACAATCAGTAGTGAACAAGAACTCACAAAACCGCAGATACACTTGATATATCGTGTTTTACCGGAGCATGGTCGCTCGCTACTATGTCTAGTTTCTGCTTCTGGACTTTATGACACTTGTCTTCGGGATTTATACTAATTACATGTACTAAATGGATTAGACCTTTGTCTAGTTGTTTGTTATGTTTTTTGGTTATCACAAATTCAAAAGTTCGCAGTTTATATACAAAACTTTACTCATTCATCACAATTTATTCCTCGTGCATAAAAATAAGATAGTGACTAGTTTATTACTAACGAAACATTCAAATTAAAATCACAGGAAGAACGTCATTCTAAGTAGTCTCTCAATCTCAAAGCCTTGCAAAACTACAGGTCTTGTTAACCTCTCTTCAAGTTAAAACCCAATAAAAGCTAGAAACAGTAGAGTGTACTTAATTATCTGTGGGATTGTCGACAGTCAGTAGTGCACAAGAACTCACAAAACCGCAGATACACTTGATGTATCGTGTTGTACCGGAGCGTGGTCGCTCGCTACTATTAGTTTCTGCTACTGGACTTTATGACACTTGTCTTTGAGATTTATACATGGAGTAAATGTAATTAAATGGATTAGTTGTTCTTTTGTTTGGTTGTTTGTTCTTTTTTAGTTGCTACTAGCTCTGTGTTCAAGCATTGTATAGATAATAACTGCCTCTATAGCATTAAATTCGACGAAGTCGTGGGTCTGAATTCCTCGCAGGACACTTGATTTTGTAATCCAGAATCGATTGTTCTAAGTCTGGATGTTGTTTTGTCCGTAACATGGATATTTTCGGGACACGTGGTAGAATCCCCAGTGAAGGCCAACATATCAGCCTCAACATTATGTTTAGATTTATTAGAAATTCTATGCACATAAGCTAGTTTTTACCTTAGATAATTTCGCTGAAATTAGTTATAATACAATCTAATAATGCACACTGTACCGTAGAGTAACGGCACAGGTGCAGCTCGTCATTGTCTCTAATTTGGCAACTACTTACTATGCGCTCTGGTGTACCTATGTTTGTAGTCAGTGAGCTAACGTTTTCATTATAATGTAGAATTAAATTAATATTGATATGATATGTATTTACTCCGTGTGGTGACGGAGTAAGAATACAATATGTCACCACCACATCTCGTGGTCCATGGTCCCTTGGTCGTAAAAACTGACTAAGGGACTATCCGTGAATATTATCTTTACGAATTCGTCTGGCCAGCGTGGTATTAGTAGGTATCCCTCCGTCGTCCCGTCTGGAGGCCCGTCCTGCAGTGGGACATTAATAGACTGTTATGATAATATGTATTTTAGGATAAAATAATTAATAAAAAATAATAAAAATAATACGACCATGTATCTTCTTATCGACAAGAACTAGGATGGTTACAAATTCGTCAACGCCGTAATGTCCGAACTTTAACTTTCTTGTTCAATTTTCTTAATTCTCCGAATGCTCCTTCTTATTTAACTTCTAACCTTAAACTTCTCTCCGCTAACCATAATAGAGATCTTCGCTCTTCTAATAATCTTCTTCTTTTATGTCCCACTCACAGCTCTACTCTCATACACTCTTCCTTTTATGTAAAGTCTATTCTATTGTGGAATGCACTCCCCCTCGAAATCAGGATGTCTACTAGCAGTCTTACTTTTAAAGCCAAAGTTAGGCAGTTGTTTGGTAATGAGTCAGCAGAATAAAATATTACTCTTTTTTCCATATTTATATGTGTACTATACTCTAGTATGTATGTTTATATAAATATTTATACCTTTTTATGATATCTATATGTGTAGGTTTATTTTATTTAAAATTAAAAAATTAAAATAATAATTTAAAGCTTGTTTCTACCTGTTGTAATACTCTGTCTCTGCATCATCCTAAGGTTGACTGGTAGAAAATGCCTTTGGCATTAAGTCCGCCTTTGTCCATGATTTTGTACTTAAGTTTTAAATAAAAAAAAAAATAATAAAAAAATAAAAATGAAAAATTATTTTGATAATATTGTCATGTAGTTTAGTGCTACTGGTTTTAGGCGAGAAAGAAACAATACAAGCTTAATGATAATATTCCTCACAGATCGCCATCTAGTCTAGTAGTAATAACGGATAAAGATACACACTTTTTTATGTCGAGCCACAAATAAACCCAACCAATTGAGCGGAAATCAAATTCAAGACCCCTGCGCAGCAGTCTCGGACTTAGCTATTTTTAACTTCATACTTTGTGAATCTAATTATCTCGTAACACCTATAAGTTCCCTCTTAATCACAACCTCTGTCCTTTACAAAACTATTCCTCTGTGTAACTAAGCTGTGACCACAAACCGTTACAATTCAAGCTCAGCATTAACTTGGTGGACAGTCACTTGTCACGGTGAGCAGCTCTGTGGTCAAACTTGAGCACTTTTTGTGCCCCTAACTACAGAACTTACAAGTGGCTTCTTAAGTTTTTGTCGTTCGGTCTTACTCGGCTAAGTTCGAGAGAACTCGGCTTTTTTGGTTATTCTACGAATTGTTTGTTAATAGTTTGTTGTATTTGTGTTGATTTCCATTTGATTTATAACAAGTATGAATTACAGCGTTACTTTACAAATATCTTGATTGTTGATCTCAAAAACTGTATTTATTTAGGTACTCTGTACTGATATTTACCTACATCAAAATAACATAAGTAGTATCATAGTACTTTAGGACGCATTACGTATAGTTCGTGTGTTCGAAACCTACATATTATTATTATTAGCGTGATCCAGAAATATATGTCCTGAACCTGTATGATCTTTGTGTCTGTTGATTTGTTGTTTGTATAATTTCCCTCTATATTTGATTATTGTGATTGTTTGCATTGGTCTGGGTGTTTTCTATGTATAATATGTCTGTATTTACAAAAAAAAAGTATTTAAGTACCTATGTTTCTACGTTGTCTAGTACCCATAGTACAAGCTCTGCGTAGTTTGGGACTAGTCTATCGCATACAGCGACTCGTCGCCCCACAGTGGCAGTTGATTTAGTTGTCTTAGCTTTGTTTAATTAATTGTTATTAATTAACTTCTCTGTGTTATTAGTCGTATTATATATTAATACATATGTTTAATTATCTTGTGAAATATGAGTGTGAAGCGACTATTATAATATGCAATTAGTCAGAAGCTATTAAAACGACTTGTAAAGTAAAGAAAGTAGTCAAATGATAATGTACGGAAAGAAGCAAGATATTAAACTAAAAACAAGTTATATATTGTATTGAGCACAAATGTGTTACTTTCACTCGCACGTGAACTAGATTTGTTCAGTTTTATACTAAAAGTGACCGGTAGTTATATTAAGTCTTTATTTTGTTTCTTTCTTATTATTTTGATCATTATACCATCTCATTGCTGACCATTCTTCTGATGTAGGGACATAATCTATACTATACTTATAATATTATAAAGAGGTAAAGGTTGTGTGTTTGTGACGTTGTAGGGGTAATCTCTGGATCTACTAAACCGATTTTAAAAATTATTTCTGTGTTGTGTTGAATAGTCCATTTATCGGGTAGTGTCATAGGCTATATAGTATCACGCTATGACTTACAGGAGCGGAGCAGTAATGAAATATGTTTAAAAAAAGGACGCGTTTTTTTCGCCGCCCAACAAAGTGGGCACTGGTCAGCTAGTTAGAAATACAGGTACAGCGTATGCCAGGTACTAAATTATGGGATTTTGTGTCGAGTTTTCCATTTTATTTAGTAGTAATCCCTTAATAAACTTTTACGACAGCCTTCAGATTACATGAGGATGTGACACTACATTTGATATTTGGTACTCAAAATATCTACAAGTTTTAGAATAGTAACGAGAGTCATTTGTGATACAACTAATTACTAGCTATTTAATGATGAAGTACCTCCCTAGTGACACTGGTTACCGCTAGATGTTAAAAAAAATATAATCTTTATTTTATTATCACAATTCTAAATGCGCCCGTTTAGTAACTTTCCGAGAAAGATCTGGTGTAAAATACTAATATCTTTAATTACGAGTCCAACAGTAATTCGTCTTTTATACAGAGCTCATCTTAACAAAAAAGGAAATTAAGTCAGTGAAATAAAGTATCTAACTTAATTACTGTGTCCATCTGGCACGGAGGACGGTAAGGCACCGGTCGTACTGTAAACGGATGTGTAGGAGCGGATAGCGGGCAAGCAGCTTAGACAAATCTGGGAGAAGCCCATGACAAAGATTTTAGCCTTTTGATATCACGCCAAAAGATGTTGTTTTCACTATATCTTTTTTAGTTATTCCTTTTAATTTTTCTGTCAATTTTTAATTTGAACGGAATAGGAACAAAGTCGTTTTAGTCCTTCGCCATCGAAAGAAATAAAAGGAATATGCTTGAGTTACAATTGTTAGCAGTATTATAAATGTGATTTTATTTTTCTGTATGTTATGGTTGCACGGTTAAACTACTCAACTCATTAGTATGTAATTACTTATATGGATAGTGTAGAGATTATGAAAGAATATGAACTATAATTTGTTAAAGAGGATTGAAGGGGTTAAAATTATGGATAATATCAAGAATTTTAACCATGCGGACAGGGTTGAGGGCAAAAGCATTAGTCTTGATAATAAAAAAAAACTTATATTGGGTAAAACCTAAATAAAATACATTAAAATAAAATATAATATAAAATATTTCCCTCCATTTACAGTGAGACCTCTACCTCCGGTATTAAGCACAGGTGGTCAGCACAAGTTTAACCTTAGATGAACTTGCTTAACTTCACTCCGCAATTACTCTGGGCACTGCATAACTTTATTAGATACATCGATCCCTTGAAACAAGTGAGTTTTAGGTAATCGTTAACTGATTCCACTAACTTTGATAAATTGTGAAGTTAGAACAGACTGATCTGCAGTAATCAGAAGCCTACTTGTTATGTGAAATACATATTATTATATTGTATGTTTTATGTCTTTATAAAACTGGCTACCGCGTACCAAAAGTGACATTGTAGTGTTTATGTTTAGTATAACTATAATGAAATAGTTAAATATACTGTCTCGTGCTCACGGTAGGTGGGGCGCACGTCATATTAGCCAGAGCTAGCAGCGAGAGCGGACGTGCGCCTGCGACTTGTAATTACCGTGTGTTGTCAAGACTTTGACTGTAATACGTTGACGAAGTACACAACAGTCATAAAGGATTAAATAGTGTCCTCAGCTAGCGTGGTATCTGGAATGTGGAGTTTATGTTTAATCAACATAAAGAATTTGTCGTTATTGCCTTGATTTAAAGATTAAGAAAATAAATGTTACCTTATACATTGAATATCACACAACTTAACTAAGGAAAATCGCTACTGAAATTGCTACTGAAACAAAGTACGAAACAAACCCTTTCCATCGGTTATTTGGTCAAGTTGAAGTCCATCAGTAGAGAAGGCCCGACCTGCTCCCGACATTATTATGCACTTGCTCCATTGGCTCAACGACACAATTTAAATCCTTGACCCCGACTCAAGAGAACACCACTTTGCCCGTACTTTGGCCATTTCTCGTCAATCATGGATGCTATATAGCATGGAGCTCTCAGATCCATAATTTCCTCTTTACAGTAAGTAGTTTCTATAAAAACATTTGATATAATTACAATAATAAAAGAATTAACGCGAAAATATGCATTTATCTTAACATATACATCGTCTTGGCTTGATGACTTCGCACCGCATTGAACTAATGTTTGTAGATAAAGTAACATTTGCTTTTTATTGCATCTCAAATGCGTTTCAAATTGTAGTAAATGTCGTTCAATATAATATTTATTATATTACTATGTTGTACTTATATTTACTATGTTGTTTTATTGTAGTTTAGAGTTTAGTGTTCATAAAAAATATTACGTTGTTTAAAACAATACACGACACTTAAAGTAAAAACACTTAAAGCACATAAATAAAGAATTAGAATTACAGTTTGAATTGAATAAATACATTACACATTACAATTCCTTCATTTGATAAACAAGACACTGCCTGCTACCTATACTTGAAATATCTGTCAATGATTCTTCATAGCGTTAGTATGCAAGTTGTTCGATAATGCCTCCGTACAAAGATACAAAACCCTTTATCTCCTTTTATGACCAGAAACGTCAATTACCCTACATGAAGAAGTAAAGTATAGCAAACTATCAATGTAACTACGTAAGTAAGTGGAGAGTACCCAATATTGTCCCTGACCACAGAGTCCGGACCAAGTCAAACAGTGATTAGGGACATTAAGGGCCGCACCCCGCCACGTTAAACTTACATTAAGAAAAGTTTATCGGTGAGCCTACAAGCTACGGTTACACTTGTTTATGGGAGGCGCAGATCAGGTCACTATTTCCTGCTACACAATACCTACATGTGCAAGGAAATTAGTTTCTAATATCTCTTATAGCTGTAGTAACTGACTCTTGGTTTTAGCTTGTTTTTTATTTATCGATTATTACACACAGCATTTGTGTCGTTTAATGTTCAACATTTATTGAAAACTATAGCTGCCCCGTGCCCACTTCGTTGGGCGGCGAAAAAAACACGTCACTTTTTTAAACATATTTCATTATTGCTCCACTCCTTTTAGTCATAGCGTGATACTATATAGCCAATGACACTCCCAGATAAATGGACTATTCAATACAGAAAGAATTTTTAAAATCAGCCTTTATTGTCAAATACTCAGATGGATTACTCCTAAGAAAATGTACCACGGAATCCCTAAAGATATCTGCACCACGCCAATGAGACCGCACTTAACTTTGAATGCATGTTTTAATCCTTATTTCCCCAAAAACGTATGAAGAATATAGAAATATGTCTCCTATATTCTTCATACGTTTTTGGGGAAATAAGGATTAAAACATGCATTCAAAGTTTTCTAGAAATACTGCCAGTTGTATCTTTGACTGACTGACTAAACAAAGTCTATAGTAATCCATCTTTTCATATAATAAGCACACCAGACCTGTAGTAGGACATACATACATTCCTATTGTTGTGTCTGCTGACGAAACACACAACCGGTTAAAGAAGTGTTACAATGACCTAGTTTTACAGTAAGTAATTGGTAAATAAATACATCAACTATGGCATTTATATTGACGTGTAGAAACGTCAAATGTTCCAAGTTAATGTGACAGGTGATATAAAGGTGCGTAGTACGTGGTGTCGACAAGTACCTATATAACATTATGTATATATAACAATAAATAAGTTACAATGTAACACGTAGACTACATGATGAAAGCGGAAAAATGTACGTAATGTTACGTTCTTTACGTTTTTCGTTCGTGTACGTATCCCCTATATTTATTTGTTACACAAACTTCTTGTACAATTATATTGCACAAAATAATACTAAATGCTGAAAGTGTGAAAGTAAACATGACTTGGTGGCACAGTGGCCTGTAATGCACCTGCAATGAACTAGATACTAGGTTTGTTGCCAGCATGTAAGTCCGCCATGACGTGTCTTTTGGCAATACGACTCGGTGAGTAGAAGGCTTCCAAAAGGTTTCCCACGTATGAAAATATGTAAGTATATCTAATCTAGCCAATCTAATGAGTCTTGACTTTCCACAGGCTTAGAGGGAGTAGTGATATCATGGATTATTATTCCTTTACCCTTCTGAGAAAATACAATCATATTGTAAGATAATAATTAAATAGCCAAACAGTAGACGGTTAAACTTGACCGCTAACTACACAATGTGACAAAAGTTAAAACATTTTCTACAAACGGTAACAAACAATATTTGAGTGCATTTCATCAAAATATACGAACGTAGCTACAATATTGTTGAGGGGGTCGTCATTTGTTTCTGTCTCGGTAACCCGCCTGCGTCTCGCATTATTCAAAGTATTCTCGTTGTAGGCACACTACGGACAGATATTACGGGAACTTTAAGTGAAACAAACTTTCTTTGACGTTTTATGAACGTTTTGTTACTAATGTTAAATGCAATAAATAGGTTAGGAAACTGTTTTCACAAATTAGCTGAGAGGTTGTGAAATATATTGTTAGAAAATTTATTTTCTAAAGACAATTCTACTAGCATTAAGAATCAGCCCTTGTGTTGCGGCGACTTTTACAAACATTAAATTAACAGACACAAAGTACATCCAGAGTCAATACAATAATTTGTAGATCACATAATTTATCGTGCGTGGGATTCGAAGCCTAGACTTAGTGCACGGCGCTTTGCTACCGATGCAGTTAAATGCAGCTTTAATTTACTACAGAAACAAAAATAATACGGGAATTATTTAGTTTCTAGCTTAGTCGTGTCTTCTTTCATCCAACATTACGGAATACTCAGTAATTTTAAATTTTAACCCTTAACTCTGCACATAGGGTATTTTAAACTCTGCTCTATTAAATTCAAGCGCTCGAATAAGTTTAATTGCCTACAATGATATTTCAACCTTGTGTGGTTGGTATAGAATTGCATTTACAACGAAGACGAACATATTATTTTTTTGTTTTATTCTTAAAAGTTTTGGTTGGACGCAAATATTTAGTTCTGTCGTTGGTGGTATTTATATTTATAATCTTGAAATCAAGATGCCTAGAATTTTCTGAGGTCACAGTTCATTTTATGTAAAAAAATATCCTAATTTATAAAGGATACACTTTGGAAATAAGTTTTATATTATTTTAAAATAAACTACGTATTAGTCCTTAAACGTCAAAGGAATGTTGTTCTAGTAATATACGTTCACAATATCGTTTTGTGAATGGCGATGCGCGAATTGATATAGGTTTCACTTAGAGTTTTCATCATCTGTTTTATAATTTTTCGTTTAATTTATTAATTAACCTCAATTTTAAAAAAATAGTTCATAATTATTTACCACTTTACTTAGACATATTCCTGAGGGCACATTAAAGTGTAAAGGCACACGACTTAAAGTTACAAACTAGTGCTAACTTGAACACTATCAGGGGGGTTGACAGATTTGCATGGCATGTCTTGAAACCTTTGAGTACAAGTTGGGCATTATAGTTGAGGTTTATTTTGTGTCCTCGGCGCAAGTTTAGACGCCTGGGCCAGTGGACTTGCGATGTGTAGGGGATCAACCACTCTCAGGAAGGCTTAGCGTCTTGAGTGTAGGGATGTTTGTAGGAGGGCTTTATGTTGTAGTAATGCACTTCGAAAATATTGCATTTTAGAGGATAATCTTTACTTTTACTACCAAACTGTCAATGTTTACTTGCGGGATGCGATTTAGTTAAGTAAATATCTTGTGTCTAAAAACCCTTGCATTACCTGCTTCTGGTTACGCACACTGGTTTAATGTGTGAACGAACCCTTCCTTTTCTTAAATAAACTTACAGAAAATGCGTCCATTAATTTTATGCCTCCGGTCCTTTACGACTATGACATATACCTACCGAATAAGCAACTTGTATCATTTTAAAAGGAATAATTTTACGATAGGTCCGTACATTGGAAAGAAAAAGAAACAGCTTACAATTTCAGCTTAGATCACTAGCTCTTTTGGTTCCCAAAATTCGTTACATATGAGCGTCAATTATAATCCTTGTGAGTGTAACTTGAAAAAGGCTAACTTCGGAACATACCCAGTCTATAATACGGCTGGCTAGGAGAGCTCATCTAACTCACATAGCTACTGGCAATCGATGTCGTTTTCAATTAACTCGGGTTATAACTCCGATAGATAGGGAATAGCATTTTGTGCATTTCGTTTAGTTTTGTTGCGCAGAGGACGGCTTTGTTGATGCTCTTTGTTCTATTAATAATAGGGAATTGAAAGGTTTTATACTTTTGATTAAGCTTAAAGGATTTTTATTTATGTGGTTGGTTCATACACATTTCAACACTTATGGCTTGAATATCCACCGATATTTTTCAGTCCTATTTTTCCAGGCGGTAAATGTTTTAAGATTACAGTTATTTGCGGCTTGCGTTCTGACCCACTTCCTATTTTGTTGTAATTTATGATTTAAAAACATAAATGCAATAGGTGTATTAAGTTAACTGCTGAAGCGATGTCATAGCTTTAAGCTTGCAATCGATGACATATTTATTGCATGCACTGCGCGGACTGGAACATTACAGGTTTATTCTTAAAATATCTGATACATTTAGTTTATAATTTTAGCGATTGGTAGAGACAGTTTGCTGTTGTTTTCTTCCAACAATACTTAGTCAAATCAAAAATAAGTCGTTTAGTCCTTTGGTCTCAAATAAGAACTGCTGCAGATGTACTTAATGAATTTTGTTTATACCCGAATTTATAGATTATGGAAATAATTAACCGGTTTTGTAATCAAATAAACTAAAACGTTTAATATAAAAGGATTCTAAGAAAAGTACCCGTGATCAAAGTATTTTAAATACGTTAAACTTCATGTACAAAATTGCAAATAGAAATAATCAACATTTTACTGTAAATATTTGTGTAAACATTTGTTAGATAATTAGATAACATCATACATACTTATGCTAATACAGATTATATTTATTGTCTTCATCCATAAGGATAAGAATATAACATCTGTGCCATTAGAATGACCCCGAGACCTTTTATTTTCTTCCTATTAAACAGACAAAACTCATTCATTTATTGCAAAAATTTTGGACTCCTAATAACGCTGTACTGAGACGTTTATGGTTTATTTCAAGTTTTCCGCCTTTAGCAATGTTACTTCACCCAAGGTTTGGTGACAGTTTCAATTACTTATTTTACTATGAGATGATAACATATTAATTATAACTATGTAAGAATCATTTTGAAAACAATGTGATCTAAATTTAAATAAGGTTAAAGAATAAATAGACAACAGAATATTACGATATTAGATTGTTTTACGATAAATAAAAGCAAAACTAAGTTCTACAAGTAATTTAATTTATAACTTTTAAGTAAATCGCTAACTAAGAGGAATCAAACTTGTATTGTCGGATGTAACTCTTGAGATATTTATTTTTCGTTAAAATCTACATTGAGAAGTTCATTATTCTAACCCGTTTCATTTTCTTACCAAAATATTTGCTGAATATAGGTACTCTCAGAGATAATATTGTACAAAAAGCTTGACTTTAAGTTTCCTTATTGTTTAAATATTAATCTAAATTACAACGGAATGTAGAAATATAAATTTGCTTTGATTAATACGAGTCTCTAGTGGCAACCATTTTAATTATTTATAAAAACGCGTTATAATTATGGCGGCTAGCAATCTTCATGCATACTAAAGTACGCAAAGATGAATCAAACATTGCGGTTCACACCTACATCACTTGTTAAAGGAAACAATTGACTTTAGTTTGATTTTTTTTGTGTTTTTTCTAGTGAAGTGCGTGACCCGTAAAAGCAAGCAGGTAGAGGTATTATTGTCTTAGGAGGTAGATTCATCCCTAGTTTCCACGTAAGATAATTCACCTTACATGCACCTGTATACAAGTATAAATCTGTATTGTAAATAGAACATTGGCCACCTACATATGTTTAAAAGTTTATTCTATTGCCTGCTATTGGTCCCGTCTACTGCACTTGAGAAACCCCATACATTTGAAGAATATTTAAACTATTAATTAGCAAGCGCTCTTTTAATCCATATGTTGAAATCCCTTTTCGTTAACTTTTTATATCACAAGTATATAGCTTCTAAATTAAAACAATATTTATCATAATGTATAACCTCGTTGCTTATGCAAGCATTTTATTAGTCTTGGCACATTCTTACAAGTTTATTCAATTTTGCTATTATACTTAGTACATGTGAGTCCCAGACTTATTGTTACATCTGCTTTTGTATATCTGCCAGATAGTAATACGTTTGTAAGGAGGGAGGGTTCTGCGACAAATGTACCAATATCTAGAAATAGCTCTCTTTTACATTCAAAGAGTTTTTCTCTGAAATTATGTCATATGTTCGGCTTTAGTCTGTATCTTTGTGAATAATGTTGAACACTTAAAATGAATTAGATGCTAGGGTAGGCACTTTACATTGTACTACTTTGATTTGTTACTAAAATGTTTTATCGAGTAGGTTCAACAAGCGCGGATCTTTTATTTGAAAGATTAGGTAGTGATCTTCATATAATTTAATATTTAAAAAAAAATTGCTCTTGTAGTTCTAGAAGCTGTACCTAATATGATTTAGTGCAATGTCAATAGTACCATTTAAATCTAAATGCACAAGCCCGCGTTTACGAAATCTTTATCTAAACTAACAATTATTTCATTTCTATTTAGCATAAGATCACTTACTATTAGCAAAGAAAAACTGGCCATCTACAGGTATAGAACACACTAATGACATTATGATTGAACTTGTCACAAATGAAACTATCAAGTAAATTTAAAAATCAAGAACACTCCGTGTGGTGACGGAGTAAGAAGACAATATGTCGTAAAAACCGACTAAAGGACTATCCGTGAATATTATGTTTACTTAATAAATAGAAGGAAAACTTGAAATTAAACCCTATACCAATCCTTTTGGTATTAGTGGGCCAAGTATCCCTCCGTCACTGGAGGAGGCCCATCCCTGCAGTGGGACATAAATGGGCTGTTATGATGATGATGGAAACTCAAGAACAAATAACATTAGAATCTACATTACATTTTCAATAAATGCAAGGAGACAAGAGTGCACGGATAGCCCAATACACTGTGTTGTTACTCAACAAACTATATGTCATGATTATGTTCCACGTCGCCTCGCCATTATCAAGACAATACGAAGGCTATGTCTCTAATATACACACCTCAACAAAGTCTAGGGATATTTGGTATTTACTCAATTTTATTTGGTAAAACTCTAAAATTATTGGAGATAACATACAACATGTTTATATTTTTATAAAGGCAATTTATCAGGCTACAATCCAGAATTAATAAAAATACATTTTTAGCATAAATATTTCTTTTTTTTTAAATAAATAAAAAACTTAGAAAATTAGTAAAACTAACAATGAATGTGTTTCTTAAACAAAAGTGAAAATAAGCGAAAATTTATCAGTTTTTAACTGTTATGTGAGTAATCAGTGGTCAGTACATTAAAAAAACCGTAAATAACGGTCCTGCAATGGTTTTTCATGCTTGGATTAAGTTATCCAGGTCTTGGTGCGGTATATTGTTCCAGGTCGACTAGGATACAAAACAAGTAGCCTTTCCATCGCACTTTATATGGAGGAAAATTCATCAAAGCCCTTCTTTTGAACATGTCCTACGCGTATTTTATGGTTTTAAGGTTAGGCGATTGAGTGGTTCAGCATAAAATCGATACTTCGTGCTCCTGCAACCAGCTTGTCATCACTCTCGCTTTATGCGGACGGGTGTTATCGTCCATGAGCTTAAACATTTGGCCCAATTGTAGTCTACGGGGGTAGATTTTTAGTACTAGCACCTCGTTAAGTTATTTTTCAGCCGTCGTGGTGTTTCTGATCAAAACGCGCTCTGTTTTTCGACCGACACAAATTCCCGTCCAAACCATAATTGTTCTATCGTGGTATGAATAGATTTCTTGAGGATGTTGTAGACGGCTATCACAACCAGGAACACGCCAAGCACGTTCTCTACGTGAATCCGAGTAGAAACCGAACCAGTACTCATGTGTAAACACCACTACAGATAACAGGTTAATCTTTATAGAGCAAATGTTCACGAGCCCACTCTAGTCGTCGTGCGCGATTCGCTCGGCGTAGTGCTGGAGTACAAAGCGGTATGCAAGCATAAAGGTGGGCTTCATGCTGACTTCTTCTGACAGTTTGGTCACCCGCAAAAGGCTCCACCAAGAGCTGGAGCCTCTAAACCAGCTGCATGGTAGTAACATTTGGCTGTCTTTTCGCGGGAACTTGCAAAAATCGATCATTTCGTTGAGTGGTGATAGACTTTTTGCCGTGGTATCTTTCAGCCACTTCACCAGTAGCACGATAACGTGACCATAACCTTGATTTCATATTTTGTATTGTTCCAATCTCTTTAGCAATACTCCGCTTAGTACCCGCAGCTGGGAGCATGCCTAATGCCCATAACATTTTGTTTCTGATGAAATGGTGCCGCTGCTTGATGCACACAATATCATTTATTCGAAATAAACGTTTACATTGTTATAAAACTTAAATTTTACACATAAATGCAGTCAAAACTTACTGTTGGCAAATGAAATTTTCGAACTTGACTACGTTTAGGCCGCGTAAATCTTTTAGTTTTAATTATATTTTTCAAATTCATATTTAGAATGGTTAAAAAGGGTTATCAAAGTAAGTTTTCATCAAAAGAATTAAAAACAAACCAATTTTTTTTGAGTTTCACAACTTTATACAAAATATCCCTAGACTTTGTTGAGGTGTGTATTGTATAAAGTATGTTTGTAACATATTGTATAAAGTATATGTTTCTAACACATTGTATAAATCTGTTTCAGGTATGTTGATCGGTAATGTGTTGTGAACATGGCTCTTTCTGTATACGAGACTGTCAACTAAATGTAAGTAAAAAGAAACCTTATTACAATGCGAAGTGTCGAGCAACTTTCGCTTAAAACAAAATTAAAAAGCAGCAAACAATAAGTTAACTAGTAGAAATACCACTGAAAAGGCTTGCTTTTAATCTAGTATGTTCCTCAGTCCGTTTGTTATCTAAAAGATAATAGTTTGGCATATTGTTAGTGTGTTGCACGTACTCTGCACTAAAATAATCGTTTATTCTAAGTTATAATATGATCCTACTTAAATCTGGATAAGGAAATATTGTTAGAAATATGTTCAACTGATTATTAAAAACCTGTAGTATTTTATTACTTACTTTCTTTTATCTATTTTATATCAAGGTTTGATATTTTACGATACGGTTAAAATAACTAACAATTCTCGTCACGTTTACTATGACAGGCGCAGGATATCGTTAAAGGAAGCCAATTTATAAGACATTAAATTATAAATTGTTGTAAACGAGTTTCCCAGTTATGAATTTGATGAAATTTAAATTCATTCAGTATTGCTTTAAGCGAGAACGGCTATCTCCAACTAAAGTCAACCAATAACTCGTTGATTTTCCTTAAGTTCTATCAATCAATTTGGAAATCAATTATTTACGCTATTCTTTAACAACAGGAAAACAATAAGATAAGTATCTATTGGTATGTTTGTTATTATGTTTTCTCTTCAACAATATTTCATGAAAATCATCGTATGGTCGTCATTTCAAAAGATTAATACCTACTTATAACGTAAAGGTAATAAAAAAAATGAACAGATGTGATTATGAATCAATATTGTCTAAAGCGCCGATTACACTAGACTACATGTAGTCTCCTACATCATGTAGGAGACTACATTATGTAGGACGGTCGGGACTCGCCAATCTCCGATATGTAGTGTCTTAACAGCCTACATGTGATTACACTAGACTACATGTAGTCTGCTCTATTATGTAGTTGACTACATGTAGTCTAGTGTAATCGATGCTTAAAATTCAGAGACCTTAATAGGCGCTTAAAAGGAAGACATGTCTCACTTTTTGTAGTAAATATTAACTATAATAACTATAACTTATAATATGTCGTATCTTTATACTACGCAAGCTTTTTGTATCGACGCTTTTGTGGATAATTACGTGGAGTATTTAGTTATACTGCTGCGCAATCACTCGAGGAGGCCTCTGTAACAGGCCCGGCTCTGCAGTGATACATTCAGAAACTGCGATAAAAATGATCCGTTTAAGTAATATATCGAAGTGAACATTAGGCTACATTTGATATTTATAGGTACAGAATATTTTATTAGTACGATATACAAACGTATCTAATATGACAACTTTTACGATCACATTAATAATAAACGTAAGTATATTTATTGTAGGTAATTATTTATCACAAATATTATATGACATGATCCTCTTTCTCGTTAATTGTAACATTCTAGACATAAATATTTATTGTTCTTGTTATATTATTTTGTGGTTTGATCATATTTCATTTCGGGTTCTAAGTGGATATTCGGGTTATCAACCAATATCTGGACTTCTAAGTACGACATCTTTTACTTCGTTATACCATCAGCTACAATGAGCTCTGCACTGCTATTTTATATTTCAATACATTTTCAAGTCTCATGAAAATTTTGATAAAATTTACATAAAACTAACATAAGTTAAGTTACATGCAAATAGAGAAGCTCATTTCTGAAATAGGTTGTAAGAGAAACACTTTATATTCTTTACGAAAATATTTTTTTGTATGAAACGTTTTAAAATATTAATTCTTAACTTTATCATCATCCTATTAGCTTCTGGACGTCCACTGCTGGCCATGGGACTCCTCCAAATGCTTTCTCTTTGCACGGACCTTTGCCTACCTTGTAAGGGATCTGCGAACCTTGCGTCTTCCGCTATGCGGTCGCCTTTCCAGAACCTTTTGGTCCCACGACCATCGATTCTGCGCGCTATAGGTTCTAAACATGTTTTGATAAAATGTTTAATTATAAAGCTATACGTATATTTGCATATTTATTAGAGTCAAGTTCAAGGAAATTTATTCTTGTGTGAGATAAACACGATTTTATTAATAGTAGACAGCCGGATGTGCTAATATACGGTTAGTTTGCATATTTTAAAGAATTAGAATTAAGTATATCTCGCTAAAATAAGCAGGACCTTACTTGCCCTGTATAATCTGTGTCTATTGGAAATAATGTAGGTAAGTACGTTTTTTTGACAATCGGCATGAATGACGTGTACTTCGATATAATCTGTAGTCTGACCTATAGTTGCAAAACTTCTGATTAATACGGAATAATACCGGAAAAAATCAGGGAAAATTTCATAAAATCGGATTTATTTATTTTTATGTTTTATTTGCTGAAAAATAGTATTTTGCATCGATCGTCGATCACCGCCGCGCCGCGCGGGCGCCGCTACAACTTTGTGCGCCGGCCGCAGCCTCACGGGCGCGAGCCCGTCTGCACGACTCATGTCACGACGTGAGTGGTTCACGTTGTGACATGACTCTCGAGTTGTTCGGCAGCGATGCCTGGTGCGGTAAGAGAGAGAGGACATGCTTTGCGGAGGAGCTTTCCCCCGCGAGTGAGTGAAAGATTCGATCGAATTTTCCGTCAAATATATCGCCCGAATATTAAACTAATCTAAAATAATAATATAAAACTATCGGTACCAGACAAAATGCATAAATAGTTTATTTACAATTATTTATACTTACCTATAAATTAAACACATAATAAATAAAAACATAATAATATAAATTTTATAGCACATAATTAATATAATAAATATAATAAAATAAATAAATCACGTGACAGTGCGATCACTTGAAAAAATCCCAAAGTTCCGGTATATTTCGGTATTATTCCGATTTAATCAACTTGAATTATTCGGATTTTTTCCCGCTAGCATCTATAGTCTGACCACACCGATAAACCTATCGCTATTTTTTATCCAACGGCTATAACAAGTACAGCAAACTTAAATAACTAGAATACCTTGTGGAGCTTTGTAAAACTAGTAAAAATACATGACAGAACCTTTACAAAAGTACTAAAAACCATCCCACCGTACTCGGTGATCAAATAGTTCGCTCGAAAAATTTTCCCGCTATCGTCCGCCATTGATGTACACTAGCGACATTGTTTGTTCGGTGACGATATTCCGAACTACAGTATTGCGTAATGGCGCGCGGTACCGTTCTTTTAAATACGTGTGAATACGTGAACGAATTTACCTGTGCCTCGGGATTTTATTTCTCATGTATGCATTGTATTACACGGCTTTTATTTATTTCTCTATGGTACAACTGTTAAATTTATGTACAACTAGTAACTTTATGACACATGCCGATTCTGCATTAACTAAGTAAACTCTTTAAAGTCTTGTCAAAGTGTTGTCTGTGGTTTTAACATGGCCAGATTTAGGTGTAGCATTAGCGATGTAATTACGGTAGACCGGGCGACTGATTCCAAAGGGGAAACTAAATAAT
This sequence comes from Schrankia costaestrigalis, assembly GCA_905475405.1. Lineage (NCBI taxonomy): Eukaryota > Metazoa > Arthropoda > Insecta > Lepidoptera > Erebidae > Schrankia > Schrankia costaestrigalis. The sequence continues at coordinate 19,069,656 of FR997838.1, read as the reverse complement.
TAACATTATATTTTGAACTAGCTGCTGTGCCCGCGACTTCGTTCGCGTGGCGGATGTTACTTACTTCGCAATTCGATTTAATACAGAAAAATCGTTTTTTAAACCTTATAACAAACAGATATACCTACAAACGAATTGTTAAATTAACGAACGAACTAAAACCTTTTCAAAAACAGACCTTTACAAAGACAGATCTATGAAGACTGCGTCTAAACTTATGCTGAAAGACATGAGCGAACGTCATTCTTTCAAGGAAAATCTTAACACCGCGATACTGAAAATGACGTCACAGGCACAATGCCATCTGATGTCAAATTTGTAAGTTAAAATAAATGACAGCCCATTAATGTCCCACGCAAGGACGCGCCTCCTCCCGTGACGGAGGGATACTTGGCCTACTAATACCACGCTGGCCAGTCGGATTGGTATATGGTTTAATTTCAAGTTTTCCTTCATTTTTCTTTCGTAAAGATAATATTCACCGATTGTCCCTTAGTCGGTTTTACGCCACCCATGGGATGAGATGCGGAGGTGACATATTGTATTCTTACTCCGTCACCACACGGATAATCGCTAATTAATTAATGAATGAATACATTTGCACGCCACGTTATGGTGCGGCAGAATTACCTGCCTCGGTGGCGCGGCGCGGCGGTCGCATTACATGGCTGGCGTGCATGAGTTCGCGGGTTCGATTCCCATGGAGGACAATTGTGATACACAAACTATTGTCCTTAGTCTGGATATTCTTTGTGTCCGTTAAATTGATATTTTTAAAGGCTAGTGTAGGATTTGTCCTTTGTAAAAAAAAATGCTGAAATAAATTATTGTACCTAACACCTTTTTACTATCTAGCAAAAAATATTTGACTAACTTAGACTCGACTATATTATCCGATTTTGATGAAACATACCTCAGTTTAAGCCTAATAAGAAAGGCTACAATACAATGTATTGGTCTTAAGATTATATTTTAATTCGTTTTAAAGATGTGCGGTAACAAACAGACAGACAGACAGTCTATCTGATAGACATTAATTCTAAAAATTGTAAGTGTGTAGTGTTATTGCTTTTTGACTTTTTTCTAGATTTTATAGATAATTTTTATCTGAATTTTCGAAAAGAACAGACATTTCGACCTCTACAGTTTTATTATAGTATAGAAGATAGATAGATTACCTGCTTTAAAACTAATACCTAAAAACTCCGTATCTATGTATTTTAATATCTAAAGTGCGCTTATTCCGAAAAGAGTCAATAAGAACCACGTCCGTTCGCATTAAGAGTCAATGTGAATGAAATTATATAGATGTACCGGTTGGCCGTTTCGGACGTTAAACAAAAATCAACCGTACAGCCGTACTCATACTGGCGCAGCGACATTTGGAAATTTTCTTTCATCTATATCTTGTGTGTTTAAAAACCGATTTCTATATTTTTTTTTATGAATAAGATATTAAAGTGTACTTTTGAAATATGGGAGTTTGAAAAAGATATGTCTATGCAAATTACAATATATTTATGTATTTAATACACTTTGAAGAAAACCCTAACGATTAAACACGTTATTGTGGCTAATATATAATAGATAGATATATACTATTAAGGACTTTTTTGTACATCTTTTGAAGACCATTATTTTTGTAATACATATTTTTGGCGTATGATCAACGTATGCGATGATAAGAGCTCGAACGCGCGTTTTTTCAACCGACTTGCTTCAAATATTTCGTCACTGCTCATCTCCTATGTGTCTTAGCGTTATGTTATACAGCCTATAACCTGCCCGGGAGTATGGACTACAATCGTACCAAGTTTGGTTAAAATGCCTTCAGTAGTTTTTGACCCATGCGTGCACATACAGACAGACAGACAGACAGACAGACAAAAAAATTATTGATTGCATTTTTGGCATTAGTATCGATCACCATTCATCCTCCAATATTAATTTTTAACATATATTCAATGTACAGAATTGATCTCTCTACAGTTTTATTATATAGTATAGAAAAAGTGGCCATCGAAGTTGAAATACTAGAGCGTAACTGCAACAGCGCTCAGTGCAGTTTATGATTATTCTAGTAATATTTTGGTTCAACACACGTAACATCCTTCAATATTTGCACAAGCATATTGAGTGGAAGAATATTAAAGCAAGCAAACAAATAATAAATGTCAATTCAGATCTGCGTCTACTGAAAAATGGGCATTCGCAATTTTAAAACCAACATTTCCGTTGTGTGAGTATAGCGCAGTAAAGACCACAGTCCCGTGAGGGCTGCTTTGTGCCAACCGTACACGTATCTTGTTATTTATGCCCTTTCGGCGCCCAAGATGCACTTTTATACTAAGCCCGTATCGGCTTGCTTAATATCATATTGCCTCTTGGCTAACGTATGCCTTGAGAAAAGTAATTCCGGTCCATCTCGAAAATGTTTTGTATTTTCGTTTTAACGTTAAATTAGATTATACTTATTGCATTTTATGCTGACATTTTACGTCTTTGTTAGTTTATTTTTGATGATATTTTGGGTAGATATCTATCTCAACCCTGACTGGTTCACTGCTGGACATAGACCTCCCCAATTTCGCGCCACTTCTTGCCCGTCACATCCAGATTTAAATATGCGTTAAGTATATTTAGTTCACTACAAAAACGACCCAATATTTTATGCGAAATGTTCCACTGGCTACAGCTTCGCTGTGGTTTTAGCCTATTTCAAATTCTTTATTACTTTTCATGTTGTCTAAAAACAGTTTACAAAGATAGTGTAAGTAAGCTGTGCACGAAGCGTGGTTGCCGCTCCGTGACGTCGGAACTTGTTTCAAAAATTGTTTTGTCAATGACCTTTAGCCTATTATGAATAATAGGTTTAATACTAAAACCATACCAAACCTACCCACACCATACCACTGAAGAGCAAATACCTCCCCTTTTGGACTTCCATTTTGTGTAATCTGCTGCTTTTGTTTGTTAATGGAAAAAAAATCGAACATCTAGCTGATCCCCCCATATTTATCTAGGCCGTTTTTGTGTAGTAGTTGAGTACCTATTAGTTACACATGGTTTCGTAGAAAATTTTCTTTCTCAGTGTCTGTCTGCTCCTTCCTTATGAGGCTACACTACACTTGATGGTAGGTTAAGCAGTAATAGCGATGGTTTCACCCCACACGACCTCTGATGGTAAACCAAGACTTCCTTCATGTTTGTAATAGGTAAAGATATATTTTAAAAATAAATAAACAATATAAAGTGAAGGTTATCAAGAGTTTCGCTGAAATATGTGATGTTTTAGTGAGATAATGTTGCATCTGTGTCATAAGTGCATTAGTGTAATGGAACTCGTGTGTGGATTACTTTAAAATATTTCCTTTCCCCTACAGCCCGGTGTTGTGTAACGTTCTTGTTAGTGCCGTTATTATGATAAGAGTTTTGAAAACCTATCACTACGAATAAAGGTAAAAATAAATCCCAAATACATTTACAAGGCAATTTTTATTGGTGTCTCAGAATGGCTCCTATCTTTGGCCATCATCTCATTCATAACAGCTCATTAATGTCCCACTGCAGAGACGGGCCTCCACCCGTGACGGAGGGTTTCTTGGCCTACTAATATCACGCTGGCCAGACGGATTGGTATAGGGTTTAATTTCAAGTTTTCCTTCTTTTTATTTCGTAAAGATAGTAGTTACGGTTATTACCTTAGTCGGTTTTTACGAAACCCATGGGATGAGATGGGGTGGTGACATATTGTATTCTTACTCCGTCACCACACGGAGGATCATCTCATTGCCTGCTGCTAATCATTATCAAAGCTTAAAGTTTCCTTTGCAAAATAAAGTGACAGCCATGCACTCAGGGCGGTGAATAACTGAAGTAAGTGGCTTGCAGTATTTTGCGTAAAGAAGTTGCTCAAGTGCCTAACTACTTAGACTAATTAATTAAAATTTACTACCATGTGCTATAAGGACCAAAATGAGATGGTCTACGCATAAGTATCTTAATTTAGCTAGATATTCTAAATTCATATTAAAAAGGGAAATTCGGAATTCTCGGAATGAACGTCTTGTACCAAATGGTAGCCAAAGCCAACTTATTGTCTGAACCTCTATTTTCTGTGTGTTCATTGAATGTATGTCTCCGCGAAACAGGATATCTTTTTGAAGATGTCCGGGAGTTACGCGGTGTCCTACGTGGGCGACGAAAGCGACGCGACAGGACGCGACAAACGCGATCAAATCAACGGCGTGCCCTACTTGTGTTGAGTCCTATGTGGCAGTCTGCGGAGAGACGCAACGTAATCATGTAGAACACTTGTCGCGTGTAGCATCGCGTCGCGTCGCTTTCGTCGCCCACGTAGGACACTGCGTTACTCAAAGAACTAGTCTTTATAACTTGCAAAGGATTTTTTTACTACTACTCAAACTACATTTTTATATACAGCACTATGGAACTTAAATGTTATATTCATTCGGTATGTTTGAGCCTTTAATTTCCAATAGTTCGATACTTTAGACCCGCGTCATCTGAACAATCAAATATTACTCGCTCGCTTCAATTGTTCTTGTAGGGTTAACCATAATGGTGGGTGCATAAATATCCCCATTTTTATGTATTCAAAACAATAGCTGAATAAAAGCATAGGCTTGTTTTTATGAGTAAATTATATAAGTAACGGCGCTTGTACACGGTAAGAAAAATCGCCGGGCCTACGCAAGAATTCGTGTCGTTTCTAAGCACGACCTGTGTACACAGCGCCGGCGATGCATAAGAAAATTTTCTTGTCTGCGCAAGACAAGACACGGCGAACGTTGTTGCGGAGGGGCGGGGAGCGGTGTAGTAGGGTATCATACTTGTTTGCTTTCTAGTTAACATTTTTACTAAAGGAAACTCACACTGATTATCACACTTGTTATTACTTGCGCGCACTACGCCCGTCTGACGACTGTACGAAAAAAATCCTGGCGTGTACACGGTCCGATTTGTCTTGTCTGCGGAAGACAAGAAAAGTTTTCGTGTACGAAAAAGACAAAATTCGTGACGTCTACACGAAGATTTGTCTTGTCTGGCGTAGACACGGCAAATTTTCTTAGCGTGTACAAGCGCCGTAACGCATAGCTTCATTTCAGCCTATCAATGAGCTTTAGCTTCCTCTAGTGATAAATAGAAAGCATGCCTATTAATATAACACCGAACGGTTTTAGGAAAAGTTTTTCTTATTTTTTTGCTTAGATAATATTTGCGAACTTACCCTTTTACGACACTAGCCACTTTTACGACAATCCATGAGATGAGATGGTAGGACACTACGCCTTTTACTTCTTAACTACACACACATTAATATAGTATTTGTAAGTTTAATGATAATTTTATAATTGAGAACAGGACGAACCTTTTCGTTACAAACATTAATTTGGTGTAACCAGTAGCAACCCTACAGGAAGGCCAATTATCTGTAGGCTTTTCATCGCTCGCTGTGACTATTGCGAATTTATTTGTGAACGATGCGATTCCGGGACGATTCGTACTACGCGTAATAGTTACACAGCGCTCGCAGGGTTATTATACAAAAGTGTTTATTGTGTGGTGTGTGAATAGATCTTTATTTTTACAAAAGAACGCTTAAAATGTTTGTATTTTGATGTTCTTAGTTTTGTAGTGTAAGTGTTTATTTAGTACTTGTATTGGTGACAAAATAAATAACTACTACATATTAGTGTAGGTAAACTGTTGTTGGTACAAATAGGACAGGAAAGTGGTTTTATTTATTTAAAGCTGCTTTTGGGAGAGTACAGGTTTCTTTGTTTTCTTTCTCTACTCTTGCCTTTATTGGTCATAGCCATTAACGTATTAACCATTGCGGTTTTAAAGTTAACAGTTATTTCACGGTGATTTTAAAATTAAGTGTAGAAGTATTTTAGTGAAATGAGCGGAGACACAGACAGAACGTCTATGGCATGACGGCTGTGTTATAAATCGGAACTGGAAAGAGTTATACGAATCTTTCTGGTAACTAAAATATAATAGCCTTTACGTTATGTTATTTACTATCTCTGTGGTGACGAGTTTAGAAAAAAAATAATTTAGAAGACGTAAATTAAAGGATTGAGAAGACGGGTCTTCTCGATCCGTTATTTTTTAATTCATCTTGTATTATCAGGCTGTAAATAAGTTATATAGTGAATTGTAAAAGGACCGACAGTTGTGGAAATCACAAGGAGAGGCCTTTGCCCAGCAGTGGGATGATAAGGTCTGAAACGAAACGAATAAGTTATATGCCGAACTCTTTTCAAAATGCTTTTGTATGGGATTCTTTAATAGAGGAATTCTCGTAGTAGTAGTAGGTAAGTTTTCTTTGGGTTGGCAACTCGACTGTATTCAGGCGCTCTTAGTAACGTACTCGTATATATTTTAAACTTAACTTAGTCTTATAAAAATTAAAGACGCTGCAGTTAGAGAGTCTTTAATTTATATCTAGTGTACAGTTGCTAGCACTATTAGTACTCCTTGTATAAAAGCGCTAAGTACATTAGCACCAATACAAGACATAAGAAGCACAAAACAGTACGAACGTCGCGTGATGAAGCAACAACGCAAACCGAATCGAGGATGACCCGGAAACCTTCGCGACACGACATCGACGATGCGCAAGTTATAAGATACGTTAGATGCTTAGATGCGCTTCTAGAAAGATCTTATTTGTTCTACCTATAATAATGTTCAAAAGCTTACAGTCTACTTATTATCATCCTACTGATACCTATTATAAATGCGAAAGTTTGTGAGGTTGTATGGATGGATGTTTGTTACTCTTTCGCGCAAAAACTACTGAATGAATTCTAATGAAATTTGAAATATAGGCAGTTTAGGGTGTAGAATAACATTTAAGCTACATAAACAAAGCGGTTGAAGCCGCAGGCATCAGCTAATCGTTAATAAATCTACGAAAAATATAAACTCTTGCATACTTTTATATAGCAGTCAAGAACTAACCACTATGCCCCAGCTTTTATTATGAGTTATGCAAACTTTACAAAAAATTATTAGTGATGACATTACAGATGTTTGCACCTATAAGCTTTACTTGAAGTAGTCTAACTAATGATTCTTATGCAGTTTTTCAACCAAATAAATATTTACAAAACAGGACCGCACAAGGTGGCAATACTTGGAGGAGGCCTATGTCCAGCAGTGGACGTCGATTGGCTGATATGATGATGATGATGATGAAATATTTACAGTATCCGGGTCACAACAGTCAAAAGTGTCTATAACATTGTAACATGGTAAATAAGGATAAATAAGGGGATAAACGAGGTTTAACATAATCGCGAATTCAACCATCATTCATAGTACAGATATCACACGAGAAGTAAAGCTATGTTCAGTATCCGCTCGCAGTAAATAACTCGTGCCACCTAAGTTATAAGTTGGTTAGATGCGCACACGCACTCGTGGGAACACTTTCACTGCACCACGATACCAAACTGTTTAACTCTCAACAACTGACATACATAGATGTCATAACTATCACTCTTCCTAGATTTATTTGATTTTGTTTTATTATTTAGCGTTTTGTTATTAACTAGTTTAAGTATAATTATTTAAAACTTTATCCTCAAAAAAGTACGGCGAACCTAATGCCACTGGTAAACTCTGCCAATATGGAGAGACAATACAAATGATTTGCAATAAACACCCAACAAGACCCCTCGTGAGGTGGACCGACGATCTGGATGAAGGAACCACAGGACAAAGGAAGGGGTCGTTTGCATGCTAACGTAAGAAAATAAAGATGATAGAAATAAGTTAAAAAAAAATTCTAGTATTTTCTAACATCCTAAGAATAGTGTTTACAACGTGCAAACAACAAATTTAATCACAAGACTCGCACAGAAAAAGTGCAAGTACAAGTTTCAGTAAACTGCTAATCTAGTACTGTATGTGTACTAAACAAATAAAAAGTTCTAACATCCTGTTTGAAGAACGTTAAAACGACGCGCAAAGCCCCACTCTCCTTTAAACTCATTGCACTGCCCATTTATTACAGAGAAAAAAATGTGAAGATGGACAAACAGCTATTTATATAAAGTCCGCTAAACGTTCCGGGTATTACCCGGGTAAAGTCGTAAATCCCGGTAAAGTTGAGTAAATCGCTGTAAAGTTGTATAAAGTGGTAATTTGGTGTGCGACGTCACAACTCTCTTGTAAACTTTACGCGTTATCAAATGATATTATAAAGGAGAATGAAACCTTCACTAAGAGTTTTGGGCCAAAATTAAACAGAAATGAGAGTATTATCAATTTATAGCTTCACACTTATTAGTCTCGTGCTAATTCTTTTGTTAGTTTTGGCAATCTGAAATCCAAGATAATTTTTTTTTTGAAGGAGATGGAAACTTCTGGGCTAAAGCCTGTACATTACTGTACAGAGTAAGGATATGCCCTAAAAATCTTTTCTATTTTATTCAAGTTCGAAACCTAATACAATTGAGTAATTTTATTATTATTTTATTAAAAAATAGGAAAGAATTTTAAGGCATTTCCTTACTCTGTACAGTAATGTACAGGCTTTAGCCCAAATGTTTCCATCTCCTTTTGTGATAAAAATTATGTTACATTTTGAAGCTGTAATGTCTAATTCCATAGTAAATACTTTGTGATGGATTTGGTATAATTTTATTTACTACGCCAGGCTGGTTTAATTGTTCTTAAGTCTACATTTGGCAACGGAGATCTTATCGGGGTCTTCATCACCCTAGCTGGATTTGAATAACAACCTCCTCCAGTCGACCCCAAAATAATACCAGGTTTTACTGCAAAGAGCTATGCCATGGAACATTTGTATTACGGTGGATCCTCATTAAATATTTACTATAAGTAACAGAACTTAATTAAAAGCAGCCGTCCTAGATTATAAAATTAGATACAAGTATGCAGAACACTAAAAATAACACAAGTACAATAAAAAGTTTCAGAATAGTAATAGTGGCTAAACAGCTAACATCTAGTTACAACTGTGTTGTGTATTTGGCGCTCAACATGGACTCTGCATTATTCTTGTTAGGCTAATTGTACACGAGTTGTATGAGCATTATATTTTTTGTGATTCTGGTAACTTCAGTGCTTTCGAGACGTAGTTCAGTGATGGTATCAAAACATAATGTGGAAGGCAATCGCCATGTGTCATACCTGGACAACAACAATTTCTTTGACTGAAAATATACCCGCGAGTGAAGTAACGGACTTTTAAACATTTCGAAACTGCCCATTAATGTTCGATTGCAGGTACTCTTGGGAACAAGAGACAGAGGAGCTTACTAATATCACAAAACTTGACGGAGTAGAAAGGACGGAGTAGATTTTCAGACGTGTCGCGAGAAAACATAAGGCAGGGCATTCAGGCTTGGGACGATCACTTACGGATCACTTAAATATTTGTACTGTTTAGTTAGATTTCTTAATTCTTAGTTAGAAATATAATTGTGAGTATAATCCTTTACAAATGTTAACATCATAGGTATTGTTTGAGTACATTGAGCTAGTCCGCAGCTGCTCGACTGTGTTACTGTATACAGTACGTAATGTAGTTCTCAAAACTTTTGTTTGTTCATTGTGGTACGCTTTGCATAAGTACTATTTATTATTTGATAACATAATTAAGATCTTAATACAACCAGCTAACAATAAACATTGCACATACATTCTAAGTAAAGCAGCGTAGTCAGAGCAATTACAAAAACCTTTTTTGTGCACTTGCATATCGTGTTCGGGGATCAGTTCGTGTTCATACAGAATGTAAACATCTTATGAATGGTATTTGCACTTTTCATGTGCCTCTGTAAAATCATATGTTTTTTTAATATCTTACATACATATATAAACTCACGCCTTATCTCGTCCGGGGTAGACAATCTTATAATTATATAATGTTAAAAGCAGTGTAAAATTAGTTTGGTAAGTTTTCTTCGGGATAATTAACTATTTTGTAATACCAGGATTGGTATTTGGTTTTTTACTTTTTCGCGAGAATATGTTTGCAAGGATAATTTTATTTTTCTATTTATTATTTTCTAATAAATCATTAAGTAGTGTACTCAAAATATCGAATTAAACTACAAATTTAACCTTCATATTAGCTTAACGATTTCTAGGAAATTGAATAGGGAACATCTAATCGATTTTACAATAGACAGTTAAATTTAAAGCGATATTTAAAACAATTCAAAATAACCCAGCAAGCGATATTTAGAATAATAACTGGCAGTTAGTGGTTCTGACAGTTCCATTAAAACCTATCTCATCATCTAGTAGTAAATACTCTTTATTTGTATACGTTGCATCCTTGTCTCTATTGCTGAGCACTTCGAATAAGTGAACTATTATGGTACTAGCTTTTGCCCGCGGCTTCGCTCGTGTGTAAGGCGGGGATATTGGAGAGATATTGAAACACCGAATGATTAGACAATACTAACTATTTATTGATATAATAACACATTTATATATGGAACAATATTATAAGGTGGTTACACACTACACCTCCTTCCCTAAAGAAAAAAAAATTACAGAGTATACATTTTTTTTTTTTTTTTTTTTTTAATTACTAAAGATTATATAATTTTACGATTAAATATTTGTAATTAAGTAAGTAGTATGTAGTTATACAAATACAAGTGAGATTCTTACGATAGATTAAAAAACATTGTACAATATACAGTAATAAAGTTATCATGTACGTGGCGTAAACAATTTTCTAATTTACCATTTTTATTTATTTGTACATTTGGTGTTAAATCTTGTACTACAGTGTATGGACCTAAGTATATGTTGTCCATTTTATTACAGTTTTCATTTCTTACTAAAACTAAATCGTTTGGTTTATAAACTATAGGGTTAATATTCTTATCATACACAGATTTCCTATCTATTTTACATTTAAGTAAGTTATCTCTTGCTTCCTTTTGCGAGAGTTGTAATCGGTATTTTAATTCACTAGGATAATTGTCATGATTATACAGTGGTTCAACTATATTATTATTTAGGTTACTAGGAAGCGAACAGATTTTTCCGAAAACTAATTCGAAAGGTGTAAACTTTGTTTCTGAATGCACGGAAGTGTTATAGGAAAAACTCCAAAATGGCAGCCATTGGCTCCAAGAATCAGGATGACTATCTGTCTGTATACGTAAAAAGGAATTTAAATGTTTGTGGGAATTTTCTAACGCACCTATAGTTTGGTGATGGTAAGCTGTGGAACTTAAATGTTTTATTTTTAATAATTTACATACCTGTTCGAACACTGCAGACATAAACTCCGTTCCCCTGTCCGTCGCTATCTCTCTGGGTATACCATAATGAAGAATAAAACTATTTACTAAGGCCTGAGCCACCTCCTCTGCCTTCTTTGAAATTAAAGGATGAGTCACAACGTATTTTGTCAATTCGCATTGCACAGTCAGAGCATAAGAATAATTATTATAATCACGATCTAAAGGTCCTATTAAATCTAAGTATATTTTATCAAATGCTGACTTAGCCGTGGTAGTGATAACCATCGGTTCTTTAACCTTTATAGTGTACTTATGCTTTTGACATTTTTCACACTTTTTAACGTATTCGCGTACGTCCTTTTCTAAACCTGTCCAATAGAAATACTTTTTAATATTGTTGAACATCCTTCTCATGCCCGCGTGGCCACTCGAGGGCAAGATATGGAAGTCATTCAGAATGACTTTTCTGTCATCCTTATCATCTATTCGTCGTACGTCATTTAAAATATAAAACCGCAGAGCGCACTTGCTTCCAAGCAATTTAATTTCATTTAATAATTTCTCTATAAATATCTTATTATTTTCACTCTTTATTATATAAATTTCCTCTACATTTATTTTTTCACAAAATATACCCAACTCCCTCACGAATGCGGCTCGCGTCAACCGTGATTGGAAGTCTGGATTTATAAAAATAGTAGACTTGCTTACTACATAACAAAACGCGTTTAATTCCAACGTTATCTTATTTTGTCTTCTTAAATTATTTAATTCATTTTTCTCTATAAATCTTAACTCAACAGACTGTTTAGGTTTTATATGAGTTCCAATAACATTCGGTTGATCAGGCCGACTGTAATCAGAAACCATATTATTATCAAGTAAAGATTGTTTTATTTTCCTAGCCTGTGATCTAGTTGTAACATGTATATTATGATGTTCGTTAATATTTTTTAACTGTTCTGACGTAAAAGTAATCCGAGACAATGCGTCTGCAGCTGCGTTGTCTGAACCCTTCACGTACTCTACAATAAAGTCGTATTCTTCTAATACAAGTCTAAATTTAGTTAGCCTGCTTGATGGATCCCGCATGCTAAATAAATATACTAGTGGACGATGGTCGGTTATAATTTTAAATTTGCGACCATAAAGATATGGGCGAAAATGTTTTACGGCCCACACTATAGCCAATAACTCCTTCTCGATAGTTGGGTAATGTCGCTCGGCTTTATTCAAACTCCTACTTGCGTATGCGATAGGGTTATTATTATTATTACTCAAAATCGCGCCAATCGCGTAACCTGAAGCATCTGTTTGTACGATAAATTGATTAGTAGCCGAAAAGTCGGGATATTGTAATACTGGTGGAGAAGTTATACATTCTTTTAAAGTTTCAAACGATTTTTGGCACTCTTCATTCCAAATAAAAGGTACATTCTTTCTACACAAATAATTTAGTGGATAGGCTATGTTAGCGAAGTTTGGTACGAATTTCCTATAGTAATTAACAAAAGCTGTAAACCGTTTGACCTCGTCAATCGATTTTGGAGGGGGGTAATTTTTGACAACTTCGATTTTACTTGGATCGGGTAAAACGCCGTTGCTAGATACTACATGCCCTAGGTAGAGCATTTCCTTTTTAAAAAAATCACACTTTTCTGGGTTAAGTTTTAAATTAACATGTCTTAGCCTCTCGAAAACGTCTTGTAAATGTTTAATTTTTTCGGGTAAATTTCGACCAAAAACAATTAAATCATCTTGGTATATTAAGCATTTTTCAAAGGCCAGGCCAGCCATGGCCATGGTCATCATTCTTGAGAATGCGGATGGACTAGTCTTTAATCCCATCGGCATTCTTGTTAATTGATATTGTCCTGAGCAGAATCCCGTATATTTCCTGCTATCTTTATCTAACTCAACATTATGGAAGCCTTGATATAAGTCCAAATGACTGAAATAAATACACCCTGACAGAGAATCTAAAATTTCTGTAATGTTTGGAAGTGGAAATTTGTCATCTTCTATTGAGTTATTTAATTTTCTGTAGTCGATGACTAATCTCCATTTTTTCTGACCGCTAGAATCAAGCTTTTTTGGAACTAACAGTACCGGACTGCTCCATTCACTTCTACATTCTTCTATTATTCCTTCTTGCAACATTTTCCCTATCTGTTTATTAATTTCGTGTTTCTGAGAGTAAGGCAACCTATAAGGTTTGGAAAAAATAGGTGAAACGTTAGGCTTTAAGGTTATAGAATGTTTATAAACGGTAGTCGTAGTTAAATTATCCCCTGGTAAATAAAATATATCGCTATACTTTGCACAGAGTTCCTCTACAGAAAGCTGCTCCTCATTATTTAAATGTTTTAAATCCAACAAGGAGAATAACTTCTTAACTCGATGCGCATTCGACTCGATTCGCCTAAAAGTACATATATTGTAGTCACAAATATTATGTGTTATTGGTTTAAAATTCTGAAGTGTAAAATATTTCTCAGTAGTGTTTAGAATCTTAATCGGTATTTTACCGCACACTGGCTGAACTAAGGTACTTGCTAAATATATACCGTCACTAATATACGATGCACAAACTAAGCATTCATTAGTAGAGTCTATAGGTACATAATGAATTGATTCGCACCTCGGTGGAATGTCTAAATGATTATAATTAAATGTAGTAATCGGTAAGTCAATTGTAATGTTAGAAGTAGTCAATGTTATTATATTACTACCAAAGTCTAATATCGCCTTATGTTTAGTCATGAAGTCTTGCCCGATGATGCCATTTGCCCTAATAGGCAAGAAGTCGAATACATAAAATTTATGCATCAATTGATGCCCATTTACGTCTAAGTTTATATAACAATACCCGAGAGTTGTTATTTTACCCCCGATACCCGTAATGGGTATCTTTTCTTTGTATAATGAAAGTTGATGCTCTAAGATATGTTTATACTTTATCGCCGAGATTGATGCACCCGTATCAAGTAACCAGTTATACAAGTGATTGTTTACATATAAATTAATTATACAATTACTGCTACATGATAAGATATTAGTCTCGAAAAAACTGATTTTGTGTATTATTTATCGGTTCTGGTATAGCTTCTGACTCCGCTAAAACATTAATATTATTGTTGGACATCCTTTGATTTCCGTTATTATTATAATAAAACCTACCTCTAAAAGGACGACCACGCGTAGAACCCTGGTGCTGCTGATGATGGTAAGAAGAAGACCCATTCCATCCACCGCGACGTCCGCTGCTGTTATAGTTGTGGATGCCGCCTCGCTGGGGACTACGCTGGGAGTACGTCTGGTGTGAATATCCACCACGTGTTCTCGTAAAATTCTGTTTAAAACCCCGTGAACCTCTATAACCATTATAAATAGCAAAAACCTCACCTGAACTTGCTGAAGAAGTCATCTGTTCATCCTGCGCGGATTGTACTGCGTCCTTGAGTGAGCTAAAATTTCGTGAAGCTATTATGGTGCTTAACCTACGGTTTCCAACCCATCAGCAAACTTTTTAATCGCGTGCTGCTCATTAATAGGTTTTAATAAATTATAGCTTTCGGTGTTGCCCTTAGCTTGTGTTATGGTAAGATCAACGAAAAGTTCAGTAATTTGTTTACCAAAATCTTGGACAGATAGATCATTCTGTTTCATAGAATTCAACTTAGTTTGAATAGCCGTCGGTGATTTTTGGGACAATAAAACTTTTCTCATGTCTACTATCAACTCTTCTACAGTGTCATAATTCAAAGATAATTGCAATTTGGCTGTCTGAGATAATCTACTTTTTAATATAAAATTGATTAATTGCTTTTTACACTCAGGAGATGAAATAATAGAACTATAATACTCAATATTGTCGATTAGTCGTTTGGTGTTATCCTCCTCGTCAGTCATGAGGGGCAACAAATTCATCGCGACTTTAATATCGAACTGAGCCATGGTTATGCTCTCAGATTTACAAGGTTTACACAATTCGATTATTTCAGTATAAGTAGCCTGAAACTTCTCTATATATTGATAAATCAATTCAGAGTCAGTGCTTGTTACGTCACCCTTTTTAATACAAATTAAAACTTTAGTTACACAATTAGAATATCTCACAAAAATATCGTTTGCTTCATTTAATTTCTTATTTAATAACTTGTTGGTTCTACGACTTACTCCAACTTTTATCAAATATACTCTAATTTCTTTAATTTCATTACATAATTCTTCTAAGCTAGATGCCATAACTTACCAAAATAAATGAAGTATGTCGTTGAACACATGCAATATATTTTTTACACATTATACCTTACACTTTAATCGAATACGCGGATTAATGTCTTTCATAGTTCGCTGTGGTTTATTATATTATATTTTTTGGGATAGGAACGCTGTTACGCTAACACTTAAGCCGTATACTTATTTTAATTTCATGTCGACCGCACTTGTATTTTTATAACACTGCACAATATATGCCTTTTTAATTATTTTGCACTTCACTTATACGTCGATGTCAACCGCGGGAGCTTTGGGAATCGCGCGTAGAAACGAACGACGTAACGCGTGGTGATGAAACTGCTGGTCGATCCACTGTAGGTGACATCTCTTGTATATACGATATGCGCCGTAGAGTATACCCAAGGCCAATAACCCGAGTATCACTTCCAAAATGATATTTGTAGCGCTAATATGTGACCTTAGCTCTTCAACCGACGCTTGGTTGGTGCCCCCAGCCGCGTTTTGGGCAATAATCACCTCTTCTTTGGACTTAGTGGTACCCATCTTCAGATTTTACAGATTTATTTTTAACACAACTCGTGTCGAACCGCGCCGATTTACAATTATTATTTGCACCGAACATAATGCGATTTTAATTCTAATCCCTATATGGTCAAAGAATTTCTAAACAACGCTCCGCTGCCACCGGACTTCGGCAGGGTCGCCATGTAAGGCGGGGATATTGGAGAGATATTGAAACACCGAATGATTAGACAATACTAACTATTTATTGATATAATAACACATTTATATATGGAACAATATTATAAGGTGGTTACACACTACACGTGTTTAATTCGGGGTAGCAAAAAGTAGCCTATGTTAGTCTCCATCACTTCAACTATCTCCAGTTAAAGAATCATGTCAATTCGTCGCTCCGTGAAAGAAAGACAAACAGACACACTTTCCCATTTATAATATTAGTATGGATTGTTATGCTATTTATATCTATATTATGTAACGATAATTTGAAGTTATATATTTATGTAGTATCTATTTACGACTATTTAATGAATAACCCTTTTGATTTAAAATAAAATGACAAGTTCAACTTTACGGTTAATGAAAGTGTGATTTACTTTAACATTTTGACTGTCGTCAAAATATCGGGCAGGAATACAGGGCTTTTGAGCCACTTTACCCAATTATCATACAAATATGTCCTTAAGAAATTAATAGTAGTTTAACTCTTTAGGGGTATAATTTAAATAGCTAAATTAAAATAGCTTTGTTACTAACCAATTTAGATGACGTAAGAAAGAGCTTCGGAAGGGTAACTATTAAGAATAATGCTTGTTAAAAATATTAATAATACGAGTTATTATATGTATTAATATTATGTGTTTAGGACATATGTATAGCCTTCTTAACTAAAATCCGTTTGCTAAATTATAGGCTACTCTTTTGAGTCAGTAATACTACTTAACATGTTTTACTGTGAATATTTCTGACAATAGCTGTTACCATGAAATACAAGATAATGAATAAATAAATATAGCGACAATAGAAGATATACAGTGTACCGTGGAAAATGACAAATAATGTATAAAATTATATGTATTCTGGCTGCAAGTGTGTCGTGGTAACAATGTGACTACTGATGATGTGTAGCATTTAAATCAGCCATATTGGTATATGTCCTTCACAATGAACTGTCGTAAAATAACAGATTGTCTTTTTTTGTTTTGCAATTAGCAATTTGGAATCTGTTTTATACCTGGTTTTTAATTTTATTTTGCTTAGAAATTGTTTAGTTCATCATATAAGAATGGATCAAGATCGTGGTATTCACCTATATCAAATCAAGGGACACCTAAACACTGACTGCTGTCTACATGTTGTTTAAGCGCAAGACAAACTTATCTTTAACTTATCTCATGTTATCGATCACGTCTGTTACAGTACATACTTTTGTGCTGTAAATTTCCTTTAATTAATAAGTATACAAAATAATTATAAGTAAAACCACTTTACATCATTATCATTGTCTATATCATCACAATTATGATTTTTCATCAAAAATAATTACAAAAATAATAATTTTATTATTTCATTTTAATAAACAAGTCTACTAAGTCAGTGTCTACTTAATACAATAATGATTATCATTAATTAATTTAATTAATTACAATTATGTAGTTTTTGCTTTATTTACATTGAGAATTAGATTTTAAATTTGCGACCTCAGTGAGGACTTACAACCCAGATTTAGGTTTAATGAGGCTGCCTTACAACTCGTTATCGGTCAACTCCACCGACCGCTATGTTCCCTTCTCTATAAAGGCTGCATTTTTTGAAAAAATATGTAATATACTTCCATTAGACGACCTCTGTGGCGTAGTGGTTATATAACATGACTGCTACGCAGAGGTCTCGGGTTCGATTCCCGCTCAATGCAAATATTTGTGTGCATGAACATGATTGTTTGCATTGGTCTGAGTGTTTCTATGTATAATAGTATGTATTTAAAAAAAGTATTTATGTATGTTTATCCGTTGTCTAGTACCCATAGAATTGGCTTGCACAGCCATGAGAAAAAATGCATGGCATCCACGAGGCAATAATTAATGAATCGTCTGAAATAGACGCAAAGGCCCATGATGATGATGATGATGATGAGTACCCATAGTACAAGCTCAGTTTAGTTTGGGACTAGATAGCGTTGTGTGAATGTGTGAGGAATATATTGGTACCTATGCTATTATTAACATGCGTCCTGTACCTAGAGATTAGAGAAAATAATATTATTTAATTTCTAGTATTCAGTTAAAAAAAAAAGAGAATTGAAAAATGTATAAAAAAAATTATTCGCTTCGAAAAATTAACAACGTTTTTAGTGAGCTTTTACCTTACTTTCATAGTTCGTTGTCTAGAGTTGTTGAGAGGTTAAGTATCTCTCTACTTTCACAACAGCCTCAAACTAAGATACGCTATCTCATAATTTATATTAATTTGTTATCAACGTACTAATATAATTACGTATGATTTTAAAGATGTGTTGTTTATTTAGGTATACCATAAGAAAAATATCCGAATCCTCTTAAAAACCAATATGCGTTCGATTTATTAATATTAGTTTGTACAAATATAATAATGCAGCTGCATAAATAGCAACCGGTACATTTTTCTGTAAAAACTGTAGTTTATGAGATGTAAAATATAAGTTTGCTTATAAACCTGCTGATTTGTCATTAGTGTGGTGCCAGGCAGTGCCTTGCGCGCGCGCGGCCATCTTGCGTGCTGTTGTCTCGCTCGCACACTGTATGTAGTAGACAGCTAGGTATCGACGACCTTCATACATGGAATTATAAATTTTTGTGTTTACTATGTTTTGAATTATTCGTCATACAAGTGACATGTATGAAGTATGTTTGTTATTTTTTCGTTGTTATTGTACAACTTCGTCATTGGACTGGACAATCGCAGGACTTATTTAGAAGATGATGGAAGCATATCGCGGTGGCATGGAAAGACGTAGTAAAACTCTATGTTTCGTCTTATATCCTTCGTTGTCCTAAGAGCAAATATACCTGGTGCGCTCTTTCATACCAAAGCCTTATTTCTCTTACTTATTAAAAAAAAATATAGGTAATACGTATGCTTAATATACAAATGTAATATTTTTCATTTGGTTAAAAGTATTACGCATATTTCTTTTATTATTAAATCATATAAATCAAGTTTTTCAATAACTTTTATACTTATATGAATGTAATATAATTTGAAAAATACAATTGTTACAATAATGCTCGTTACCTCAGCAATAGAAATATATTTTCAAGTCTTAGTCCCCAATCTAATTCTAAAGGGTCCAATTGTAAGGGTCTTACTTTTATTAAGAACCTTTTTAATACATCTGTTACGTAAAATCAATATAAGAAAAATATTTAATATATTTCTTAAGAAGTTTAATGTCACCTTTGAGATCGAGACCTTTCTATATCTTAAAGTATTCGTACTTAATCATGCTCGGGAACTTAATTATATTATTTTTAGAGTATTTGTGTAAATGTTAATTGATCAAAATATAAATATTATATAAACGGGATATTAACGCGCATTAATATCATTTATATTAATAAATATCCCGTTTATATAATATTTATAATAATGAAACGCGATAGTTTAAAAAATGATCAAAATATAGCAATGACGTTTTTTGAATTGCATGTATCTCTTCGTACATTGGTGTTGCCTTTGTTAAACCTTTTTTTTATTTATTACTTGGATTTGAAATAGCGTCGGTTTGTAGTGAAGAAGGGACAATATCAAAATGGAAAATAATTTTCTCCGTGTGAAGAGATATTCTTCAAATAAGTAAATAAATTGACTATTGATGCATGTGACGGTGATGGCTAATAAAATAGCTTTTGACTTATTATTATTGTAATAGAGTTTCACAAAATGACACCGAGTCAGTATGTAAGGTAATCACAATTACTAGAAAATTCTTTTATACAATATTTAATACAGTTAATATACAATCTGCTGTTTATAAATAATATTTATAATATGTTGTTGTATACTAATTACAACAACATATTATAAATATTATTTATAAACAGCAGATTCGTAGCGTGATATTTACTCTCATTTTACTTGACGTTTCGGCATAGGTTATACAGCCCGTGATCGAAAACAGTCATCTTGATTCAAATGAAATAAGTTTAAGAGTCATGGTTATTATTATATACTACAACGTAATAAATATCTACTTAATAATTATAATTATTGTAAATGACAATTAAAGTAATGAAAACTTTTTCTAGGTATGTTTCCCCAAGAGTTTGTGTCGCGGGAGTCAGAGGTAAAAATTTGACAAAACATTTCAACTTCCAACGACAATCTGCATGAATAATAAACTTAGTTCTGTCTTAGGGAATTAACGAAATGTGCCTTTTATAATAGATCTACATAAATTTATATTCATACTTACTTTTCATTGAGAATTTATCCGCAGGGATTTAAGTCCTCAGGACGTTGAGTGGGGGGAATTTATCTTTATGAAGACGCTATTTTTAACTATAACTTTGTTATTTTTGAGTTTCACTCTCAATGAAATGGAAACTCTTTAATATATTTCTTGGCCTATTTAATTAAAATAAATAGTTGTTTGTTTACTGATAAATTTACTAAGTTAATAAGAAATACAATTCCTAGAAATAACTCGGAACTTTAGTAATTTTTGTTGATAACAAGGTAAACGATTATTCCCTAACATTACGTTTACTTAAAATGAAATCAATACCTACTTATTAGTTCTATGCAAATCTCATCTCGTAGAAATAGTAGAGTAACTTTATAATAGCTTTTAAAAATAATAGGTTTGTGTTTTTTTAATGTTTTAAGTATGTTTAAATAATTCCAACTGTATTAATTTAGTATGTAAGTGTTGTGTATAGTTTTTACTGGATGTCAGATTTGAAAATGTTTTTGTTATAATTTGTTAATTTGTCATCTGTTTCTATACCTATTAAATAAAATAAAAATAAAATAAATAAATAGCTTTTACAAATAATAGGTTTGAGGCTAAGGAAACACAATACCTATTACTGGTCTGTGTGTTTTCTAAAGTATTTTCCAAATTACAAAATGAGCACGTAGAGTTCTAAACTAGCTGGTGCTTCCTGCGACTTCGTCTGCGCATGATTAGAATTCTGAATAGTTTACAGTATAAATACAATATCTTCATAAATTGTAACCAATGATCATAACAGCCCCTTAATGTCCCACTGCAGGGATGGGCCTCTTCCCATGACGGAGGGATACTTAGCCTTCTAATACCAAGCTGGCCAGACGAATTAGTATAGGGTTTAATTTCAAGTTTTCCTTCTTTTTATTTCGTAAAAATTTTTACGACACCCATGGGATGAGATGGAGTGGTGACATATTGTATTGTTAGTCCGTCACCACACGGAGAATTGTAACCTATATTATGTTATTCTAATGCACAAGCTATATTATTGTAAACTTTTATTAAATTCCATTTAGTAGTTTTTACATAAAAGAGTAACAAACATACAAACTTTCGCGTTTATAATATTAGTAGGACGTCATTGGTATTGCCAAGTTTATAAGTACACAACAATAATAAATATTGTAATTTATCATCAATCACTATAGTTTGATTTGACATTTAAGCGCTAGTTCAGACACGGCGGGAACCGCGCGATTTCAGAATCGCATGGAAATCGCGCGGTTCTTATTTGTATGAGTTATAAAGTAATCGTTCAGACATAACCGTGCGGTTAATCAAGCCGCGCGGTTACCGCAACCTAACCGCGAGAAAATAGAATCGCGCTGCTACCGCGCGTTTCTATTACTATGGAGTCTTTACTTCGCGTTCAGTTGCGTTGCGGATACCGCGCGGTGAGCACGTCACTGCTCGTGAGTTCGCCATGGATCGTTTCGACACTGAACTATTTATTGATGAGGTGGAGAAGAGACCTGCAATTGGGACATTCAATGTGATGATTTCTCAAATAGTAAAAAAATTTGTTATCATACATTCTTAATTTGGGATATAACGTTACGAACTGACCATGTACTAGTCGGTCACGCAATATTGGATGCACCCAATACCGCGTTTTTCTTTTCTTTTTTTTAAGAAGCAACCACAGTAAACACACTTCTTCGTTGACCTCCATTTTGAAACTGACGCTAACCCCCACGAAATCGCATACTAACCGCGCGTGTCTGAATAGCATCACAATTTTGCGGTTTCAAACCGCGCGATGCGTAAACGCACGATTCCCGCATGTCTGAACGCAGGCAAAATGTTATTACTAAATATAAAATGTGTATTCGATGAGAAATACGACTTATTCAACCTTGATACTTATCTATTATAATAGAAAGGATTCTACTTGCAATTTATTTAGTTTTAAAAGCTAGGCTGTTTGTTTTTATAAAAAATACATTTGGCCTTGGTAGAATAAATTTCGTGGAGCATTGAGTCAGTAATGATTCTCTTTAGAGTATGGCTGACATTTATTTAAACTTAAAATTACGTTTAAATCTTAAAGTCAGCCTAAATGTGTTCCACTTCAAAGATTGCGGTTCTCCAAACATGTAAGAAAAACTTAGTAATAACACAATTATTACCCAAACTGTTTGGACCACGAATTTTAATCAAATTTCGGTTGAAATAGTTTTATAACTCGCAATCTACACTTCTATAGAACAATACATGATGCTCTTTAATGTGGAACCTATATGTAAAGTAAGGGCACTAAACAATGCATAAGGTGTTCAAGTAAATAACCACGTAAATCTAACTCACAGGTTTCGTGCACCAGATAATACAGAATATACAGATTAGCCTAAGGGAATTCGTCTCGTACTATGTAGCCAATATTGTATGTCAATACTAAACTAAGAACTCAAGGGAGCATAGTTACTATAACTGTGACAAAACGCTGATGTTACCAACCTGGTGTCGAGAACTATTCAAGTCACCCTTGGGCTTCTGATGTGAACGTGTGGCTACGAGCTAATAGTACTTCGAAGTACGTAGATGCTCGTATAAATTACTACTGAGCGGCCACCCGTCTATGTTATGAGTGAATCAGTGATTGCAACTGGTTGTGAACACCACAACCAGATATGAGTCAGAATATCAGTTCGAAAATCAGATTGATGAGTTTTGAACGATTTTATGTACAGGACATTAGTAGACTGTTAAGAATTGAAAAGCACTTTCAAAAGTAAGTTTAGCCTTAGATAACAAATGTAATTGTTTATAGTACTTAATAAAGTATAGTAGTATAATAGTTAAACATTCGCAACACACCGCAGCGGGCTCGTGTAATACAGGTAAATATTTGATTTGTCCCGCAGCGGACCAGACGAACAACTCTCATATTTGGTAAACGGTTTAAACTATGAGCTAAGCGATTTAGTTTAGTAATGTTATGCTTTTATCCTTTGGGTGTAAAACCGACTATGGAAATACGCAATAGTTCTGGAATAGCGAACGCGAAGACTCACAAGGTGGACCGACGAGTTAGGACACCAATGTATGAGGAAGGCACATGACTACGCAAGCATATTTGAAAGAGGCCTATGTGTAGTAGTTGACGTCCAATGGTCGAAATGATGATTATGATGATGACAAAAATGATAAAGAAACAAGTCATTTAACAACTCAAACTTAAATAAAATTAATAAATGTGTTAAATTATAGTATTAATAAATAATAAACCTGTTAGAAAAACACTTCTAAACTACGATTTAAATAGGTTTAAACTTATTATACATCACTCATGACTTAGACTACACAACAGTAACTAATTACCGCCTAATGTTTCGGGCAGTTTACCCTTTGAACCTTACAGCTCGTCTCTCACTCACACAAACATAAATATTCTACATCTAGTACTTTCTTACGATTCACACATTTTCATTGCTCTTTTAATTAATGGAATAAGTTTTATATTAATACCTTGTAGTGACGAATCGAGTGTCTTCATTGTATCAGCCAAATGATGTCCACTACTGGACAAAGGTCTCTTTCAAATATTTCCACTTTATGCAATGCTATGCCTACCTCTACATTACACACATACGTCTGTCCATCGTGTGAGTGGTCTTGTAGTAATTTTAGTTAAGCTCATATCCCATGGGCACGTTTTTGTATTAGCAGATAGAATCATAACCATTTACTGTAGTAATGTTTCTAGTTTGCTCGGCGAATTTGAGTCTTGTTTGTTTTTGTAAGATATCAGTGAAAATGTTGTGTTTATTAATTTACTTATCATTGATTTTGTAAACTACCTTACAAGCCATTACGTTGCCTACTGCAGGTAAATTGGCTCTACTAAAAAAGTTATGTTTTAATCCTATCTAGTAAAAGTAAAATGAACCATGCTATAGAAAAGTAAAACCGCTTAATTTAAGTCTGCGCTTGGGAAAACCCCAGGCTCCTAACTTCGTTACCACACGGAAATCAGTTGAAGTATACGCCGCCGAAGCGTGATAGGAGTATGTATCTTTTTTTCATGCATTCATTTTGTTTTTTCATACGTATTATACATAGAAAACACCTAGAGCAATGCAAACTATCATGTTCATGCATACAAAGATTGCATTGAGCGGGAATGGTACCAGAGACCTCTGCACTGACTATAACCACTTCACCACAGATGTCGTTACAACATAATAATATGGTATTACGAGAAATATGTCTGTAAATATACTTTGATTAAGCTCTTACTTAGTATGCATTGACACAAGAATACACTACACAGTACGGAATAAGTCCAGCAATAACGGTGTAACACTCTGATTGGATTGACTCGTGTATCAAACAAAACATCGCAACACGCTGTCGACAATAGCGCCACGACAAATATGAGTTATAACTTCGATAGCTGATGATATCGCTCCGTACTTATGTGTCCTGAGCTCGGAGTTGGAAAACTTGTTGAGTGTTGTTTTATGTTTGTCAACTATTGTTATAGGTGTTGCTCGTCCTTCTGATACAAAAGCGAACTACAACGTATAACTGCTATAAAGATATCACAAACAAAAATATGATAAAATTACTATAACTACCTCGGTGGAAAGTGGTCAAATAGGTGTCGCGGAGACTTTTATAGAGATGGGGAGAAAAAATTACATCCTGACTTTAGACAATCATTTGTGAATCGTGTAAATATGGTCATGATTAGTACATGGCTCCACGCCACGACGAGGTAATCAAATATGATAAACCCAACTAATTTCGAAAGTTAACTTTAAAATAATACATATTGGGGAATGTTATACACTACGTTAGGCCCAAACTAAGCAGAACTTATAAAGACGATGCAGCATAGCTGTTTTCTAAAAATAAAACAAACAAAAATATTTCCTCGCTAGAATATTGGGCATGCAATATCGATATATATTTTTTTATTTTGTTGTACCCTCTCCGGCGGTATAGGCTGCTAAAAACAAAATGTACGAGATACAACACATTTTAGTTTTCACACCGACACAAAAAGTAGAGCATGTAAAAAGTATGTCTTTTAAAACATCGATATGTTAAAACAATTCGAATATAAAAGTTTGCTCACGTACATTGTGATACATATACATGTAATAATGTAATATACATATACATACGCATGTGCAAGTTTTGGGGTGAATATAGTTCTGTAGTATGATATTGTATTTATATATACAAGTATGTCATTCTACAGAGATTACACTTATGAGTACTACTTCTTCCTGTACTTCTAGGTTCTGAACATTTTTAGTATCAAACCAGAAGGGCTGGTTTGATGGAGTACTCTAACTCTACTCTTGAAATACACACAAGATAATTGCTTGTGTTAATTGCTCCAAATTACTGACTTAAGTCTGGGTCTTCATTGTATCTTTAATTTCACGTTTTAAAAATCCTTGCGACACAGGGCTTGATCGCTAGTATGGGTATTATATTTTTTATACGGGAGGCTAATTGCACTTCATGTTACATTCAACAATATTCACAACCATGTCATTACCTATAGTACGCAAGAAAGTACTTTCCCAAACACATTCGTACCTCGGCGGCCATGTTTCAAACATAACTGTGTCTAAACGACTTGATGAATAAAAGATTTGTTGGTTGTGTCTCACTCGTGACGTCACCACCTCTCTACCTCTCGAGACGAGCCTCTGATTGATTTAATATCCGCTCTTTGTCGTACACAACCTCTCAGCCCACTAAGTAGCTTAATGTGTGGTATCAAATAATATTGAGTATATGAGTATTGTGTACGTAAAAAGCACTATGAAGGAGGCTCGCAATAATGGACTGCCTAAGTATATGTGTAAAAATGTTCCTTTGCTTGTGCTTTGTATGTTTTGTGTTTTATGTTGATTTTGTTTGTAGAGGTATTTCTGAAATTGCTCTTTAGAATAGATTTTTTTTTATTCCTTTATTCGTAAAGCATCCTGAGGGTGTCGTAATAACTATATTAGGTGAAGTTGTTACATTATTTAAATGCGGTTTTTTAACTACTTTATCTCATGTGATGATAGTCGATTCAAGAAAATGACATATTAATTAACTATAATCATTTAGTTATTGCTATAAATTATTAAAGTTCGAGACAGGAACCTGCGTTTGTAATTAAGTGAAAGTTCATAGATTATCTCTACGAACACAAAAGAAAGAAAACTAATCTAAACATTTCCATTTTGACATTAACTATACCAACATGAGATGAAATAGTGTAGTGATTTCCCGAAACTCTACCTTCCTAGAAATATGAGACAAAAGCTTTAACTGCATTTTCACTAAAAGTTCTGTTCAAATCAATAAGATAAAGAGAACAGTTTATCATGAACAAATAATGACAGCGCATTTAAATAATGCAACAAATTTTCATACGTTAAGACATATTGTTATATTTATATAGATATAGTATAAACGTATATTATAGTAAGTTTAACTGAACGATGTAAAAGGTTTTCTCTGATGTTTTGTTAACTGAAATATTCTGCCTTTTCATATCGTCTTTTGTGAAGGTATTGCATTGTGTACATCTGCCGTTTTATGTTGACGTTAATAGATTTTTTTATGTTTTTTTGTTACTTACATGTAAATAAAATTATTTAATTTTTAAAATTCCAGATTAGACAATTATTTGTAAGATGTACTTATTATAGTTTTGAGCCTGTATTCACTTTTAAAAGTTTTCGTGACCCAGGACATAATCCAAAATGCAAGAGTAACATATTAAAAAAATTCTGAAACATTTATTTTCATTAACTTTTGGTTTTTATCTGACAATTTCAATGACAAATTATAAAATCAGAATACCTAAAAAAGGGTTATTCGTTAAATGGCAGATTATTTAAACGACAGATTCTTTAAACGGCAGATATTGTACAGTCGTCAGCTAAAAACAAAATGTTATTAGACATGATCTTTGTAGCTTTGCTTGACTACCTTTCTAAAACATATAGATGTGTTAATTAGCCTTTTGGCACTGACTTAATTTTTGTCTATTTGTAAACCATCCCTTTATTTTATTTTTTTTATTGACCTTGAATAATTAAGTATCTCCTTTAGACTGCTTAGAAGGGTTATGTCTTGTAAAAAAAAGTTAATTTGATGATTGTTAAAAATAATAAAGGATGGACTGGGTAAGGGTACACCCGGTAGGACTTTTTTTTATTAAAGAAGTTGCAGTTGAAGAAGATTTCTTTGTTTAAGGATTTTTTAATTTGATTTTAAGTTAATTTTAATTCTAAATATTACTTTTAATAAATAATGTATAGAATTACGACGTTGTTTGGGACTGTACTTCCGCCGTTTTCAGAATCTGCCGTTTTCAGTATCTGCCATTTAACGAAAAAAGGCTAAAAAACATAACATCAAGCTAGAAGTATTCCAACTTATTAAATTGCCTTTTCTAAAATCCTACAGAAGACCGCCGGCCCTTTAGTTCCACTTATGAAACTCAAATAGTTCGACTACTGGTAGAATATTGATTATTAGTAGTGGTAATATTACCACTTCTGCTCAATATTCTACTCAATACTCGTACCAACAATATCCTCGGTAGAGCCGGTCCGAATCTCCTACTTTAGGCACGTTATAGGGCTCATAAGATTATTGTTCTAATATAATCTATTATAAATAAGTAAGTAGTGAGTGACCCGATTGTGAAGACGACAGGAAGTCCATGGTCCGATGATGGGGCAATTGAATTGATTGGACATCCGGAGGGTCCGCCGGTATATCACACTGAGCTCCAGGATATCTTCGACTGGTCATTTACATTATATTACCACACATTTGACGACCTCGGTGGCGCGACGGTAGCGCAAGCGGCTGCCGTGCAAGGGGTTGTGGGTTCGATCCCCACGCAGGACAATAATTTGTGAGATCCACAAATTATTGTCCTGGTCTGGTCCTGGGTGTTCTTTGTGTCCGTTAATTGATGTTTGTAAAAGGTCCCCGCGACACAAGGCATGATCCCTAGTGCGGGAGTTGTCTTTTAAAAAAAAAAAAAAAAAACGAAAAAAAAAACGTCAACATGCTGTACTTCTACCAGAATCAAGTCTGCGTCACTTCTACCAGAATCAAGTCTGCGTCACTTCTACCAGAATCAAGTAATATTATCTATCTGCGTCACTAGAAATAAAACCCTATTGTTTTTACAAACATAAAATTAACGTAAAAACATTCAGAGTTAAGACAATAAAATTTATGGATTATACAAGGATCGTATTGAGAAATCGTGAGTGCTACTCCTGCTTAGAATAGTCTATCTATCTGCTAAAATAAATACGCCATTCTCGTGAACACCCTGTATACAATTGCACCATAGCCTATCAAACAATTTATTTCGGAAGCCGCGAGTAACCCACTGACCTCTAACCCATTCTACAGTTATTTGAATGGCATGTCTCACAAATAACTCACAAATATACGTTGTATTCCATACAACAAAACGTAAACGCGTATAAACACTTATACGCGAACAATATAGTCGAACGTGTCATAACGTCGACGTCTGTAGGCGTTACATAACCATTCAGCAGCGATGTATTACCTGCTCATTTCAAATGAAAATTAACGGAGAGATAAATCATTCGATGGCAGCTTTTTCATTTGGCGTCTCATGTATGTAATCACACGTTATCATCGTATGAATTATGTTGTACGCTTTGAGTGGCGGAGCGATAAGCGATTTATGTCTTTTGTTCAAAACAATATTCTTGCGTGGTTGACATTTTGTTGTGATGATTGTGAGTACAAAATTAATGCTAATTTACAATACTATGCATGTTGTTCCTTCTAAAAAAATACGCAGAATTGTTCTGTTACAAATAAATAAGGTAACCAGTTAAGTCAATGTAAGTGATTTTGTGTGTTAATCCCAGGGACCCGTTAAAAATAAGTACACTGTTATTAAAACTGGTTACTAATTTTACCTAATGATGTATTTCGTTGTAAAAAATCTTGAAATTTGTTTGCTTTGCAAGTCTTTTTGGTCAAAAATCTAGTATGCGACGGTAGGTCATACGGTTGACACACATTACACACAGAGACCTCATATTACCATTCTCAGTCTAATACATGAAGGGATATTAAAATTTCAAATAAGAAGTTGCTAACATAAACAGTAGATGAACTTTTTTATAAACCGCTCTCTAATGTACCATAACCGCTGTCTCACGATCACACAATAACTTCAAGCGTGACACTTCTAAATTAAGATGTCGTCTTATGTCTCGTGTACTCTAAGATCTTCCCTGAATGTATTTATTTAGATTATAATCTCGTCGCTACACCCAGCGGAGGTGTGGTCAGGATTTTACCATTTAACCACTTTTATTATAGCTTTACGAATTTGTACGTGACGTAGGTCCACGGAGGACCGGAGACAAAACGTTGAGGTAAGGTTACAATTCAATGACGTAACTACGAGTAAATACGTCCTTCAACGTTTTTAAAACGTGTCCAGAAATATAGCTATCTTAGGGTAAAATAACCTATGTGTCTGTACAAAATGGCTGCATGATGGGGGCAGGGGACCAAAACCCGTCGTGCGACCTTGGGGAAGCCTGCAGTCGACCGCTCATAGCTGAGAAAAGAGACAGTGTGTGTACAAAAAGATTCAAGGTATTTTACATAGTAAGTACTCGAATTTTTTTTAGTATTTAGTAAACATACTACATTAAAAAATTAGTTTCCCAATAGAAATCTACAGCTAGAAAAGCGAATTTAATGTATTATTCATAAAAACTTTCCTTTAGTTCATTTACTAGAACTTATACAAAGGAGCATCCTCCTTTACGTTTCACAGTCATACACAAGTTTCTTTTAATAAGATAAGAGGAACTGCATCATTGAGACATAGGAAGAAAATTTCATAATAACATTTAATAACAATTAAAAATACCATCTTATGTACTCTATTAGTAGCTGAAATAGTAAGTACTCTTCTAAACTAAGTCTAATTAGTCTAATTCATAAGCTTTTTGTCCGCTACATAAAGACTGCAGCTGTATGTTCTGAGTAAACTTTATTTTCATTAATTACTTATAATTATTTAAACTTTCATGGTCACATTCACTAGTAATAAATGAACTATCGGGATATTTACCATGTTTAGGGTTTTCGAGTACTGCTGAGTGTAGTGTGTCGCGATCGAGTTCGAGTAACTAGTGAGAACAGCGAGGACAATAGTAATAAAAAACGAGTGCGAAAGAGGGTAGAACGATATTTTCATTCCTAAGACTATTATATTAACCGCAAGTACTTCAGTTCCTCCGTGATCATGGCGCTTGTAACAGCGTCGAAATATCGGAAACTAGAAAACCCTAAACATAGTAAATATCCCGATAGTTCATTTATTACCATTAATTACATGTTTCTTAACTGCCTAATGAGGTTTTATATTTAAAACTTGTGCAAAATCTCTCAAATTCAAAGTTATTTCCAAGTTCTATTAAATGCCCAATACCATGATGTTTCTAGTTTCAATAATAAGCTGGTGCTGTATATCGGAAACTAGACGTAATAATAGTAGATCATAATTTGAAACATTTCGGTGCCCTCTAGTAACAAAATGTTGTCTGTCCGGCACACACGGACGCCTTTCCATTACATATTAAACAAGTCAATTTGAAATGGATTTAATTAACTTTGTGAATCTTTGATGTAGGGAAATTGCATTGGAATTTCTGTTGAAGCCGAAATAGTTTCAATTTATTGCTGGAAACTACATCTGCCTTTATTCACTAAAAGAGATTTTTTGGATAAAACATAGCTTAATAATTTATGTGTAGGTAATATTTACTTGTGAACAAACAGGTGTGTACATCGCTTTTGTACATCTGTATGAACAAATAAACTTTCCGTTTTTTGCGTTTTTAAGACTCTGTTGTTGCATTCCAAGTCTGAGACTAGCAAGAACACTATGGTTCTTCAATCGTTAATCAATAATTCTTCTGGAACCATATGGGTCATAAGATGTTCAAGAAACTAAAAGTTCCCATGAGAAAAATCTAATATATTTCCAAGTGATGTAAGATGCGTACATACACATAACGACATTTATATATAGTTAATTACATATATCTAAATCGATAACGTTGTAATAAAAACGTTATGCTGGCCTCATTAATCATCTTTCTTCGGATGAATCTGTCCTTATTGCATTTGTGGCGGTAGTGGTTTTAGTCAAGGGCCGCTTCGCAGAGCTTCGATTCCCGCTCAACACAAAACTTTATGTCTATGAATACTATTTTCGTACATCTAAAATCAATAGTTTTACTTTGATAATTTAAGTAGTGCAAGAATAATGTCAAATTTAAATAGTATAACGCACAATGTTCCCGAACGCATACTTACTAACACATTAGACCAACTTGTATTACAACAAAAGTACCATCCAAAAACAAGACAAGGTCGTCAGGGAAAAACTACAATTAAACGAGCCATTAGCTTTTTGTGCAGACCCTACTTACAGATATTTTTTGCTTAACCGTTCAACAAATACGAATGATTAGACAGAATGAGATAATTGATAATTTGGTGAATTTTGTTGACTTGCAGAATCAGTCAGTCATTATGAAGAAAACGTAGCTTTAATGAGTGCTGTTAAAAATGGTGTTTTAGGCAAAAATTATACTTATACTTATTAAAAAGCTGCATGGTGGCACAGTGGTTTACCACTTACTTGAGAAACAACAGGAGCCAAATTTTTCCTCTAAACGATCGTGCGTGGGCTCATATGATAGTGACACTGACACACATATTACATAAACAAACAATACGTGAACTTAAACCATGCTAACCCGAATACATCCACAATAACGACTGCTCTTCACAAATAGTTTTAAATTGCAAATGCAATTATCCGGACTGACCGCGTGGGGCAATGCTATGCAAGTTTTAATTACCAACCCTTGCATAATTGCACGACGAATTGTAATGGAGTGCTCCTTTGTAGGTGCCTCTGTATTGAGGATAGAATATTTAATGGGGTGTTCTTGTAATTTCTTTATCACTACAAGAATCTTCCTAAGCAAACTATTTAACTAAGACTCCTGTTTCTTTTATTCAATTTCTTATAGATAATATTTACTACCAAAAGGTCGTGTCAAAGTTCAAGAAAAAACGTCAAAAATCATATATACGACTCGACAAATGTCGACCTTATGTTGGCTGCTACGCAAAACAGTCAAAACGTTAACAATATTAAAGTGAAAAAGTCGAAAAAACCCAAGAGATTATTTATTTGGTCCTATTCGATGGAGTGTATTTTATGCACCTTTGACCTTTCTTACTTAAAAGCCTTCCTTGGTCGTCATAAAATGACATAAATGTCTACAAAAGTCCTCAGCTGATTGCACTTTAACAAAAAACCAGACTCCACTTTGAACTCCCCAGTTTAATATTTCATCGAGCGTACTTTTTCTCTGATTTAATATCCTGCAATAGTCTTCTGAATATCAACTACCATTCGTAACTTTAACGAGTCCGTTCGATGCATTTCCACTAGCTATAAAAAATAACAATGTGGAAAAGAGATGTACTTATATAGCTTCAAGCGAGTGTGAAAAGGAGAGATGTTCCTGTAAGGGCGTTGAAGCGCAAATTGCGGTGTACCATCGACATTACGAGACGGTGAGGCAGTAAGTTTTTATGTAATGAAAATGAGCTTGTAGCTCGTTCACATTTAATGGCGAATAATAATTTCACACTTTATTTCACGTGTTCGTATGTTTAACGACAGTTTAAATATATTTAAATGATTTAAAAGCCAATAATTGGACTTTAACCTATTTTAGTACGTGAAACTTTTCAGTAGGACTAGTAAATGTGTCCTCCACTCGAAATAGCATTAAAGAAACCCTTAGGAATAGCCGTTACTTTTGACAACTATTTTTTAAAATTTTCCATTTTGTAGAAGTTCTGACTTTCAGACTCTAATTGATTACCTGTTCCTAATAATAACTACAAAATATGATCAATTTAGTACTGCTGTCCGTGTAAGACATAAATCTCCGTGTGGTAACGGAGTAAGAATACAATATGTCACCAACCCCATCTCTTTCCAAGGGTGTCGTAAAAATCGACTAAGGGACTATCATCTTAACGAAATAAAAAGGAGGAAAACTTGAAATTAAACCCTGTACCAATCCGTCTGGCCAGCTTGGTATTTGTAGGCCAAATATCCCTCCATCACGGGAGGAGGCCCGTCCTTGCAGTGGGACATTGAGGGGCTGTTACTACACGGACCTCAACTTTTTACATTTCCAATACGTAGGTACATTTTCATGCAACATACTATTGTATGTATGTCGCTTATTCCTTAGATTGTATTCAACAGAATCAGATATGTATACTAGTACCGGTTGCATTTGACGACAGTCGTTCACTTAATCTTATATCTATCTAGCGATATGACCCGTAGAAGGACGCAGATGATCTTATACATATTTCCTCATATTGCATTTTATCACACAGATCTACCAATCATAACTCCTTCTCAGAACCGAGCGATTTTTTACCTTACGGGACCCCGGGAATTTATTTGATAATAAAAACCTATATTGTCAGTTTTTTTGTAAGCAAAGTTTCAAAAAGTTATTTTGGTCGGTTGCTTTAATTAAAAACGTAGGCATATTGGCTGCATAGCGCGAGTTTTTAGTCGTTTTACACGTTAAATATAAGTCACCCTTGTTTTATTAACGCATACCTACTTTTATTTTATTTATCTATATAAGATATTAAAAACATAAATCAGGCATGGTGTAAGTTTGTTGGCTTATTCTCAGATAATGTAGTTTTATTTACTACAATGTATGATTCTGGGTGCTAATTATACCGACAATGATTAACCCTGTCATTTGAAGATATTTTTTTCTTATTCTTTATAGCTAAACTTTCAATAGGCAGACGTGTTTTAGGGTTAACGTTGTATATATAAAGTTGTATACTCATTCAACAGTGCAATGCGCATCTAGGACTGTAGAGTACACTGTTTATAAATACTAAGTGCATGACATCTGTCGCTCGAGCGTGACTCTGACCAGTCGTGACAGATTACTCACCACGTGTACACGAGTCTGATATCATATACATCTGATAGCTTTTATCATGATTAGCTTTATAGTTCTCGTTTGTAAATCATATAAATTTGTTATACTTTAGACTGTATTTGGTTGAATTGGGGCACTTTTTCGTACTGAATATTTACATATATAAATTCAAGCCGTATTACCATAGGGGTAGCCAGATATTAGTGAGCGCTGAGTACTACGATCCTTACACTACAAACCTTGCTTTTTGCTTCGTCAACATTCAAACAAATCTTCATAAATGCCCATGAGTTCCGAGTGGTACGCACTTAACCATTCTAAAAGAAAAAATAGAATATTACCAGAAAAATTATCATACAAGTGGTTGTTTAATCTAGCTTGATTACCTACATCTAATAGTACTTTACGAAATGACCCATTATAATTATTGTAATAAATCGATGTAGCTTGATCACCAACAAAAGAAACCTTTCACATTGAAAAGCATTCACTAAATACTATCAATTTTCAATACAAATGCAGACCCCTTATCATTTAACAATATCAGACCAACAATGATACCTTTTTGGAGGTTTTTGTCAAAAATATAATAAAAGTATTCGATAGAGTAAGTAGTAGAGTTATTCTTTCATATTCAAACAAGATCATTACTCGTTGTCAATAGAGGCGACATCATTTACTCTTCGCTCCTGTTGCCGGCTTGGAAAGGACTGACAAAGAGACTGGAAAGGGAACGTAGGTTTGTGGTCGAATGGAAGAGAGGAGAGCTTGTGGTAAAATGTTTAAATTTGTTTTGAAAACGTATAGTAATTTTATTCAAAAGTTTAATAAAACTAAAGCAATGTTGTTATAACTAAAGGCTGCTGTATATATTCTTTTGATACTAAGGAGTTGATCTCAGATGACCTTTACTGTTTTACGCGAAGTGTGGTGGACCGGATGGCCCTCAATATTAAAGACATTTAAGTGACGTGCCTTAGGGGCCAACCAAAAGCTATTGTAAAATCATTTTTTTTAATACATTTTTTAGCCCTTTCAAGTTTGAAATCATTTAACAAAATATTTGTTGTATGAGTTTTAGTACGAATACTATAATCATGTTCACTTCGAGTGTAAATTGTTTTCCACATTTACCTGTAATAAAAACTATTAATAACAAGGTTATTTCTATGTAATCGTCCGGTGTAGGTACAATTTTGAGGTAATTTGTAAAACGTGTTCAAATTTACCGTGTGCACTCATGAGCATCTCTCTCAGTTAAATATACGTGTTTTTATTCTATGCTTTACTATTATTGTACAGAAACAAACTAATATGGTATTCATAGTCTAGAATATTTCCATTACTGGAAGACACCGCTATGCAATAAGTAACAGAATGATGATATTGAACTATGCATACAAACATGCATAAACTCACGCCTGGGTGTAGCAGACTCATGTTCATCGATTCCGAGTGCTACACTTGCCCTTTCTAAAGGATGCCACCAATTATGACCCTGTAATTAAGTATTCTTTAAGGAAATTTCCTAAACCCTCTTACACCCTTTACCCACTTACTTACTTACACTTACACAACACTCATAGCGTCTTGCACCAAAAGCGAACTCTTGAAAATTAAGTGTCTGCTTGTATATGCCTTGTCCTGAGCATAACGACAGAATAATGTCTTAACTGTGTACAGTGTAGGCAGAGTGCCTAGTCATCAACTACAAAGTCAAACACTACTGTTATCTATTTGTTAACAGGAAAAGGCATTCGTAACAAAATATATTACATCCCAGCAAATCATAGTATTTAACTTGTAGCTTACTATAATACAATAATAATAAATCATAAGAATGTTGGAATGTTTCGATACAGACCTTGATCGATACTTAGAATTATAGGTATTTCAAAACACAAGTTATTATTATAAGTTGGCAAATACACAGAATATACTACAAGCTTTGACATACACAAAGCTTTATTTGAAGCTGTTATGTCTTACACAATAATAACATTAAATTCTAAGTAAATATTTTATCGCTAAAGCTTATGTTTTAACGCCGAGCGATGTCATAGCAAGAGATGGAATAAACCCCATTAAATGTAGTCCTTGCGCCAAATGTACTTCTGCATCCCATTATAACTTATCTATGCCATAGCTCCACCCAATTATATCTATAATAAAGGAAGCGCTTTTATTCTATTCTTGTATTTTGCAATCTTGCAAAAATATGGCTACTTTTACCCTCACTGGATTATAATTTTTATGATAAATCAGCGTTAAGTACCTCATTTTTAAATGAACTTTATCGGTTTAAGCTTCATTAAATCATTTTGAAGCTTAGACTGTCTTTGACCACATCACTAAGATAAGATTTTATTGTGTGTATTGTGTCCACCGAACTTCGTGCTTTGTGCTTTTTGCAAAGTTACCCTGTTAATGCTGTATTATTGTTATACGCTGTATTGAGAAATCCCGACCCTTAGTAGTAAGGGGACGGACGGTCTAAAAGAGAGCGCGATAGAGATATCAACAGTCATAAATATCGTATTACAAGTATCTGCCATACTAAATTAATTTTGTAGATGACGTTTAGAGGTCCGAAAAGAACGTGGCTAAGAAACACGGGTCACTCTTTTTAACATATATGTATTAATTTGAACATCATAAAAGACCATTAATGTCCCACTGCAGGGACGGGCCTCCTCCCATGACGGAGGGATAATCGGCCTACTAATACCACGCTGGCCAGACGGATTGGTATAGGGTTTTATTTCAAGTTTTCCTTCTTTCTATTTCGTAAAGATAATATTCACGGACAGTCCCTTAGTCGGTTTTTACGACACCCATGGAATAAAATGGGGTGGTGACTTATTGTATTTTTACTCCGTCCTCACGGAGAGATTTGAACATATAAAATCTTTTTCATCCAAAATCTATATACATAAAACTCAAAGGTGACTGACATAGTGATCTATCAACGCACAGCCCAAACCACTGGAGGGATCTGGCTAAAATTTGGCATGCAGGTAGATATTATGAAGTAGACATTTTGATAAATTCTACCCACAAGGGGATAAAATAGGGGATGAAAGTTTGTATGAAACTTTGTCAATTTTAAACCGATCGGGTTGAAACTTTGCATGCCAATAGTAACTATGACGTAGGCATCCCCTTAGAAAGGACTTTATTAAATTCACCCCCTATAGGGATAAAATAGGGAACGAAAGTCTGTATGAAACTTTGTCAATTTTAAACCGATCGGGTTGAAACTTTGCATGCAAATAGTTACTACGACGTAGGCATCCCCTTAGAAAGGACTTTATTAAATTCAACCCCTATAGGGATAAAATCGGAAACGAAAGTTTGTATGAAACTTTGTCAATTTTAAACCGATCGGGTTGAAACTTTGCATGCAAATAGTTACTACGACGTAGGCATCCCCTTAGAAGGGACTTTATCAAATTCAACCCCTATAGGGATAAAATAGGGAACAAAAGTTAATTTGAAATTTTGTCAGTTTCAAACCGATTGGGCTAAGACCTTGAATGCAGATAGATACTATGAAGTAGGCATCTCCTTAAAAATAATTTTGATCAATTCTACTCCTAAAAGAGTAAAATAGGATGAAAGTTTGTTTAAAAGATCTTACATTTTCGAATGATTGAACTGAAATTAAAGATTGGAGCTACTATGACGAAGACGTCCGCTAATACAGGATTTTGATCAATTCAGCCCCTATTGGGACGTCACGACTCAGCTGTTAAAATTCTATGACGTTACGACGAAGTTGACAAAAAAAATCCCGCCAAAATTATATGACGTCACGTCTCATCTATCAGAATTTCTATGACGTCACGACTCAACTGTCAAAAATTCTATGACGTCAAAAATCATCTTTCCAAAATTCTGTGACATTACGACTTAGCTAATTCACGCATTCCTTAGAAAAATGGTTTTGGCATACAGGCAGACAGACGGACAACAAAGTGTTCTCATAAGGGTTCCAGTTTTTTTAAACATAATTTATAATAATACTTTTTAACGCGAGCGAAGCCGCGGGCAAAAGCTAGTATTTATATAAAGTATTAATAACATGGTAGATTCATCAGTCAACCGGCTACGTCAACTATTTATATTCTAAAGATGGCTTTAGAATTATCGTTATCAATAAAATATTTGTAGTTCAAGAGGCGTTTAAGATGTAAAAGAGCGTTTAAGTTGCAAGTCATCTCCATGCTTGATATATTCACGCTGTGAAGAGGAACTAATGGCGCGGAAGTCTTTTCACAAGCGATAGAATTCATCTTATATAACATTGTTTATGGACACCATAAGGATACTTAACGACATGCTTTTTTTTTTCTTTTTTAAAAGACAACTCCCGCACTAGGGATCATGCCCTGTGCCGCGGGGACTTTTTACAAACATCAATTAACGGACACATAGAACACCCAGACTCAGGACAATAATTTGTGGATCTCACAAATTATTGTCCTGCGCGCCACCGAGGTCGACATGCTGAAAAAAGGGATTATAAAATGGAAATAAATAGGTTATTTTCTGAAGCCCTTAAATATCCCACTACTGGGATGGGCCATCTCCACTTTTATTAATATTAAAATACTTTTTACTAATTTATTTATGAATATATAAAATTTCTGTCTGATATTACTTAAACTAATCATTTTAGGTCACCAGTAGCACTTACACTTTCTCCTATTACCACACAAGGTACATCAAACCCAGTATATTACTTCACTCTCAATACACAAAGTTTGCAAAACCATCTCATCTATAAACGAAGACACTTACAAAATCCCTTTACGTTACGAATGAAAGGCAAAGATCAATTCCCACGAGCCCTGCGTCGCGTACGCACGGGTCAACGACCTCGCACCTCCGTAACCTAGCAACGGTACATAAGCCTTCACCTCCTTCAACTATCAACAAACATAAAAACCACCTTAAAAACATTATAATAGAGTAACATTTACTACGCATTATATTCGCATTTTCAAGCGTATCGAAGTGACCCATGTTACATCTGTTCGGCTTTATTATTATAGTATTAAAGGTGATATTCCCGTGTCGCAGCGAGAGTGGCACGTCCATTCAGTAAATGCGTGATTGACTAAGATATAGTTTATAGTTTCGTTTTATTGTTTTAAAGATGTATGGCTTTTTAATATACAAATGTAATTATTTACAATTGTTCTGTGAAACGATAATTGATTTTCTTTTATATGCATGAGTCTGATTAAATTTCTTCCTTGTGGACCTATTCAAAGTGGGTCATATGGAAAAGAGTGTTTTTTCGCATAAATTCAGTCTTTCTTCCAGAGTAATAAACGAAATAGCTATAAATTATTCGGCGGCTTTCAAAGCAAAGAAGCAATCGTGCTTCCTTGTGCTTTGCAATCGCGAAACTTATTATACAATAAAATTCCACAAGTAATGCGTGTTTGCGAGTCCCAAGACGGTTTAGCTTCACTCCAGGCCTCACAAAGTGTCGTCCTCTATAAGTGGATGAGTTTTGCCCCATATTATTGTACAAATAATGAGGTTTACAGAATCTTATTAATAAAGGAGGCAAGCCATTGCCAGTAAGTCCGCTATGCAGACTAAACCGTGTGTCGCGAGGACTTTTATGTATTACATTACATGATTATTGTCCTGTGTGAAATTCGAACCCTAGGATATTATGCACTGTACTCGTTTGTTGCAAATGTGACGCCGATGACCTTGGTGTCCAGTTTGAGTGAACCAGCTTCATAACTCTCTACTAGAATAAATTACAATGAGATAGAGTGGGACATAATGTATTGTTATTCCATATATCTAGTAATAATTACATCTAAATGTAATTATTTTCCAATCAAGATTGTAAGGAACCTAGATAAACAGTATCTAGTATATAATTACGATGTACATACGTACAGACAGACCACAGTAGTATTGTACCTGACCGGTGGAACGCTAATCACGACCGTCCAAGGCCCACAAGACTTCTATGTTAATAAAACCTGTTGTTATGATCTAATATTGTGTTATACGTACACTGAACTATTTACTATATACATGTTGTCTGCAGCTCCGTCCATGTGGAAATTGGCTGGTAAAACTAAGACGAAGAAGTAGGTACTCAGAAATTATGTCTAAGAAAAAAAAAGAACATACTGAAGAACTAAAACTGCCGTCCATATAGTTAAAGAGTTCCTAGCTTTTATGAATAGGAGAAAGTGAACTATAGATATAAAACTTCTCGCAATTGATGCCACACGATATAGGTACAATGAACAGAAGTGAAGGCAAGTCATTAAATTAGTACACAATAACACTCAAGTAATGTGCTAATCACGTGTTTCAATCCTCGCACCTCCAAGAGTGCTGAGCTTCGAACACATTAGAGTGTCTCCCGTGAATAATGTCGCGAGCAACGTGCGACAAAACGTTGACGCGACGACAACACGGTGTTACCGTGATAATTGTCTGGCGTAAAATAGATGTATTTACAAACACTGCAGAACACTAATATACAGAGGCATATGAAAATACTTCTACCAGGTATTAACTTCTATGATATAGGATAACTTGACCCTTTATTACCACGAGGCCTATTAAAATAGTGCACGAAACACATTGTCCGTGTGGTGACGGAGTAAGAATACAATATGTCACCACCCTATCTCATCCCATGGGTGTCGTAAAAATCGACTAAGGACTAACCGTGAATATTATCTTTACGTAGTAAAAAGAAGGAAAACTTGAAATTAAACCCTGTACCAATCCGTCTGGCTAGCGTGGTATTAGTAGGCCAAGTATCCCTCCGTTACGGGAGGAGGCCCGTCCCTGCAGTGGGACATTAATGGGCTGTTATAATGACGAAACACATAGAGATTTAATCTTGTGTTTACACTTCACTTTTCATTAACTTCAAATAGGCGGTCGAACAATGAAAAGCATTTCCTCTTCAGTCTTCAGGACGAAGTGGAAGTGGAGGAAGTATTACATTCCTGAGCAGTCTTGCAGATGAATCTCTATTGTTGTTTTAAAGAATTAATTACTTTTAACTTCGCACTGACATTATCCAAAGTGCTCTCTTTTGCTACTATTTATTTGGGCCATGGTACTGTTGCAACCAAAACAAACTGTCAAACCATATTAGATTACCAAAAACCAATGATGTCAAGTGTGTACTCTCTCTAAGATTCGAAAATGGCTAATGAATCGCGTTGAAGTCAGACGTTAATTAATTTATGTTAATGTTCACAATCTATGTTAAACATTACACGTAGCTGTACCTGTGCCTCGTCAATACAAGTGGCATATAAATATAACATGTATATGATTGATGAACAATGTATGCAAGAAGTCCCCTACTATGATGAAGGAAGATACGTTGATTGAAATACAGCTTTTTTTCTACATTCAAAAGACTGCTCCTATAACTAGAAACCATGCCCTGTGTCGCGGGGAAACTACACGACACAAAGAACATCCACACTTAGGAGAAGGACTATAGTTTATAGATCGCACAAAGAAATGGTAAATAGTGACTTACATTATGAATCAAATAACCCAAAAGATTTAAATAAACATACAAATTCTACCTCTTTTACTATAAATATAGAATATAGCAACTTGTAATTTAATAAAAGGTAAAGTACTTCAAACAATAATTTATAATGAGTTGCTGAAATTTTATGGCCCACTATAAAGTTGGAAATTTTAATAACTTTTATAGGTACTTACTTAGTACTGAGATGTTTTTAAGTACCGCCCAACGAACACATATTTAATATTTATTTCGCTTTGAAGAACTCTTTAAAGTAAAGTGACGAAATGGCGTCCATTGTATTAAAAAAGTCACTTTAAAATTAAGAAGGTACATTTTTATATGACTTGGTGCCAAGACTAGCAGATTGGAAACTGGAATTTATGGATCAACACAGACAGACAAGTAGATTCGATTAGTAG
The DNA here is from genome assembly GCA_905475405.1 of Schrankia costaestrigalis. Lineage (NCBI taxonomy): Eukaryota > Metazoa > Arthropoda > Insecta > Lepidoptera > Erebidae > Schrankia > Schrankia costaestrigalis. Next base: position 19,027,099 of record FR997838.1, on the reverse strand, counting down.
ATTGGTTTTATTTTTCTCCTTTAATTTACATTGGACAATACAACGCGGCTATTTTAGTGCTGTAGCGTTTGTCTGTGTCGATCTATAATTTTAATTGTAGCTTCAATTTTAAGTAAACGAAAATTTGTAATAAATTTGATGAAATAAAGTATTTTGAAATTTGAATTTGAAATTTGATTGCTTCACTAATGCTAAGCTTGACTATTGTACCTAACTGAAACAGAAAAACGTGGTGTTTAAAACATATAAAGATTAAAATAAGTCTAACGCCCTCCCGCCTACGACACAAGTTCTTAAGTCCCCGAAAATTCGCTAATGTTCCCTTCTACCTATGTACAGTAACAATTCAGCACTGCTGTGTGCCTGCCTGAATTAGTTGGCTAGGTTTTGCTTGTGAAGGAAATTAAATTTTACTTACCCTAAATAATTATTACCATGATCTCAAACTTGGTGTAAATGCTAAGCATGTTTGATTAGTTTTGGGACCACTAGCTAACCATTTTATTGAAAGAATTACTATGTCAAGGAATTAGCACTATATCAAACAAATAGTCGCACTTTGACCACAAGTAATCGTACAAAAGGATCATTTATCCACGTAGATCAATCAGTGCCCGTCACAATAGTCGCGCAGGTAAACTCTTGCGCATACAGACACACACATTATACCTATACCGCTACTTCACACATACGCCATAATTCAACAAACCTCACTCTAATCGTCATGCTTGCCATACTAAACTCAACTTTAATTTTTCTTGTATAAGATACAATTTCTTTTAAGCAATTTTGTTTCATTTGTGAGTGAATAAGGTTCATGTTCCGTTTCACAGTTATTCTCATTACGACCTTATATCTACATAGTTAGAGTTCAATTTCGTGGTTAAAGCATACTTACAGATATCTTGTTTTTAAGTCGTATTAACTAATTTACTACTTTGTGTGAGTGGCATAAGGTAGGGTTTTGTATGCAGTGTTGATCGGTTACTGTTCGTACCAGTCGGTGCCTGGTATCGAAATAAAGCTCCTTACTCACTTTTAGTTCTATTTGTCTGGATTATTGTATGGGCACGGAATTCTTTATTTGAATGGATGACAAATTGGTGTTTCAACTAATCTTATTAAACATTTTATATCTAATTTGTTTAAAAAAGAAGTTAAAAAACATCTAGAAAAATAAATTTGACTTCAGTTGACGTCCACAGGTTATACATAAGGGTTCTTATAGCTATGATCTAAGAAACCTGCGTTCTTTAACTGATCTTACGTCTACCTTTAGAGGTCTGCCACTCACCGATTCCTATAGGCTCCTCTATTAGGAAGTTCATATAATTACATAGATTAGGAACCAAAAGCTTCATTGGTTTAATTAAATTTGGTTACGGCTACAGATAAATACAAGGTCTTAGATTGAATTGTCAAACATTTTTTCTATTAAATAAACGGATTATTTTATGGACAAAGTAGCATAGTGAAAGCTAGTTTATCTATAAAATAACTAATAACTTGTACATACATAATCTGATCATACCAGCCCATTAATGTCCCACTGCAGGGACGGGCCTCCTTCTGTGACGGAGGGTTACTTGGCCTACTAATACCACGCTGGCCAGACGGATTGGTATAGAGTTTAATTTCAAGTTTTCCTTCTTTTTATTTCGTTAAGATAATATTGACGGATAGTCCCTTAGTCGGTTTTTACGACACCCTTGGGATGAGATGGGGTGGTGACATATATTGTATTCTTACTCCGTCACAACACGGAGAATATATAGTCATAATCTGATAGTTTTATATAAATAATTTGCGAAGCTAGAGAAATGCCGCCGGTAAAACAAAATGTGTTTGTGTGTAGGGTCTCTTATAATAGTTGATATACAGTTAGGTACCGTCCATCTATGAGTTGTTTATCTCATTTTGGTTAATTCTCGACCTTGAAATTAACTACACATGTATTATTATTCCACTCGCGAGATGTTACGACTGGTTTATTTATTTTTATACTTATTAATTGTATCTGTTAAAATTATTTTTAATTTTAATATACCTACTTGCTAGTTAACTTGAAGTAGTTATGTCTAATCTTCAAATTAGTTTTAACATACATCAAAACACGCTATATTATCATGGGGTTAGGCAGTAAAGAGCTACTAAGCGCCATGAACTAAGATCCTTACTAATCTGCTTTGCTTCGTTCTTTTCGTACATGCCATTTCTGAAGGATGACACCAATTGTATTTATTTATTTCTATAGCATTCAAAACTACGTAGGTTCAATTCCTTATATTAAAATCGCTTCATTTCGTACTTGAAAAGGTAAAGTAAACTAAAACTATTACAATTACCAAACGGTGATTGTTGTAATTTAGATATTTCTTAAACTTTTACTTTATTACTTATTGAGGATAAAGCAATAAACGTCATAAAGTCGTAAAAAACATTAATGAATGTTTGTAAAATCCCCGCGAGGCCTCATCTAGGAGCTGTCTTAACAAAAATAATGTATTAATTTATTGGCAGTCTTCTTTAGGTTTTGTATCTATACATAATAATCAAGATATCAATAGAATCACAGTAGGATAAATCCTATAAACAGTTTCTTAATATGAAATACTTTTAAGTATATTTGCAAATCCATACCAGTTCTTTAAAAGTGACTATTGTATAAACTGGATACATACGGGACGGATTGGACGATTGTTTTTGCAATTCACAAATGATTGCTCAAATATTGGATGTTTTCAATTTTTTGTGCGGTTCACAAATTATGTCCTGAGTCTGGATGTTCTTTGGGTCTGTTAAATAAATGCTTATAAAGTCAACACATTTCAAATTGATGATTTGACTTTGAGGTCAAGAAACATATTTTCCAATTCAAACGATTCCATTTACTTATAAGGTAAATTAAAGTAAAATCACAGTTTGATATTTGGGGAATTTTTATTTTCCTTACTGCAAATTTCAAGGTAATGTTTTTAAATATGTTTTTTTTTAATTGCAGGTAAGTTTCCAGTACCTACATAAACACGAGCGCTTTTTCTGCTAAAGGATAAATTATAAACAAACTATAAAACAACATAAAAACAATTCGCAATCACGATTCTATGTAAGTATGACGTAGTTATATCTATTAATAAAGTTTCCTTATCGGAGATATCCTTATAAGGTGCCATTTTGTCTTAATTCGAAGCATGTAGTAAAAGCGGCTACAGGACGTCTCTACATGATTCTTTTTCTAGAGTAGAAAGAAATATTAGCACAAAACTTAATAGCAACCAGTCTGGATATATGTTGGTTTTGATTTTTCCAACTAATGTGTGTTAAATTTTGTGTAGCGGTAGTTGACACCCTAGACTAACTCAAAGGCTACTGTATATCAGAAAAAAAAACACATGGTGGCTAAAACCGAGGCAGGCAAAGAAGCAGGTAATACCTAGTGTAATATATATTTCGTTACATAGTATGTAACCCTCAAGACGTCGCCAAACTTGATAATATAAATGGCACAAAGTAATGAATCGAGTTCACCGGTATACAAGATCAAGGTCACTGCTCAATGTCACGGCTACTACACTCTGTAGAACATGTTACACTGTGTTTATATAGATTGATTTCATATATTTTGATTGAACTTTACTTAATCTTTTCGTGTTTTGTTACCATTAAAACACAAAAAGAAACCAGCTCATCTAATCCAGACGGAATTGCTTAGAATGTCGTGTGAAATTTTTATTAATCACCTGTTTATTTTGGTAGTCCTTTTCTTCTCCGAATATCGATCGTCCGAAAATCATAATCCCAAACAAGTTTACTATAATCATCACTTTCCATAATGTTCGCGTATACAACGCGCGTTTTTATGTAAAACTAGAATATAGTATTTATGTTTTTTAAATATTGTAGATTGTGATGGTTATAGCATAAAAAATTTGGTTATGTTATGTTTAGGGATTTAGGTTTTCGGACAAGTGATATTATAAGACATGAATTTAGGGCTAGCTACCATTCGGACACATGATGATTCGGACACAAAATGTTATGACACCTTAGATTATGGATAAAAAAATTATGAGACAAAATAGAGAACCGTTTATTTTACGTCGGGTAATCACAAACGTACTTCACGTTGTTGAGGGGTGTTCTTCCTAGGTGTTAATGCTAAGATTGGAGTCGGATTTTTTTTCAAATATTTCGAGGTATTTCAAAAATAAATGTTTCTAAAAACATTTAAGGTCACAAAACTATTTGCGACAATTTACTTACCAACTTCAGGACGAATAATTTGTCTGTTAATATTTAATGTATACCAAACTAGTTTGAAAGTTAATATCAAATAAGTAGACTAAATACAAATTAGTAAGCAGTGTTAGTAGATAACAAGCGTTAATTTACGTAGAAATATTCATACATAATACACACATCAAAAAAGTCTAAGCAACATGCATGATATTACAAATTTACCATTTATATTAATTAATTTCTAAGTATTTACTCACTCAAAGTGTATAGGTAAGTAAACTTCAAGTGTATAGGTAAAAAAATTTCGATTATGTTTTGTTTTTTTTCATAAAATTCAAATGACTGCGAATTTGTTTGAATTTGAGTGCATGTTAATTGCTACGTTTTAGTCTTGATTTTATAATTTTACCAACCATTTAAATACAGTTGGCGACAAAATTGAATTGTTAGATATTCTTTACGTCATGGAGCGACGTCATTTGACGGCAGATGAAATGCAAAGAGCTGTAGGGATGTTGCAAGCGGGAAGTAATCAATCTCAGGTATCTCGACATTTTGGTATTCATAGAAGTGTTATTTGTCGTCTTTGGCAGCGCTACAATAATACAGGGGAACCCGCTGAACAGCATCCAGGCCGTAAAAGGAGTACAACCACTCGGCAAGACCGGTACATACAACTGACTGCAAGACGCCAGCCGATGTTAACCGCTCGAGAGATAAGTTTGAGGCTACAAAATTCAAGTGGTGTTGATGTAAGTCCCCAAACTGTGCGAAATCGACTGCATGAGTACGGCCTACGAGCTCGACGCCCTATCAGGTGCCCACCGATACGTCACGGGAATCGCGCTCGTCGAAATGAATGGTGTAGAGAACGCATAACATGGACCCAGGAACAATGGGATAAAATTATGTTTTCCGATGAGTCGCGATTCGGGTTTAGGCCTGATACAAGAAGGGTGCGAGTGTACCGTCGACCCGGAAATACTGAAAGACTCAGGTGCGTTCAGGAAGTTCATCCATACAGCGGCTCAACAGTTATGGTATGGGCGGGTATTATGAAGAACAGGCGAACTGAGCTCGTTTTTGTAAATGGAAACATGAACGCTGAAAATTACGTTGAGGATATTCTCAGACCTTATGTCCATCCATTTGCACAAACCTTTGGCTCCGATTTTACGTTAATGCATGACAATGCGCGTTCACATACAGCTCGGCGAACCAGTGAATACTTGGCAACGGAGAACATCCAGGTATTGCCCTGGCCTGCACAATCGCCAGACCTCAACCCCATCGAGCACGCATGGGACATGCTCCAGAGACGTGTTTTGAAGGACTTGGACGGAGTGACAACAACCCAACAGCTGAAGGATTTGCTACAATTCCATTGGGAGCGAATACCGCAAGATGACATAAACAGTCTCATTAATTCAATGAATAATCGTTGCCGACAAGTTCTGAATAGCAGAGGAGGCCATACTTTGTATTAAATTGTCCTATTCTTTCACAATAAATTCATTTTCTTAAGAAATTTCAATTTGTAAAAAAAAAGTTTAGTTTCTTATGTACCTGTATATTCTAATATTGTTAATTTCTGTTATTAAAAGAACTTATAAAGAAAACAGCTGTTATTTTTACATCATAGAACCCTAAAAATATTATTTTAAAAATAAAATACAACGTTATAATTAAAATAAATGGTAAAATAAATTAATATAAATGGTAAATTTGTAATATCATGCATGTTGCTTAGACTTTTTTGATGTGTGTACATGTAAATATGTATGTATGTAAATATACATGTATGTATGTAAATATACATGTATGTATGTAAATATACATGTATGTATTGTATTATATCGACCTTGCACTTGACAATGCCTGCTGTTACTAATTTTGTTTGAGCAGTTGACTTGTCACGCTAATTGCGAATGTCATTTACTTCAGCAATGTTTTATGTTAATTGTTTTTTATTTTATCTTTTTTTTAAACATGTCTATTAGTTTGATATTTATTAAAGTTAGTTTAGTAAATATTTTGTTAATGGTAGCAGGGCAAACGAACTGACTTCCCATGTAATAATTGTCTGTTTAAAGGGTATAGATGCAAATGATCTAGGAAGATTTAGATGAAATTAATGTGTATTCGAAGTCATAAACCAAACGATATTCGGTTCAAAGTTACTTCAAAATTCAAATCAAATAGGTGCAGACGTGCTTGAGCTGTCCTATTTCCTATGCCAATATGCAACATATTGCATTCATTGAAGATTTAAATTTAGTTTAAAATCAAAATTGTTCTTTAATTAACCTTTATAACGGTTAATTAGAGATGGTAATGGAGTTAAAGGTTCCATTTAAGAGGACTCATTGACAAAATGCACTATCTTTCATCAACTACTACAGGAATATGAAAAGACCTATTAATCTAGAATTTTGATATAGGTAAATTGATACCTTTAACTAGCCTTTTGTAGTTACGAAAACGCGATAGCTTGATTTTGGCTCGATCATATTTAATTTTGAAAACACCTCTAAAAAAACAGCTTTTTACATATAACACGGAAAGTACACTATCATTATGCTTAGGAATTACTCAAATACATTCGTAACATCAATATTAGTCTTACTGTAGAATATCATTTACATAACTACAACCTTACAACCTTAATTAAGAAAATAAGATTTTAGCAATATCAAAGCGCTCTGGATCGTTGCGGGCGCATCGTAATTTTAGACCTTATACCGATTAGTTAACGATCGATACAGAATGAATACGGTCGACGAATCAGTCGGGCGATGGCCCTCTTCGACGTCGGACCTGTGCATGTCGACTCAACGTTCGTACTAAATATTATCGCGTATTTTTTAATCGTAGGTATATAATATTATAGGTTAGATTTAAAATATTTATACCTAAGTTTTTATTAATACTTTGTTCTCTTTTATAAATAAATAATAGTATTATTTTATAACATTGTTTGGTAAAATATTTTCGTAGTTATGTCATTTACAAAACTTAGGTAAAGTTCGCCTAACTCAACTACCTAGTTACTGTTGACCCTTTTGATAATGCAAGCGTTTGTTTATAAGCGATTTTAGACTATATGCTCAAGTGTAATAAGTTTTATTACCGTTTTCGTCAAGATCACGTAATTGAAACGGCCTCAGTGACGCGGGCAGTGTGACGCGGTCGCGGTAGTGGCTTGCGTGCACGAGGTTGCGGGCTCGAATCCAACAAAGTTGTTTGAGCGATCCACAAATTACTGTCCTAAGTTCGGATGTTTTTTGTAAAAGTCTCCGCGACAATACCTAGGAGTTGTGTGAAACTCAAAAAAATAAGTACCTACCTTAGGTACTTACTAATAAGATCTAAATAATACTTTTTACTTTCGCGGGAACTTTTACAGACATGAAATAAACGAACATAACATCAATTTAGCAGGCACAAAGAACATCCAGACTCAGAACAGTTATTTGTGGATTACACAAAAAAAATGTCATAAGTGAGATTTGAACTCTTATGCACTCCACCGCGGGAACGTTTACAGACATGAAAGAAACGTACACAAAGAAAGTCCAGACTCAGCCCAGAACCAAAAATTGATATCGCGACATGCGTGTTTTATGTTAATGTATTTTGAACTCTATACGAGAAATAATACGGTTCATTTTTACACAAACAAAACGTAGCAACAAACAACAATAGGCCTATCGCGAGAAGCGAGTGTTTTTGTTACAAAGTTAATATATACTCTATTTCCTAAGCAATACGGTTCATTTTTACATAAAGATTTCAATTTTTGCCTCGTCTCGCCCCTCTGGTGGAAAATCACCTAGAGTTCAAATCTCACGTAAGACAATTTTATTTGTGCGATCCACTAATTATTGTCCTGAGTCTGAATGTTCTTAGTGTCAGCTAAGTAAATGTTTGTAAATACCCCGCGACACAGGACAATACATAGTGAGGCTATTGTATTTTTTTTAAAGTTCTATTATTTTGCGTGAGATTCAAAACCGCGACCTCGTGCACTCATATATGCCCAGAATAATTTTTGAATCCGATTTTTATTAATTTCAAATATGTTTGTCTTATGATGCCCCTATAACAGTATTGAGAAGTTTTCGTAAACATTTTTTACGTTAAGTAGGTATTTTAGGTGTGTTCAAAAACGAAACAACGGGCAAATACACTACACTCTGTATATGAAAATAAAATGGCGATATTATAATATATTTATTTATTCTTATGACAAATTTTACTTTTACAATTAAGTATGAAATACAGAAAAACATTTAGCATGTAAATTTACTTGACATTTTTGGCAACAAGTAACTGTAAGGCTCTTACAATGAGCACATCGCAACCTACTCGGTGCTTTGACGATCATGTGTTCAGCATTATGCTTCCGCACTGAAGTAGGTACGCTCGTAGATACTCGTTTGCTAGGTCCCGGGCGCTGCTTATCGGAACCATACTTCTGAAGTAAGTTTCTGGCAATGCTACGCCGAAACTCCAACGTGTCTACGTTGCTGAGATAATTCCGAGCCAGAAGGGTAGCATTGTTGACTGCTACATCTACTAACCAGAAAAGCAGAGGTATGTACCACTTTTTACCCCTAATCGCAATGCGATAAGTTCCAATATTTGCATCTAATCTGTCAACCCCTCCCATAAAGCGATTATATTGGAAAACAACATTAGGTTGTGGTATATTCACCCTTTGTTTTTGAACTGCTGAGTATCTTCTGGCAGTCCGGACTGGTTCGACGCCAAATTCGCTGGACAACAAAGTCACGACGCTATTATCATTCCAGCGCACAGCACAAATGCCACTGTTTGTATCGAACCGATTATCATGGTAACCTCTCTGTTCCTTCTTACACAGCTTCTCATCTTTCAAAGGACACTTCTCAGTACGATTACTTCGGACAGTACCAGTCACTAATATATTTTTTTCTTTCATTTCTGTTATCAAAGGCAATCCCGTGAAAAAATTGTCACAGTACACAGAGAAACTTGTTTCTTGGTAAACATTCTGCACCTCCGACATCAGCTTTCGCACAACATACTGACCTAATCCATCACTGTACCTTTCATAACGGCCTTGGTATGGATCGGCATACAAGCAGTATCCTAAACGTAAAGCCGCAATCCATGTCTTGAAGCCGAATCTGATAGGTTTACCCTTTATGTGCTGCTTGCAACCGTGTCTCCCATAGTACGGGATCATAGACTCATCAATGCTAATGTCCTTTTCAATTACGGCGTATTGTAAAAACTTTTTATTCAGTAAATCAAAAAGAGGACGAACTTTTGCCATTTTGTCGTTAGGGCAAAGGTTAGTATTGTCTGCTACATGAAAATGACGCAAAATTTCTTCAAATCGGTTTCTTCGCATTGATTTGGCCACCAAGATGTTGTGGGTGTCTTCATTATTCTCCCAATACATCCGACGTCGCGGCAGAGGAGAATATCCAGTCAATATCAATATACCGATGAAACAATAGATGTCACTGTCAGAAAGACTGAACCCTGGGTTACCCTGTTGCACCGCATACATTACGGAGTGACGGACAATATGCATGACAACGTCGTGGCTAAAAAACAACTCGAAAAAATCAAGAGGTTCTGAAGCTTCAGATAAAGTAAGTACTGATCTTGGTAAAGGCGCAGTCCATTCCTCATGGTGTTGAGGTAAATCCCTTTTTACCCATTTTCGGGCTACCTTTCGTGGTGGGCCTCCACCACCAATTGGTGATATACCATCTGGCTGAAATGAGTGACCTCGCTTACGAGTAGCTGATGTACTCGGACGTATCAGTTCACTATCTAGTGGTATCACTTCATGTGATGGCGCGCTGCTCGCGGTCAACAAAGGTTCTTCTCCCTCAGATTCGCTATTGTCATTGATGTTTTGGCCATGTAATATCAGCTCAGCTGGTGCCAAAAGTTGACGACGTGATAAATTATCAAAACTTACAGTGGTTTCATCACCCGAATCTGAATCAGAGACCAGTCCATCACCTGGAGGGTCGATGAACACGTCGGCTCCTGTCGCATCATCATCAGAAGGGAAATCATTGAGGTAGTCAATGATTTCGTTCGTAGTTAACTGCGTACTCCGTCTGAAACATATAAATACTTTTAGTACAAAGCCCACCTGTACATTTGCCCAATGTATCGTTTTCGAAACACAAGAGTTATAACGACGATTTAGGTATTTATAAAACGGTATCTATTTATTCTAAGCATACGAATACATAGACAATCAATCATACTTTGTTAAAAAATAACTTTGAAAACCTAACAATACTATATTCAATAAATACTTACTTTTTTTTGGAGAATGACATGATCCTTGCGCGAAGAAAAACACGTTACAACTTGAATTACCAATTATTTGAACGAAATGTCAACAATGCGTCAAAATTTCGTCTAAAAATCAAAGATAATTTCATAAACGACCAATAGATGGCATTACTTTACACGTTTTTACATTGAGAAAGCCTTTGCGATACTTTTACTCAAGTACTAACCGTTGTATCGTTTTCGAAACCAAGGGCATATATGGGTTAAATAGTTGATATACAGTTAGGTACCGTCCATCTATGAGTTGTTTATCTCATTTTGGTTAATTCTCGACCTTGAAATTAACTACACATGTATTATTATTCCACTCGCGAGATGTTACGACTGGTTTATTTATTTTTATACTTATTAATTGTATCTGTTAAAATTATTTTTAATTTTAATATACCTACTTGCTAGTTAACTTGAAGTAGTTATGTCTAATCTTCAAATTAGTTTTAACATAGGTACATCAAAACACGCTATATTATCATGGGGTTAGGCAGTAAAGAGCTACTAAGCGCCATGAACTAAGATCCTTACTAATCTGCTTTGCTTCGTTCTTTTCGTACATGCCATTTCTGAAGGATGACACCAATTGTATTTATTTATTTCTATAGCATTCAAAACTACGTAGGTTCAATTCCTTATATTAAAATCGCTTCATTTCGTACTTGAAAAGGTAAAGTAAACTAAAACTATTACAATTACCAAACGGTGATTGTTGTAATTTAGATATTTCTTAAACTTTTACTTTATTACTTATTGAGGATAAAGCAATAAACGTCATAAAGTCGTAAAAAACATTAATGAATGTTTGTAAAATCCCCGCGAGGCCTCATCTAGGAGCTGTCTTAACAAAAATAATGTATTAATTTATTGGCAGTCTTCTTTAGGTTTTGTATCTATACATAATAATCAAGATATCAATAGAATCACAGTAGGATAAATCCTATAAACAGTTTCTTAATATGAAATACTTTTAAGTATATTTGCAAATCCATACCAGTTCTTTAAAAGTGACTATTGTATAAACTGGATACATACGGGACGGATTGGACGATTGTTTTTGCAATTCACAAATGATTGCTCAAATATTGGATGTTTTCAATTTTTTGTGCGGTTCACAAATTATGTCCTGAGTCTGGATGTTCTTTGGGTCTGTTAAATAAATGCTTATAAAGTCAACACATTTCAAATTGATGATTTGACTTTGAGGTCAAGAAACATATTTTCCAATTCAAACGATTCCATTTACTTATAAGGTAAATTAAAGTAAAATCACAGTTTGATATTTGGGGAATTTTTATTTTCCTTACTGCAAATTTCAAGGTAATGTTTTTAAATATGTTTTTTTTTAATTGCAGGTAAGTTTCCAGTACCTACATAAACACGAGCGCTTTTTCTGCTAAAGGATAAATTATAAACAAACTATAAAACAACATAAAAACAATTCGCAATCACGATTCTATGTAAGTATGACGTAGTTATATCTATTAATAAAGTTTCCTTATCGGAGATATCCTTATAAGGTGCCATTTTGTCTTAATTCGAAGCATGTAGTAAAAGCGGCTACAGGACGTCTCTACATGATTCTTTTTCTAGAGTAGAAAGAAATATTAGCACAAAACTTAATAGCAACCAGTCTGGATATATGTTGGTTTTGATTTTTCCAACTAATGTGTGTTAAATTTTGTGTAGCGGTAGTTGACACCCTAGACTAACTCAAAGGCTACTGTATATCAGAAAAAAAAACACATGGTGGCTAAAACCGAGGCAGGCAAAGAAGCAGGTAATACCTAGTGTAATATATATTTCGTTACATAGTATGTAACCCTCAAGACGTCGCCAAACTTGATAATATAAATGGCACAAAGTAATGAATCGAGTTCACCGGTATACAAGATCAAGGTCACTGCTCAATGTCACGGCTACTACACTCTGTAGAACATGTTACACTGTGTTTATATAGATTGATTTCATATATTTTGATTGAACTTTACTTAATCTTTTCGTGTTTTGTTACCATTAAAACACAAAAAGAAACCAGCTCATCTAATCCAGACGGAATTGCTTAGAATGTCGTGTGAAATTTTTATTAATCACCTGTTTATTTTGGTAGTCCTTTTCTTCTCCGAATATCGATCGTCCGAAAATCATAATCCCAAACAAGTTTACTATAATCATCACTTTCCATAATGTTCGCGTATACAACGCGCGTTTTTATGTAAAACTAGAATATAGTATTTATGTTTTTTAAATATTGTAGATTGTGATGGTTATAGCATAAAAAATTTGGTTATGTTATGTTTAGGGATTTAGGTTTTCGGACAAGTGATATTATAAGACATGAATTTAGGGCTAGCTACCATTCGGACACATGATGATTCGGACACAAAATGTTATGACACCTTAGATTATGGATAAAAAAATTATGAGACAAAATAGAGAACCGTTTATTTTACGTCGGGTAATCACAAACGTACTTCACGTTGTTGAGGGGTGTTCTTCCTAGGTGTTAATGCTAAGATTGGAGTCGGATTTTTTTTCAAATATTTCGAGGTATTTCAAAAATAAATGTTTCTAAAAACATTTAAGGTCACAAAACTATTTGCGACAATTTACTTACCAACTTCAGGACGAATAATTTGTCTGTTAATATTTAATGTATACCAAACTAGTTTGAAAGTTAATATCAAATAAGTAGACTAAATACAAATTAGTAAGCAGTGTTAGTAGATAACAAGCGTTAATTTACGTAGAAATATTCATACATAATACATGTAAATATGTATGTATGTAAATATACATGTATGTATGTAAATATACATGTATGTATTGTATTATATCGACCTTGCACTTGACAATGCCTGCTGTTACTAATTTTGTTTGAGCAGTTGACTTGTCACGCTAATTGCGAATGTCATTTACTTCAGCAATGTTTTATGTTAATTGTTTTTTATTTTATCTTTTTTTTAAACATGTCTATTAGTTTGATATTTATTAAAGTTAGTTTAGTAAATATTTTGTTAATGGTAGCAGGGCAAACGAACTGACTTCCCATGTAATAATTGTCTGTTTAAAGGGTATAGATGCAAATGATCTAGGAAGATTTAGATGAAATTAATGTGTATTCGAAGTCATAAACCAAACGATATTCGGTTCAAAGTTACTTCAAAATTCAAATCAAATAGGTGCAGACGTGCTTGAGCTGTCCTATTTCCTATGCCAATATGCAACATATTGCATTCATTGAAGATTTAAATTTAGTTTAAAATCAAAATTGTTCTTTAATTAACCTTTATAACGGTTAATTAGAGATGGTAATGGAGTTAAAGGCTACTCGCTCTTGAAAGTACTAAGCCTAATGCAGTGTGAACAAAAAGTAAAAGTGTAACAATTATTGTTCTAAGCATATTCCTTCCTACTCACTAAACTTAAAACCATCCATATAATACTTACAACCATCCTCACAAACTAAATGTAATTGCTACAATAATTCCTAGTAACATCACTGCTGCACATTTCACTAGCAGTCGTTGCACGTCGGGTACCAAAAAGTGCAAGTGCTGCGAAAGTACCAGTCCGGTATGTCGTTCGTCTATTCGATCGAACGTTCCTCACTCATACGTGACATAACGCCTACTGTCGAGTGGAAACAAAATATTGCTGCAGTTGAATCAAAAGTCAGAAGTAGGAGTTTTTGTTTTTCTTTTGAATTTAATCGCAATTAAGTTAGCGATTAATGATTATCTATTTGCGAAACCGGGGGTCGTAGGTTCGACCCCCGCATAAGTTTAACATAATTTTTAATTATTATTTTTTTTTATTAATTTTTTTCTTTCTAATACTTTACTTACATAATTATATTGCCTATTATTATTATTTTAATGTTCATAATTTGTAAATTGATTAATAAATGTACTTTAATGTTAATCTTGTAAGCGTGTTGGATGTTCGTCTGTTAGCTTGTAAGATCAAATGATTTAATAAATAAATAAACTAAATAATATATTAGACGACCTCTGTGGTATCAACTAGCCTATTGCAGTCCACTGCTGGACAAATATACGCCACAGAACTCGGTCCTGCGCCTTCCGCATCCAGTCCGACCCAGAGACCTTTATGAGGTCGTCGGTCCACCTAGCTGGGGGGCGTCCTACACTACGTTTGCCGAGTCGCGGTTTCCACTCTAGGATACGTTTGCTCCAACGGCCATCGGTCCTTCGACAGATATGACCAGACCATTGCCACTTTAGCTTGCTAATACTACGACCTCTGTGGTGTGGTCGTTAAAGTGCATAACTACTACGCAAAGGTTTTGGCTTATTCTTATTCTACAATATAACATATTACAACACTATATTATTTTATTTTTATTTTTCTATTATTTTTTTTAAAGACAACTCCCGCACTAGGGATCATGCCCTGTGTCGCGGGGACCTTTTACATCAATTAACGGACACAAAGAACACCCAGACCAGGACAATAATTTGTGGATCTCACAAATTATTGTCCTGCGTGGGGATCGAACCCACAACCACGGCACGGCAGCCGCTTGCGCTACCGTCGCGCCACCGAGGTCGACACTATAGAATCTCCTCTACAACAATGATGAATGATCTCATAGAATCTTCAATATCTGACTATTATCTCCAGCTATTTTTTACTTATGTCAATAATCGATCAGGTTCACCTGCCGATAGCTGTCCCAATTTCCGGTAACTATATCCAATATATCTCAGTTACCGATGTTTGAACTTCGACCTTAATTTGTACGGGTAATGGTGTGTTCCGGAGTGCTGCTTGGTTTGATTCCCGAGTCGTGAGATTTATTCTTCAAAGGTCTTATTATATTTGGCTTTGAATTTGGTCTGCATTTTACTTTATGAATAGTAATTTTATTTAATAAATTTAGTTTATGTGTACCTAAAATAAATAACTAACTGACTTAAGAATAAGTGTTTTATTTTGTTTTTATAATAAGAATAGATAGGAATTATACATATAGGATTCTTCTTATTTACGAATAAGTTATAATGTCGAAGAAATATTTTAGAAACTTATCTACTATTTCATAAAATTTCATTGTTAGCTGTTGCTTTGGTGTATTTCCAATATTTATTGACTGAAAAAAAATTCTTTGAAATAATATAATATGAAAATACTTTAGGAAATCTAAAACTGTTTTTAGTTTTAGATTTCCTAAAGTATCTTGTCAATTCGTTGGATGTAAACATTAGTTTTTACACCTAATATTTTAATTTTAATGAGTCCGTGTACCTTCTCACCTGTCAGTTTCCGTCCGACACTATCTGTCAAAGAGGAAATATTTGGCTTAGACTTATGTCCACCAGTGAAGGTCAATTTGCTCTGTGTAAAAGCTTTAAATTCCTTATTAAACAAATTCTACTAACACTTATATTAATGCCATTATACACCAGTTCTATTCATTTAAGTACGTATTCATGAGTACCTACATAAATACGTTCGTAGATAATTTATCTGGCACAGCTGATCGTCTCAGACGGCCATTTCCTCTGTGAGATGCGAATGAAATAGATCTTATGTGTGATTAATCGCACGAGAAATTCAGGTGAACTATTTCATTCACTCGTTCACGTTATTTCTTACTACTTAAAATTCCTTTTGGTGACAACTTAACTTGATCAGGTTTACTAATACCACGCTGACTTTGATTTTCACGCGGAATGGTATAGAGTTTTATGTCAAATTTTTCTTCTTTTACTGTAGTAGAAATACTATTTGTGAACGTACCTTTTTCGGCCTTTTTGACAAGTTTGGAATAAGAAAGGCTGGTGATCCACTTTACCTGCCTTTAGCACCACTGAAAAAGCAGCAAGAGAGAAGAACTAAAACATAATTTACTGCTGTATTTACCTATACATTTGTAACTCAACATTAAGTGTCAGTAAATTGTCGAAAACAACGAAAATAAGAACAGACCACAGGACATTTGGGAAATATTTTTCATCATTAAAAACAGAGAGAAACTTGAATATTAATATCGTACCACAAGCCACATTACCCCGTAGAGCCTGTGTACTCTTTACCCAGATATTAATATGTTGGTATGAACAAAAAGCGATATTTCATCGGCGCATATCAATACGTTAGCGAGTGACAATAACTCAACTGCAGTGAGGTTGTCCGCAACACGCGCGGGGCCGGCACTACTCGTGATTTAAACTTGCACTGGAAGTGCTAATATATTAAATTGTTATTTAATATTATATACGAATATAATATTTAATAATAACGAAAGGTGGTTGAGATTAATAATTATGGCAAAAATTAAGGAGTGCGGACGTATGGCAGGAGAAAACATATGCCTTAAGGAATCTTAACTCTTATTAACTTTAGTGACTGCGTTTACGATATGCAACTGCCGTTTGGCATTGAATTTAAAAAGTATGAGTTTTCTTCTTCTTCTTAACGAGGATTGGCCGTAGTTGCTGCGTAGGTACTTATCCCTTTCTTTTACTACGCGAAATAGACTATAGCTTTCGACGATCCACAATGTTTTTCTCTTCTCTTGAGCAATAACAATTAATAGTTTCATTAATATCATTATCGAACCAGAACGAACTCGTAAATAGGATCTGGAAATAAAAGTGAATGGTAGCCGGTATTGCCAAGTACTCCTACTTCTCACTCTACGTCTAAAGGACCTGATGTAAGTGGAAACGAAAAACACATGTCCCAATAGATTGATCCTCAACAGTAATTGTTCATTAATCCCTACAACTATACAGAGTTATATCTCTAGCTTATCACGTCTAGACAATTTTATGAGTAGTATATAAATGTATTATTTATATACCCCTGGTGACTGTTAGACGCATCTGCAGCAGATTTATACGCTGTCGACGGATACTGCACTAATGCACTTTCTTATACAATACGGTTTTTGTTTACAAAATAATATGATTTATTATATAGGCTCTCGTTCTTCCCCAGAACACCAAGTAGAATAGGTCTGTGTCATATCTACTTAGTAGGTAGAAATAATGCTTTTATTCTAAATACCTTTAGCTTTTCATTCTAAAAGAAGTATTCTGGAAGTAATGAGAGATAGCCAGCAAATAGGCGTCGCGGCAAGCCACTTAAAGGTAGCGAGATGTGCTAGACAGGCAACAGAAACACTAGACTTTATTGGTTCGGGAAACATGTGGAAGTAAGTGGGAAAGGCCTTCGCCCTGCAGTGGGATGTTAGAGACTGACACTAACACCAATTATAATTTAATAAAATAATAAATAAACCAATTTTATTTTCATTATCATTAATTTACATATTGACAATGTGACAAAGCTATTTTTGTCTACATGACAAGTAGTACTAAGATAAGTATTACCTCGGAGGCACTCAAAACGGGACCATTTTTTAAATTGCACACCGCTTACTGCATTTTGTTAACATTTTCTTCATGGATGGGTTTTAATATTCGTTCCTTGTGCTTTATATACAACAGCCTTAGTTATGTTAGAATGGCGGACTACTAGTTTCCATGAAACAATCGTTATTTGTAAAACCTAGTTACCTTATTTAAAAAAATGACTTACTAAAACCTTAGTTTTATTATTAAGGCGTACTTAGAAATTCTTCTGCATTAATAAAATCAGTAATGTAATATACCAGTACATAACTGTTACAAATAAATAGCTCATGAAGTTCCCTTTATAATTTCAGGCGTTATGTTTAGATTTCCTGCACTTTTTCAAATAGTTAGATAGTTCGAGATAGCCCCAGACATTGACAATAATTACTCTAATTTCACTAAAACTTGGATTACACAAGCACATGCAGCTAGGTATAATGAGTACTGACTTATTTTATATTGTTAATATTGATTTAGTTCTGTTGTTTTCTTTCATTATTATTTTTCTATTTTAAACATCCTTGTTTTTGTGTTTCCTGTAGAAAGTTTCAATATATCGTTAAGAAAAACGTAAAGACACCTTAATTTTGGTATTTTCTATAAAAACGCTTTCGCTTCTACAATAAGCCACATACCTGCTTACAGTTATGAGCGTATGACATACCGTAGCCGTGTCTTGTCGCGCCGTGGAGTCATTACATTCACCAGTACTGCTGCATTCTGCATTCTTTTGTCCTGTCATTCATTACCATCTCACACTGCAACGAGAATACGTAATAGGGAATTAACTGAGCGATTTTATGTCCCATCTAAACTCACTAAATTGGAAAACTGCCTTCATAGGGCAATGATCGCATAAGTGGTTGCCGTGCACGAGGTCTAGGTTCGATTCCCATGCAGGACAATTTGTTGTGTGAACCACAAATTATTGTCCTGAGTAAAAGTACCGAACCAACACAGGACATGATCCCTAGTGCGGGAGTTAAAAAACTTTATTGCTAACATTATCAATGTTTTTTGCGTGCTAATATATAAAATAAGTACATAAAAACCCTACAAAAAACCATATAAACTTATGGACAAATTTTGAAAAATTACAGAACATTAATCAGAGAATTAATTAAATCAGATTGTCGTATAAAATTTAACAATATTTTTTTCAAGTTAGATAATTGGGAGTAAAAGTACGCAATATCGCGATCGCTCACAGCCTGTTTGTAGATTGTTGAGACACATTCGAAATAACCGCTGTCGTGGCCGCAACCCTACATGTCATCTGTCGCTCATTACTCTGTGCGGTGATATTCTTAACGGTTACTGATGGTAGAGATATATTTTAGTTCTGTGTTCACTTTGCAATTATTAGGATACTTTGATAACATAGTTAACTTCAGGGGTACTTGTTAAAGAATAATAAAATAAAACTCTGTTTTAACATACTGTTAACAGTAGGTATGACTTGGATTGGAGTTGGAGAGGGGTTGAAAAATATAACTAAAAAGAAAATTTGTGATGTTACTCGTATTCTTCTTCGGATTTACCTTGGCATAAAAATAATGTGGCAGATGTAAATAGTCCAAAATGACTAATGAAATAAATTCTCGCTACCTAAACCCATAACATACCTAAATACACTTTTTTAAAATTAATAAATGTTCATACTTATTATTTTTCCATACAATGTCATGATCATTGTCAATGTTTGTCACGACACTAGATAACAACAACAGTATTTTTATGATAGAAAAATCGACATCAGCTTCCGGTGTTTATTTACACTGAAAATTACACGATTTACGTCATTTCCTGTTTGTAATTGAAATATTAATTGTTTGTTTAGTCGCATATCAGGTAGGCCTCTCACGAAGCTAGTCTTCAAATTAGATAAAAAAACAAGAAACGTTTTATTAACAAAAAGTTTACAATACAATATGCACTGTCCCATGGCCCCACACTAGGCAAAGCCTGTGCTGTGGGTACCGCTGTAAAGATGTAAGTATAAGGTAGGTTTTTATATTTATTTGTTTACCTACTTGATACTTTATTAATTGGGGAAGGTAATTTTCAAAGAACTCATGATGAATGTTATCTTCAATTTATACGACATTATTTAAATTGATCATGGATTTGTACAGAAACATAACTAAATGTTTAGAAATACGTTATCACATAACATCATATACACATCAACTCGTTGATAAGCTATTTTCAAATATAAATAAACCTAAAACCAATCTTGGACTCATAGAGAAATTATAATATACATATTTTAGAACAATGCACTTTTGTATTTCTAAAATCAACCGCTCTTGTGTCTAAGGCACTTCTACAATTGAACGGACAAAAAGAAGTTCAAGACGATCTTTATCCTGCGTAAGATTCAAACCCGTCAGATCGTACACTACGCCAGTTACAAACATCAACTATCACTCCACCAAAATAACAATAAACTATCACAATAGTTTCCACTACCTTACTACTGGCAAACTTTTTAAATTACCATCCCGAATGTCCCGAGAAGTCTGAGTGAGCAAATATAATTGTGAGCGAGGACGAGACTTAGTCCTAGAACAAACAGAGCAAAGGACTGCTCTTAGAATAGAAGCCTTGTAAGTAAGAACTCACCTGCGCACTTTATACACACAGCCTTTAAATGACTTGTCTGCTGTTTAACTATTGATGTTAATAAACACAAATCAATCTTAATCTCTAAAGCAAAAAAGTTATCCTTAATTACGTAATTTATCTATTAAGCTTAGGTATAACCGAAAAATGTCTAATATAAAAATTAATGTAACTATGTTATTGAATACATTTTGTTTATTTATTTGCAAAATAGAAAGTTTACTGCTAAGCGCTGTTATAGTTAAAAAAAAAAACTTAACTAACTAATAATAATTAACTGGGGTTGCCTGGCGGTCAGTCAAATGGGTGTGAGGTGTATTCTCATAAAACACAGGTTTGAATCCTGTATCAACTATCAAACTTTTTCCATTGTCTTTTGCCCGAATACTCAAACGCTACTTAAATATTTATCGGTTTCTTAGCTACAAAGTAGCTCTTATCCTATACACAAACCACAATTTTAAGCAACGATTTATCTTAAATTTATTTGTACTTAAACGCCGACTTAGTAATAAATTCGTATACTCAAACGTTACTTAACTTATTTAGCTGTCAAATGACCTGCCAAATTGATTAAAGTAGCTTAAAAACTTGAGAGTGGTCGCAAGGTCTCTTAAATCTCCAAAAAGTTAATAAACAAGTGATTATGATGATTCAAACAGTGGTTCAATGTCTGGAAATCAGTAAAGTAAGCGTCAGTTGCCGCACTAGCGGTAGAGTAAAAGTATACAGGCTGTTAAAGTCATTAAAAAATCTCTGGAAAACCTCAGTTTTAAACACATTTATAAATAAAATAATCGTCAGCAATATGCAGTTAAGGCGGCTTCAACGACAAGCGGATTCGATTGAGAAAAATATTTTACGACTAAAAATAGGTCATGATGTTTACAATATAATATTGCTATAAAAAAATCATCAGGCGTTATATAAATATTTTCACTCTAATTTAATGGACTTAACAACCCCTCTCGTCCCTACAGCTGACGATTATCGCTTTAATAATCAAAGAAGTGTATTCATTCACCGAATTGTACATTAAATGACAGCCAAAACTTTGCATTACAAATGTTATTGCAAGATGGCTAGGTTCCGAACATGATAGCACAATATTAAATGACTTTCCTCTATGTGCACAGTTAGAGCGTGGAGATTTTCAAGCCATGAGACTCTACTTGGTTATAGCGGTTATCTGTGTCGACCGTACCTGCTAACCCCATTATAAAATCCACGGACACCAACAGAATAAGCTTACAATAGAGCCCAAATAAGCACCAGAAATCCTATAGAGGCTTTTTGGTGTACTAAAAAGGAGATTTCCCTGTCTTCAACATAAAATGGGTTTAAAAATTAATATTATTCCACTAGTTATTGTGGGATGCGCTTTGTTACACAACATAGCGCTGCGTAGACGAAATGGGATCTTAGAAGAGGATTCACTTTCTACCGTAGAAGAAAAACCTGTAGGTACCACAGCCTAGAAGCCTTTATACTAATCAACATTTTATAACAAGGACTACTTTAATAAATACACACTTTTTTAATTATAAGTAGTTTTATTTATATACAACATAATTATACAAGATTATTATTTTCAATTTTTCCATTTCCATTTCTATTCTGTACTTATTGATTTCCATTCTGTTTTTATTATTTTTTGACTTCTGTTTGTGTTTCTCGTAAAAGTGTCGCAGTTGTTGCCATGATCTGAAGCCACTCACAGCAACGGCATTACAGTGCTGACACACAAATTCCCAGGTCTCTCGCTTCTTATCATGTAGCCGTTTATTTCCTTATTTTCTACAATATTTTGATATCTGGAAAGTCATTTTTGATTGAATTGAATCACAAACTTGCAATTTAAAAAGAAGTATGTTGAAATGTGTTCACATTAAATTGTCTCATTTTCGTATTACGTTCACATTTCACTCACTTTATAATTATTTCTAAATGATTTCATCTCTTTTCGAAAGTAAAAGATTCTTCTTAAAAATTTTCAAGCTGATGAAAACTCGCGCTTTGTCGTGTTGTGTCAGTGTCACTGAGTAAACGTTTCGTTCTTTGTGCAATGATCGTGTCAATCATAGATAAAGATAATAACCAATTATAGGGATATTTAAAAATAAAGAATGGTGTAATTCAGTTTGTTTATTGAAATTGTAATACTGTCTGAAAATTTCCAAGTGAATATTCAATTACAATCGTAGTATGCAGCACACAACTGATTATTCTCTTCCATTTTCTGCGTAAAACAAAAACACAGCATAGGGTAATTAAATTTGTAATTGAAAACATACTTTATGAGGTGAATGTTACCAGTACGCAAACATTTATCGTCTGTTTAGCTAATCAAAGATATGAATGACTTAAGTGGCGTTTGTGTATACCGAAAAAAATTTAAGGATCCAAACGTTTAGGATGCCGTTTATTGTTAGACGATTTAAGTGACGTTTGAGTATTCGGGCGTTTGGTTCTTTTCGAAATAATTAATACTTGACCATCCAAAACGTAATATTTTCCGTGACACAATACATATTACAATACCTCTTTGTTGAAATAATTTCAGTTTTGAAATACAAATAGGAGTTCTGTCTTCATTCAGAACATGTTATCATCGCAGCAATCATAACTAATTTGTTTTGATTACATGCTAGCTGTATATTATTTTGTGTGACGCTCATGTGAAGGTCGGATGGGAAACAAATTTCCACGACATAAACTAGACTTCAGTTATTTTCAAATAAAATTATATATCAGGATAATAGTACATCAAAAACGTTATTTATTTAAATATAACTATTATAAAGTAAACTCTCCGTGTGGTGACGGAGTAAGAATACAGTGTGTCACCACCCCATCTCATCCCATGGGTGTCGTAAAAATCGACTAAAGGACTATCCGTGAATATTATCTTTAAGTAATAAAAAGAAGGAAAACTTGAAATTAAACCCTATAGCAATCCGTTTGACCAGCGTGGTATTAGTATGCCAAGTATCCCTCCGTCTCTGGAGGAGGCCCGTCCCTGCAGTGGGACATTAATGGGCTGTTATGATGATTATAAAGTAAATAAAGAAAAACAAAATGTGTTCTTTATTTAATAAAGAACATAGTCTCTCTACTCGCAGACAAGAAATGTTCACATATAAATGTACTATCTATCTTGTCCAACAGCCACAAGATTGAACTGTGAACTCGTACAAGTTTAGTTGGTATATTGCCGGCGTTTGTGTCACTATTTTCTAGTACCTGCTTGAGACGTATGTGTAAACATACTTTATAATAGCGATGTCCTTATTACCCGATTGATTTATATCAATAGTAATATTTATCGCGCGAGTATATCTTTAGGTATGTATATCCGAAGATTGTCAGTTCCTGTAGCCTAAACAGCTGTGACATAATATTTACCACTTTGTAATTAGTCAGGTTATCATCATAACAGCCCATTAATGTCCCACTGCAGGGACGCGCCTCCTCCCTGGACGGAGGGATTCTTGGCCTACTAATACCACGCTGGCCAGACGGATTGGTATAGGGTTTAATTTCAAGTTTTCCTTCTTTTTATTTCGTAAAGAAATATTCACGGATAGTCCCTTAGTCGGTTTTTACGACACCCATGGGATGAGATGGGGTAGTGACATATTGTATTCTTACTCCCACACGGAGAAGTCAGGTTATATTATAATATATTCTTTTATATTATAGAGGCTACATTATGATATAATATTTCTCACACAAGCACACATAACCGTTGTGTTTTATATAATTTTGTTTTGAAATTTTATATTTATACAGGTTTTACAAAGTAAAACTCAGACCTAAAGCAAAAATTGAAACAAAGATTTGCATTAAACGAGAATCAAACACGAGCTCTTTTCCTAGAAGTCATGGACTAAAACCTAATGGTTATAATAGCGTAGTCGCTATAGAGGTTCAATACTAAAGATATGATGTACCACGTAGATTTATGTCGCAGGGAAATGAGGAAACCAGGGATTTCACGAAATCCCGGTAAAAGTCGAAAATGCCCTGGTTTCCTCATTTCCCTGCGACATATACCTACATACTCGTAACTACAGTCCCTGTACACATCTCACAGTGAGGTAGAGTAAAGACGGATAGTTATTGTAAAGTTAGTCGAGTGTTGTCACCTCACTTTATTTGCTTTATAACAAATTGTATATTGTCGACGTGTTACTTGTTGCTTATACTAGTTATGTCTTGGCTTAACACTCATTCGTTTTAAAATGTTTTAGGGGATTTTGCGACAATGAGAGTGGGAAATTGAATGGGGTATTAACATGGCATTTGTGCATCTTGCGTGGGATTCTAATCAGTGACCTCGTTCACGACAGACCGCTTCCACTACTGATTTGTCATCGAGGCAGTTGTTTAGTCAATTCTATGTCCTTAACAAAGTTTTTATAAATGATTAAAAAGTAATAGTTAATGTTGAAACTATTGCTCTGGTTAGTAAATAACACTCTCCTGTAAGCGATCCGTGGCACAGGAAGTGGCGTGTCCATTGTACACTTCCGGTACGAAGCCATTGTTTAACAACACGCTTTAATTAAAACCTCTAGTACTCATTATTTATATATATTATATTGCTTTTGTTCATAGTTCTATTGAAAACATTGTAAGCGATAAATCATAACAGACTATTAATGTCTCACTATGTCCGTGTGGTGACGGAGTAAGAATACAATGTGTCACCATCCCGTCTCATCCCATGGGTGTCGTAAATATTATCTTAACGAAGTAAAAAGAAGAAAAATTTGAAATTAAACCATATACCAATCCGTCTGGCCAGCGTGGTATTAGTAGGCCAAATATCCCTCCGTCACGGGAGGAGGTCAAGGGGCTGTCATGATGAATGTCTCACTATAAGAACAAGCTTTTCAAGCAAATGAGGTAAATATCTAGTCTATTGAAAGACAAACCATTTGTAGTTCAAAAGAAGAAGTAGAAAAGACAAACCAAGTTCGTCCTTACGTTAAGAATAGAAAAAAAAGTGTTGTCTATGAGTTTTGCTTTTCTTATTTTATCGACACCCAGGATAAGATTGGGTTGGTAAAACCATGTTCATATTCTAACTTAATCATTCCACAGACAGTATTAAACTATATTAAAATGATTCAAAGTTTTTCTATCCCAAATGCATGTCAACCAAAAAATCTTATTTACTACTCCGTTAATAAGAGTAAATAGTATCTCTAAAGTTTATCACAGTAGTGTATTGTTCACTTGCACATGTTTAGTATTCTAGCGACAGGTGAGCTAAGTTAGTGCGCTGTGCACCCGCTTGTGAGCCAGTACGACGAGGTGACAATCACATTTACTGTTGTAGCATGGATACTGGTTATATTAAAACGTATTTTATTCTTGACAATTAAATAAAGATATACTTATTAATTGTTAACTCTTAATTTAATTTTCATTCATGACCGTAAAATGGCTTACGCCCGAATACTCAAACGTCACTTAAATCGTCTAACAATAAACGGCATCCTAAACGTTTGGATCCTTAAATTTTTTTCGGTATACACAAACGTCAATTAAGTCATTCATATCTTTGATTAGCTAAACAGCCGATAAATGTTTGCGTACTGGTAACATTCACCTCATAAAGTATGTTTTCAATTACAAATTTAATTACCCTATGCTGTGTTTTCGTTTTACGCAGAAAATGGAAAAGAATAATCAGTTGTGTGCTGCATACTACGATTGTAATTGAATATTCACTTGGAAATTTTCAGACATAAGTATTACAATTTCAATAAACAAACTGAATTACACCATTCTTTATTTTTAAATATCCCTATAATTGGTTATTATCTTTATCTATGATTGACACGATCATTGCACAAAGAACGAAACGTTTACTCAGTGACACTGACACAACACGACAAAGCGCGAGTTTTCATCAGCTTGAAAATTTTTAAGAAGAATCTTTTACTTTCAAAAAGAGATCAAATCATTTAGAAATAATTAAAAAGTGAGTGAAAGGTGAACGTAATACGAAAATGAGACAATTTAATGTGAACACATTTCAACATACTTACTTCTTTTTAAATTGCAAGTTTGTGATTCAATTCAATCAACAATGACTTTCCAGATATCAAAATATTGTAGAAAATAAGGAAATAAACGGCTACATGATAAGAAGCGAGAGACCTGGGAATTTGTGTGTCAGCACTGTAATGCCGTTGCTGTGAGTGGCTTCAGATCATGGCAACAACTGCGACACTTTTACGAGAAACACAAACAGAAGTCAAAAAATAATAAAAACAGAATGGAAATCAATAAGTACAGAATAGAAATGGAAATGGAAAAATTGAAAATAATAATCTTGTATAATTATGTTGTATATAAATAAAACTACTTATAATTAAAAAAGTGTGTATTTATTAAAGTAGTCCTTGTTATAAAATGTTGATTAGTATAAAGGCTTCTAGGCTGTGGTACCTACAGGTTTTTCTTCTACGGTAGAAAGTGAATCCTCTTCTAAGATCCCATTTCGTCTACGCAGCGCTATGTTGTGTAACAAAGCGCATCCCACAATAACTAGTGGAATAATATTAATTTTTAAACCCATTTTATGTTGAAGACAGGGAAATCTCCTTTTTAGTACACCAAAAAGCCTCTATAGGATTTCTGGTGCTTATTTGGGCTCTATTGTAAGCTTATTCTGTTGGTGTCCGTGGATTTTATAATGGGGTTAGCAGTTACGGTCGACACAGATAACCGCTATAACCAAGTAGAGTCTCATGGCTTGAAAATCTCCACGCTCTAACTGTGCACATAGAGGAAAGTCATTTAATATTGTGCTATCATGTTCGGAACCTAGCCATCTTGCAATAACATTTGTAATGCAAAGTTTTGGCTGTCATTTAATGTACAATTCGGTGAATGAATACACTTCTTTGATTATTAAAGCGATAATCGTCAGCTGTAGGGACGAGAGGGGTTGTTAAGTCCATTAAATTAGAGTGAAAATATTTATATAACGCCTGATGATTTTTTATAGCAATATTAGATTGTAAACATCATGACCTATTTTTAGTCGAAAATATTTTTCTCAATCGACTCCGATTGACGTTGAAGCCGCCTTAACTGCATATTGCTGACGATTATTTTATTTATAAATGTGTTTAAAACTGAGGTTTTCCAGAGATTTTTTAATGACTTTAACAGCCTGTATACTTTTACTCTACCGCTAGTGCGGCAACTGGCGCTTACTTTACTGATTTCCAGACATTGAACCACTGTTTGAATCATCATAATCACTTGTTTATTAACTTTTTGGAGATTTAAGAGACCTTGCGACCACTCTCAAGTTTTTAAGCTATTTTAATCAATTTGGCAGGTCATTTGACAGCTAAATAAGTTAAGTAACGTTTGAGTATACGAATTTATTACTAAGTCGGCGTGTAAGTACAAATAAATTTAAGATAAATCGTTGCTTAAAATTGTGGTTTGTGTATAGGATAAGAGCTACTTTGTAGCTAAGAAACCGATAAATATTTAACTAGCGTTTGAGTATTCGGGCATTAATGCATCAAGTGGCCCCTACCATAGATAGAGGAAGACTTGGCCATACTAAAGAGACAAATTAAAAGTGTTTATGGAAAGCCTAGATTTTGATTTTAACCTATTCCCTGTCCCATGTATTATAATTATGATACACACCCATTGTTTTACTATTGTGTGTACAGGCGGGACAGGCAACCTGTTAAGTCATAGATTAAAGTATAAATAAGTATTTGGTACGCAAAAATATTTCATTGGTATAGAATGCTTGATATATTAAAAGCTTTCTTAAATTCCTTACATACATTGTAATTAATACTATTCCACATCAATCTCCCGTCTACCTTCCTTCTTTACGTACAGTACACGATAATTTAAGTTATGATTCCTAGAAGAAGAAGCAATTATTAATACCTACTACTTCTCACACCACGTCCGTTCGTATAATATCAATGCATCAGATCCAAAACTTGTATCAATACATCCCCGTACATCTAGTTCCACATTACATTGTTACCTACCGTCACTACTGCTAACTACATCTAAAGCGCCGATTACACTACCCTACATGTAGGGCACTACATGATGTAGGGCGGTCGGGACTCGCCAATCTCCGATATGTAGTGTCCTAACAGCCTACATGTGATTATTAACTAGACAACATGTAGTGCTTTACAAGATGTAGGGCCCTACAAGTAGGGTAGTGTAATCGGCGCTTTACTTCTACACGCCAACTTAACACTACCTCGTGCTACAATTTCATCCAATTTAAACTTATACTCTAGTTTAGGATTAACTTAATATATACGAGTATAAAGAACTTAAAATGTAATTTTGTTTCACAGTTCTTTGTACGGCAAAAGGATTAGTTAAAGTCTAGCTTTTGAATTGTTTATTGGTTGTGTTGGGTGTTGTAATAATGTCTCTTATTAGGAAAATATCTTAGTTAAGAGTCTATGATAAGGATAAGCTATAGGATCAGCTAATTATTTGTAATTCTTTAAGGAATTATGTACAACTTAATTTAAAAAAACTATGAATGCTAAGAGTTTCAGTAAACTCTCTCCCATGGCATATCTCCAAGGCGAAAAACTTGAAAGAGGACAAAAAATGGGAGACAATGGAAGTGGCTGTTACCTTGTCGTAAGGAGGCTCTTTTATTTTTTAATTTACCTGTGTCGGAAGTCCTAGATATTTTCACGAACGCAAATCACTTTCATAACACGATATACCTGGAAAGCTTGTAGAATTTGAAGAATTAGATCTTATTTAAAAAAAGATTTAATAAACGACTGTTTATTAAATTGACTACAAGGAAAACGATATTTGAAAATCTCAGTAAAATAATTGATCGTCAGGTAAGTGAAATGAAAGCCCACAAACAAAAAGCTTAGAGAATTGAAGAAAATACTTTTTCTTTTATTTTATTTCCACTAATTTATTTGTAATTGATACTTTTCTGTATTATGCTGTAGAAGTAGATGCTTTAAGCATTTTTTTTGTAAATTCTTCGTAACAGACATGTAAATATAATTTAATTTTATAGATTTAAAAACAAAAACAGTGTCTATAAAAAACGGATCAGCTGTTTTTTAAACGTCCTAATTAATAATTTTCCCTAAAGTCACGTAGAGTCTTAATATACCGCGTAAGAACACGAATCTATTAAAAAAATGGTATAATGTAGATAGAAACCTGTAATACGACCGAAAAACAATAAATCACTTAATTAACACGTACAATAAAAAGCATTAGTAGTAAACATCATAAAAACTTTTATATAAAATGGTTAGTGTAATGCAGTGTAAAGCCTTGCATCCACAGAGTATACTCGCGGGTATTAAACCTGGTACTTATTTAGGTGACGACAGAGGCTTAAAGCTAAATTATGTGCGCTTTTGTTTTCAGTTCAATTTTTAATATCCGCACATCCGAGGCTCTGTTGTCTGCGACGTTCTTTATGATTTTCTCTTTTATATTAAGCCTTGGTAAGTTAGTGGTGTTAAGAATTTAAGATATAAGATTATACTTGGATGAATAACTCGGAAGGGGCTTTTGGATTTATGCTGTGCTGCAAGGAAAACTCTTTTGAATATTTCTTTATATTTACTAGATACAAACATGTTATTATTTTAATATTATTAATACGTTAATTGTATGAGCGAAAGGACTTCCACTGCAAGACGTAATCCTCCTTCAAATAAGTATTTTAAAGCATGATGTGATTCGAATCTTAAGTTCAAGACTTGTGTTAATGTGCTATTATTAAATTACTATCATAAGCCGGGATGTTATTTGTGCCTATAAATACATATTTCTGAAACTCAATGTGACGCAAAATAAGGGCAGAGTTCACTAAGATAATAGTGAAACTTCCTTTTGACAAATAGCGTAACATGTAATCTGACCTTGTAGTGAAAGTTACATTTAAACCAATAAACTGTTAAACGTTACAAAAGCGACTATCTAAACTATAACAACAACAATGTTACAAAAAAGCGAAATATTCTTTCTATCATAAAAGTGATTTAAGCGGGTAGCCCTTAAAATTTTACGACAGTCAAGTTCGATTCCCGATGGTGGTAAAACGTTATGTACAATATAATCGGATAGTCGGTTAAACGACAGGTGTGTACGTTATTTCGTTGGAACATTTAACTATCTAACTTAATCGAGAATTTTTATGAAAAAACTTTATACTTGCTCGAACGTGTTTCCAATAACGCCATCTTGTTAAGTTTACCTTAAACTATTAAATTAAAAATAACTTTTTAATATTCTAATTTTTTATGTTAACGTCAGAGATAATGTATGTAATGTGAGATAAAAATATTCTGAAAAGAAAATTTACTATCATTGTAGTGACGTGATTCTTGCCAAGTTAGAATACTAAATATCATCACCATAATATCGCATTCTGTGGGTGTCGTATAACCTAAATAACAAAGGAAGAAGGCCTATTTATCCCTGTGAAGGAAGAATGAAATCTATACACCTTACCTGCTGTCTGGCCAACGTGGCAATAATAGGTCAAGTTTGCCTCCGTCAATGAAGGAAGCGCAACTCTCGGGAACGATAACAGTTGAATTGCAGGACGTTTTAGTAGAGTAGTTTTACTGGAGGTCAATAATTCGTCTCTGGATACTAATCGGAAAATTAATGAGGTTTTCATCTATAAACCATATATACTTTGGGGAAGTGAACTTAAATAAACTGTTATGAGTATCATGTCTTAAATAAATAGCAGTTCGTAATGAGAAGTAGATAGTATTTACCAACTTTTACATTATCATTTAGTACCATTCCATTTATTACTTAGTGTACCAGTCACAAATAATAAATTGCGTTAATGTACCAATTATGTGAGACAAATTTTCTTTTAATTCCAGTGAATAGTCGAGGCAGTAATTAGTTAACAAAAGGCCTGTGGAGGCTTCGTCACAGCTCTCGTTACTTGCTACCAATTTAAATGTTAATTCTGTGCCCTTGAAGCTACGCAGATACTTAATACTGTGTCACAACAATACTGGACATGTCCAATTGGTAGAATAGGCGAAGGATAGAATAGTTTACTTATTTTTATAAGATGTTACAGTTCTTATTCTCCGTGCGGTGACGGAGTAAGAATACAATATGTCACCACCCCATGTGTCCCATGTGTGTCGTACAAACCGACTAAGGGATTATCCGTGAATATTATCCTTACGAAATAAAAAAGAAGGAAAACTTGAAATTAAACCCTATACCGATCCGTCTGGCCAGCGTGGTATTAGTAGGATAAAGTATCCCTTCGTGACGGGAGGAGGCCCGTCCCAGCAGCGGGACATTAATGGGCTGTTATGATGACAGATCTTATTACGGGCGAACGGTCTTATCCATCGACGAGAGGAGGTTGGTGCAGAATGTTTTGTGTTTTCGGTCTTTTATGTTGTTACTATTTTAAAAATGTTACTTTTAGGTTTGGAGCACACTGCCACTTTGACAAGCGATATTTGTTCATAGAAACATGGCATGAGTCCTCCCCTAACCCGACACTGTGACATTTCAGCGTAATATCTACATTTATTTACACTATTATATATTCAAATTAGTTAACTATATTACTTAATAACAATAACGTGAACTGAGAACAACGACTTATTGTAATTTACGTAATAGCTATTTAAATATTATTTTCTACTTGAAGTCACACAATTTATGATATAATTATACAAAAAAATTAAAGACCCTGTCCCGTTTCAAGGACAAAGTTGACTAGTTACGTCTTGACTTCATTTAAATTTGACAAGGCGTAATATTAATCGTTTATTTATTTAAAAAAAAAAGCTTTAAATTTACGAAGTGACAATCTCAGATAGTTTGAAATTAATTCAAAATACAAAGTAAGAGTGATGAGTTATTCCATAATGCATATAATGATTATGAATGTTAATTAGTTTAATTATTTAGAGAAGAGCCGGGCGCCATTCGCTTACAATTGTAAATGAACACATTTGCGTATTGTGACGAGGCGTGCACTTACCTCCTGAATTATGCATAGTAGAAAATATTACATTGTCAGGGAAGGACTATGTCTATATATAACCACATAGACTCTTAATTAAGTAGCACTAATACTGCTTATTATACTGCTGATTATTAACATAATATGTTAAACACATGGTGAAATTTCTATCCATGCCTATCGAAAAAGGTGATAATTTGTCGTCATTGAATTATACTATACTAGATTTTACTTGATGTTATTTAATTTTTATCGAGACTAAATAGGCTATTAATTATGTAATTGTGATGCCTCAGGACTTTAAGACAATCAGCAAAAATCGATTAATAGTTTTTGTGTCAAGGAGTAATAAGCATTCATAAATACATTATTTCACAATGTAGTATCATCTCTATTACCGGTACCGTCTGTTTCGCTTCTCCTTTCGACATTTTTGATTTTCTGGAGACGATGGTAATCAAATTTTAATTCATCGTAAGCTTATCCGTCGTCTTTTTGTCTGAAGCTTTCATCATCATTATCATAGCATTATATTAATGTACTACTGTGAAGACGGGTCTGCTCTCGTTGGGAAAGTCAGTCTGCTAATACTCAGGTTTGCGGACGGATTGTTAAACAGCAAAGTTACTTCCAAATAAAAAAGTTGATAGATCCAGATGCAACAGAATTGAAAAAACGTATAAAAAATTATTAGTTATTTTTCTAATTATTTTCTAATATACTTTCCTTTAATATAAATATTAATAACATCTGCAGATTTAATTTTCTATTTCGCAAAGCTACCATTCCCACAACATTGCTGCGAGGATCAATTAAATGATAATGTGTAGTGTTAGTTGTTGCCACTAGAGAGCTCTGCTTACCCCCGACACGACAGAGCGGACAGCTGTGAACTTCCTCGCGTTATTAACTTAGCACTGAGTTAGGACATAGTGACGTTTTAAGCCGGTTTATTAGGTTCAGACTAAATTTTGTAAACTTTGAGTTCTAACTGTCTAGTTCGGGTACTATTTAAGTGACGCAAGTAATTAGTAAAACATACATACATACATAAACTCACGCCTTATCCCGTCCGGGGTAGGCAGAAACGACAGAACGCCACTTCAAACGCTTCTTCACGATCCCGGCAAACAGATTATTATTATTCATTTAATTAGTAAAAGTCTCGTCTTGTATCTCAATCATATCTTGTATACTTCTTTTTTAGGTTTTTATAAAAAATATTATTTCCTAAGCATACTTATAAAACTACTGTAATGTTATCGCCATAGTAGCTCAGAGATTATCACATTTGACATCTCGGAGTAGAATACATCCGTATTCTTTTCATTACTGTATCCGTGTCAAAACACGCAAGCAACGCAAGAAGTGTCTTGCGTTGCACACAATTAGTGATTTGTGTGACCACAAACAAGAAAATGTCAAAGTTCAATTTCAGTCAAGCTATGACGATAAGGAGTGTACATTGTTTGTTTCTTTTTCTTATTGTTTTTGTGTGTACCTGCTTCTGTGTAATTTGTTTAAATAAATGTTTTCTTTCTTTCTTTGCATGCACATGAAAAAGTACCTTCTGGATCAGTCTGGTGTAATGTTAAATTACCAGAATAGCTTTTGCCTTACAATACCTAAATTCGAGTACATGAAAGTCCGTGATATTAAACGAAATACCCAAGTATAAGTCCAGTAATTGCAGATAATGGTTACAGCGTTGATTCTGTTTAAGTTACTAACTGGTAGGTGGATATTATTGTCCTTACGGAGTGTTGGTTGAATGAAAACAAACCTATCCCGCAAATAGATAAATATACAGCATACTCTTCTCAGAAATGCCTCAATCAGAACGACGGCATCGTAATTTACGTCAATAACGAAGTTAAATGTATATTGGAAGAACCGGAATCAATAGGTGCAAATTTTTTGAAACTGACAATCGAACCTGACATTGTTATTGTAGCCACTTATAGATCCCCTTCTGTACACTGCATCGATAATTTTCTGACATCTATCGATAATATTATAAGACCACTAAATAGAACCAAGAACGTTATACTGGTGGGAGACATGAACTTAGATATTAAACATTATAATAATGACAGAAACAGTGCTCCTTACTTAAACTTAATTGCAGAATTAGGCATGCTACCTGGTCACACGTATCCCACTAGAGTTCATAACTGTCTAGATCATGTAATAATAAGAACAACTTACTCAGCTAAAGTATTCGTGACTCAAACTACAGTAACTGACCACTCTTCCGTTTTGCTAAGCCTCAGTCTCAACATGAAATCAAAACTCAATAAAAGCAACACTACACAAAAAACAAACATAATTAGTGCTTGCGAATATTTAGAAAAGGTAGATTTCTCGTTTATGGACTCGATACCGGATGCAAATGAAGCTGCTGCGGCTTTTGTAAACGAACTATCTACAGCGGTCATAACGAACACTATCATTTGCGTTCTTCCAAATAGGAAAAAACTTATAAAGCCGTGGCTTACGCCTGGCCTTCTCCGTTGCATAAGACACCGCGACAAATTACAACGTAAGCTTAAACTCCATCCAGATAACCAAATACTTGAAATATCATATAAAAGGTATCGTAACTATTGTAATTCATTGCTTAAAAAGATTAAATTAACATATGAAAGGTCGCTATTAAGAAATGCTAAAACTAACAAAGAGTCATGGAATGCAATCAAGACTATAATACCTTTTACAAAAACTAAAAACATTAACCAAGACTTAATATCAGGTGCGGGAAATTTCGAGAATCATATTAATGCTGTTAACACATATTTTGCTAATATCGGTAAACAGCTGGCAGATGCGGCAAAGGACAGCCATCCTGTAAGTCAAAAATCTTGTTATCCAACACTTCTTAACTCAATAGTATTATTGCCACCCGATGACAGAGAAATAGACTCTCTGATTGCTAATTTAAAAAACAGTTCCGCTACTGGATGGGATAGCATCCCAGTACATTTGCTTAAACAGACAAGACATATTGTGGTTCCACCTCTAACTAAACTCATTGCTCTTTGTATATCCCAGGGTGTGTTTCCATCTGTTTTTAAAAGATCTATTATAACGCCAATTCACAAGGGTGGGTCTCGAGACAACTTGTCAAACTTTAGGCCAATTTCTGTGCTTTCATCACTTTCCAAAATACTGGAGAAAGTGCTAAAGGCTCGCCTTATGCAATTTCTAGACCGCAACAGAATCTTATCGGATGCCCAATTTGGCTTCAGGTCAGGTAGAAGCACCACAGATGCGGTGAGTCGACTAACGGATCTGGTCACTAAATACACTGATGCTAAGGAAAAATGCTTGGGTGTTTTTCTTGACCTGGCCAAGGCGTTTGATACAGTGTCGATACCTATCCTTGTGGAGAAGCTAAACCGCATTGGCATACGTGGTAGCGCCCTCAGCATTTTTAAGGACTTTCTTTGTAACCGCGTCCAGAGGGTTAAGATTGGTGACTACGTTAGTAATGATGCCGCAGTGGTTTGTGGATTACCGCAAGGTAGTGTCCTCGGTCCAAGTCTACTTTTGATTTACATTAATGACTTATGTGAGCTGCCACTTGAGAATGGGATGACTATATCATACGCTGATGACACTGCGCTAGTGTTCCATGGACGGACATGGGAGGAGGTCAGGTCATATGCTGAGCAGGGACTTTGCCGAATTACCATTTGGCTTGCGGAAAATCTTCTTACACTCAATCTCTCAAAAACAACTTATATACAATTCTCCATCACCACACACAGACAGACAAATTTGACGTTGCGAGCTCATTCCTACGGTTGCCTGGAAACACCAAATTGCTCGTGTCTTGCACTCAATAAAACATCCCACTGCAAATATCTTGGAGTAGTGCTGGATGAAATGTTGTGCTGGTACCCTCAGATTGATCTCACTATTGCACGTACAAGAAAGCTCATTTGGGTATTTAAAAGACTGCGGGAGGTCGCTGACTTTAATTTTCTGCGCAGGGTATACTATGCCTTGGCTCAGTCCATTCTCGGATATTGCATAGAAGTATGGGGTGGCGCCTGTAAAACAGTAATGCTGTCGTTGGAAAGGGCTCAAAGATCATTGCTAAAAGTTATGACATACAGTCCCTACAGATACCCTACCACATCACTATATCAAAAATGTCAGGTTATGACAGTCAGACAATTATATGTGTCACAACTTTTAACCAAACAGCATAAACTAACTCCATACAACAGCTTAGAATACAATAAAGGTCGTGTAATAAAAAATGTTTGCTTACCTGTTAAATGTCGTACAGCTTTTGCCAAACGCCAGCGAAGCTCTATGGCAGTCCACTTATATAATAAAATAAATAAAATCATAAACATACATCCCCTTCCAAAAAATAAAGCAAAATTAAAAAAAAAAAAAAAATGAAAAAATGAAAGAATGGCTCTTAACTTTAGATTATGACCAAACTGAATTGTTGCTAAAATGAAAATCATACGAAAGATACATACGTAAACATACACTCACAAACACATACATGTACCTACACACACATACACACACATACACAACACATACACTTACACTCTCTTTACACTACATGATGTCTATTTTTATGTTC
The DNA here is from genome assembly GCA_905475405.1 of Schrankia costaestrigalis. Taxonomy (NCBI): domain Eukaryota; kingdom Metazoa; phylum Arthropoda; class Insecta; order Lepidoptera; family Erebidae; genus Schrankia; species Schrankia costaestrigalis. The sequence goes on along the minus strand of FR997838.1, from coordinate 18,989,844 downwards.
AATTGTTAGTATTTTACATATAATTTCTTTACTTCTTTGTAAATTTTCCAAAAAAACAGTAAAAATTAAAACTTTAATGTAACAAATATAATATGTACTAATGGGAGAAGACACTGATTCCTGTAACACAGGTTCTACCTACCTCAGGGATCAGAGAATTCAAGCATAATTTGTAAAACTTTTATGTGAATAAACTATTTGTATTTGTAATTTGTATTTGTAACAGGAGCTGTATGCACTAAGTTTAGTTAGTGTTAAGTTTAATTTGTGTTGAGCTTACTGAAGTATGTATATAGTTGGTCGAGTTATTAAGATCGTGTTTAATTACTTATTTAGTACTTAGTTTTGTGTTAGTTTTGAAGTGTGTTCAACTTATTATTGCTTATCGTGTAAACTTCACTATGGGTTCTACATCTCACCTCAGAATTTGATCTGCTTTAGTTGAACAAATTTTATAGGTACATTAAATACCTACGTAGGTATAATAATATATTATAACTGATATTGGTACATCTTTAATTAGTGTAATATTTAATAGTGTACTTACAGGAAGCGTTGGTATCGAGTTTTTTGTTATGTTTTTCTTCTTTACTTTAGAAACTAAGTCTAAGATACTTGTGTAATCGTCTTTTACGACACTCATGGGATGAGATCGGTCGATGACCTGGCATAAGGAGTTCATTAAAACACATAAAATATACGATAAGAAAATAGAAGTATATAGAAAGTTTTACTGCCAAAGAAATTTTATTCAGTCTCAAATAAAATGTATCAACAAAAATCGCGAATTTACTAAAGCTTTTTACAAAACCACAAGATACTTACACTAAGTTAACATAACCACGTTCCACACGAACATCGAATCCGGGACGTTCCGGACACGTCTTGAGTCACCGACAGACGCGCTAAGCCGCGGAAAATTACTTGCTTGCAAGTTTAAATTGCATTGGTTTAGGTGTTCGCCATCTTTACATAGAAGGCTTTGTTATACAGACTGTGTTAGCTCTAAGAGGTTCTATTTGTAAAGAGGTTTTAACGTACATATTATGTTACAGTTTACCCACAAAGCGATTCTCTAGGTAATGCAGATTTAAATTGACATGTTATAAGTGGTTATAGCACAAGAATACCTTTTTTTTCTCGAAAATTTAGCCTGTGTGCCAATCTTAAGTGTCAACTGTTTCTATACCAAATTGTATCTTTGTTCAGTTTGGGTGTTTCAACGGTAGACAACTTGAATCATCGTGATACGCATGATTAAATGATTAGGTATTCGATTTTCGAATAATGACTGTCCTACTGCAAAATAAGGTTTCATGCGAAGAAAAAAGAAAAACACATCCCTGACCTTTGTATGGGGCTTTAGTTGAAGTTTTCTTTCGTTTGTTATTGTAGAAATAATTACAGTAAACTTTTCCTAACAAGGGTTTAATTACATCTATGTCAAAGTCGGATGACCACACATATTTACTTAATTATCGAGAGCTCATATCAAAAGCATAATTATACGAGGATGCCCATTGAAGTTAAAAAAATACTGTCAACTAACACATACGCTATCATTTGTTAAAAGTCAAATAAGAAGTTTTCATAGCAATTGTCAGAAATATTTCACTCATTATATGCCTGCCTCGAGCATCTTACAAACAGAAGGACGAGTTGCAATCAGTATTCACTCAGAGACAGAGTTTCCAACTCGCAAGTTGCATTAGCAACTCGTAGACAACTTGTCCGCGACACTTGCGCGATTGATCTGTACACAACTTGCTACAAGTTCTTATGTACGTGAGCGTTGTAAAATGAAGCTCTAATGTATTGAATATTCTATTGTATTGTTACTTGAATTCACACATAAATTTAAACACACAAACCTAGTTTTCTGTCATATTCTAACACATAGGAAAGGTATTATATAAACGGGATATTAACGCGCATTTTATTTACCTAGCTAAGTCAGATTGCGACCACGCCAAGTGCAACCTGTGCCGAAACGTCAAGTAAAATATAGATAAATAAAATGCGCGTTAATATCCAGTTTATATAATATTTATAACAATGAAACGCTTTAGTTTACAAGTTATAATTATACATAGGAAAGGTGTATGTTAATTAATGTACATATATTCATGATAATTCATTTCTCAGTAAAGCAGGCTCGTTTCTGCAATTGTGTAAGGACTTGTTGGGTAGACTATCATATCTGCTGATTCTAAAACGTCCTGAAAAAAAAGGGAAAACAAAACTATATCTTTTTCACGTTATATTTTCTTACTCAATTAATCATGTTCAGACACGGGACCTTAAAAATTATTGAAGTTATTTACACAATTCATCCCTCGAATACCTCCAAGTCACTCAAATAATATCTAGTCCAGAGAATTACCTCTGCAGAACACGCTACTGATATTTAGAATATTGCTTCATTATCCATACCTGAAAGATAATATACCTTTAACTGTAACGTTTAAAAAGCCACGACCTTTTTTTATCCACAGAACAAATCCTCGTGTCTAAAGGATTTAAGCTCACATGTGCTCACAAAACCTTAAAATTGTCGAATATAAAGTTTAAGCCGCGTAACGAATTTTAGTTCACACAGAACTAAAGTCATGGTGGCTTTTAGTTTGTATAAATGTTTTCATACATATACGGTGTTTTGTATGAAAAATGTATAAAATACATAAAAGTACATTAAAGGAGTTTTTAAAAATCTCGAAATATTTTAAGACCCTGGGATATAGTAGAAATAAAGTCATGTTCCAATTGGATCGAGTTTATTATATCTAATGTAAGAATTTGTATTAAATATCGAATGAACGAGACAAGGATTAGTGATTGATTATTCTATTTATATTGGCAATCATCTCCCTTTACCTTTGAATTTCTATTTATAAACTATCTGTCAATAAAATTAGACGTAAGCTATGAAGCCCCGTGCAGGCCTACGGAGTACGGAGGCATTACTTACAGAGGAAGTTACCTCAAAATAATCATAAGCTAATTGTCTAATAAATATCCGTGTGGTGACGGAGTAAGAACACAATATGTCACCACCCTATCTCATCCCATGGGTGTCGTAAGAAATGACTAAGGGACTATTCGTGAATATATTATCTTTACGAAATAAAAAGAAGGAAAATTTGAAATTAAACCCTATACCAATCCGTCTGGCCAGTGTGGTATTAGTAGGCCAAGTATCCCTCCGTCACGGGAGGAGACCTGTCCCTGCAGTGGGATATTAATGGGCTTTATGATGAATTATCTAATTATTTTGTCTTCTCTTGTTTCAGGTAAATGACATGTAATTTTGTGGACATACTAAAGTTTTATCGCAGTTTTGGTAAGTTTTTAGTTTCGCTGGTTATTTTGGTAAGGTACGCAAACAAGGAAATTTATTTAAGTAAGTAACTTTTCTTCGTAGTTACTTACATTGTGCGTCGCTGAAATACTTTAAAATAAATTAATTAAGATCTTTTCATACATTTTATATGAACTTGCCTTGTAAATACTCCATCAGTAAATTAATCCATAAGAATAGGTACTTATAGCATATTCTTATATAATACTTATTTCCATTAGCCTCCGAGTAGTCAAAACGATTGAGCTTAGATCCTTTCATTTGAGACGTCACTCCCATCTGAGTACTCAAGCGGGTACGGTCGCCAGAAAAATAGTTATTTTTTTTTACCTTAATATAAAATTAGTAAATGTTTGTAAATTTTACTTTACTTTCGTTTTTTACATAATAGTGGGAATATGTAAGTACAATTTTATTAAATAATTGTTAACATTTACAAGACAGTTAAGTGTTTTTAAGAACTTCTTCTATTGTGGTTTGTATGTGTGTTTGTTTTCCTAAAGTCTTGCATGCGTCTCTTTTCGTCCCTTATACAAAAAAAGTCAAGACTTCACGGTTGTAGTAGGCATGTCTCGTTAGAAACATTTATAGTTGCTAAAACGATACCAAAGCATAGCTTTCATTAAGATTGATGGGGATAGGTACCTAGAATTTTAAAGCGTATAATATCCATTCATCCAAAAGAGGATAAACCCAATCTCATTAAGTAATGGCGCAACGATATAACAAAAAAGCCAATTTTAATAAAATTTAAAAACCATCGATCAGTGTAACCGTGTGTTTTTGCTGACCATACATTGAAAAGAAACGAGTACTTAGTAGAAAATTATCCAAAATCATTTCAGCTGCATATTATCAGCCTTTTCTTTGCAAAAAAACATATACACAAAGAAGTGTGATTTGCTCATAAAATTCTTATATTTGGTTAGGTAATGGATTTTTACATTTATGGTCAACCACGTCGGATCTTTACTGGTAAATGGTATTTGTTCAAGATAAGATTTATACGTTTACCTAATTGCAAAAGTGCATACATTATGCATGCACTTATGCAATTAGGTCATTCAATCTATCTTAGATTCAACCTTTGAAAAAAAGATTACATTCCTCAAAAGAAATTTTAAAGACCTCGTAGGCGCGGGTTCTAATCCCTCTCAGGACAATTCTTCGTGCGATCCACAAATTGTGGTCCAGAGTCTGGATGTTCTTTGTACCCGTTTAATTAATGTTTGTAAACTCCCTGCGACACAGTGCATGATCCCTAGTGCGGGAATTATAAATAATAAATATTAATAAATATTCCTCACTCATTCTCACAACGCCATCTAGCCCTAAACTAAGCAAAGCTTGTACTATGGATACTAGACAACGGATAAACATACTTAAATTCTTTTTTTTTTGTCAATACCTAAATAGAAAAACACCCAGACAAATGCAAACAATCATGTTCATGCACACAAAGATTTACATTGAGCGGGAATCGAACCCGAAACCTCTGCGTAGGAGTCATGTTATATAACCACTACGCCACAGAGGTCGTCAAAAACAAAAAAAATATCTTTACTTACACTTATCTTTTACCAGATATTTCTTAGTTTAATAAATACAAGGTAACGGTAGATAGAGACAGGTGCAAGGGCTAGTATTAGCAGTACTTTGAGCAATTTACAAGTACGCTGAGGTGGTAACGTGAAGTGAACGAGCCTCTCTTCGTTCAATTTGAAGTTTACTTCAATTTGGGATCTATTTCTAGATAGAAATAATATGATAAAGATACAGGTTTAGTTTTCAAATTATTATATTGAATAATGTTTGCCATACTTATAGGAAAAGAGTAATAATAAATAGACATCTTATTTAATGGTTTTGTTTTTAATTAGCGTATTCAGAGTTGACTCTATTTTATAAAAACTACTCTGGATCTAGATGCTTATTTAAGTAAACATTTACAATCAATTTATCTAGAATTTTTTTTATTCATAATTATTCATTAAAAAATATTAAACTAAAACGAAAGCGACATGTATTGATTCTTCTAAAACCTTTATAATATGAGTAGGAATAGCAGCTTCTCTGATATTGATGGGGTCATTGACATATGAAATACGTACAAATCTCGGTCTGACAGACGAAGATTTACCCCGATAATCTATCGTTCTCAACCCCTTGAGGCATAAAACATGTTTTACAAACTATGAGACAAAACGATTAGAATGGGCCACCCCTTGTCAATCATGGCCAAAGTATACATTGCATTTTGGTACCATTATAAATGACTAGCTGTAGTGCCTTGTGGCAGACCTCGACACGTTTCTCTTCATTCGCCTCTTCTCTTTAAAGCACTTTTCAAATTTGGTCCGAGGCAATGATATTATGTCCTTCACAAGTAGTGTAAAGTACGCAAGGTGATAATGACAAAATTTAAGTCATTTTTTACTAGTATTACTCTTTGCACTCTACTTTTCGTGCTTTCGCTCAATTCGACGTGATCATAGTGCTTGCCTAGTCTTTTATTAAAATAAAAAAAGTCTCACTACGGTATTCGAGAGAATAATTGTTATTTTAATTTTTTAAATGATAATAAATAAAAAAATAAAAAAAAAATATTTAGCCTAAACCAGACAGTTGACATTAGGTTTTAGAATTCCAGTTACTTTAAAAAAATACCTCAAAGAAAAACCATGAAAATCAAAATATAATAAAATTAATACAATTACAAATAAGTTAGTGTAAATTTGACAAAGTTACAAATACAAAGGTGGACGGAGTGACCTCTAATTAAAGAGATTCGCTCGTACACTCGCGTCCTAATTAACAACCACGTACAACATATGTCATTACATATGCGTACTAGTTTATATGCAGACTATGTCGTGTGCCACTGTTAACATGTGTTAGATTAGGCTTTGATGAAGAGTTTAACTCATTGCCATCCATCTATTCAGTATAGACAGTTTTATTAATACTTTTGAAATCTTTTATAAAAACAGCAATAATATAAAAGATATCTTGCCACCAAAGACGTATGGGCTGGTCTATTAGAGGGACCTTAGATAAAAACCTAATGATTTCTGACACTAAAAATAGTACAAACGTGTTTTTTTTGTTTTTGTATAAAATTTACGTTAGGGATATTTACTGCATATAGCCTCTTTGGCCTATTACGACACCCTCAGGATGAAGGTAGTAGAAACCAGGTATCAAACCTAGAGTGGTAAAATTTACGCTTAACACGTTCCCTGTCCCATGAGCCATATATGGTACATGTGCATTGTTTAACTATTGTGTCTGCTGGCGGAACTATGAAAGGGTTAATTCGTTAATACTTCAGATTAAATTCAGTCTTATTTTAATTGTATACTCGTTTAAATACTCGTAGCCTTAGCTCATAGCGGTTGACAAAGAGTTCTAGTGAAGTATGAATCCTTATTACGCTTAAATGTTGTACTTCAGGGAAGAACCTCTTTCATGGATTGACCTACTTGTTGTTAGAGGAACTAGCCAAATGGCTAGGTATAGTAAAGGTTTACTTTCTCACAAACACGAAATAATTCTTATGTGTTTTTGTGATTTTAATATATGTGTGCCTTTTTCTCCTCTACGTTAAATGGGAATATAATTTACTCGCACGGCCGACAGTAAATCCTTTCATAAAAGTACGAAAAGAACAAAGTAAAATATTAAACATTTCACATAAAATAAACAAAAACTTCGACAATTAATAAAACTTTATACAAAAACTTAAGTAAGCATTGTACTCTACTAATTGTTAAGCACTAAGCTGAATTTTTCAGGTGTTGGGTCCAACTTAACAGCGAAGTTTACCTTCACTTGAGCTCTGTTGATTAAGTTTTAAGTACTAAGTGAGAGCTAAGTTTATACTGACCAGACCAAACAAAAACTAATCGCTTGTGGCTTTAGAGAGGTTTGTTGAATTGTTTAAACTCTAAGTTGGAGTTTAGTTTTATGTAAAGATCAATTAGGTATGAAAATAAAGAAAGGAAAAATCTTTGCAGTTGTTGTAGTACTTACTAACGACAAAAAAAAAAGAAGTAAAATAAGAAGGCAGTGCAGACAGTTACTCATTTCAATAGCTGTGCTCAAAATAAGGAACAGTACAAATTGAACGCAAAACCTACTGGACATGAATTATACCATTGTATTATATTATGGACTGGTAACTGTCCCAATGAAAATATAATTTACGATGATATTTTTTTAGGTTTATTAATTACTCCTATTTTACTTACCTTCTATAAGTCTTTGGTGTGTGGTTTGCTAAAAAACAACCACACACTAAAGGCAAGTAAAGTTGCAAAAATTGGTTTAGGACTACGCAATTAATGAGCTTCAACACACGTAATACCGAATTTCCATTTGAAGTAGTCTCATAAAGGTATAGTGAAGTAAACAATAATAGATGTGAATCAGTCGTAACTCGAGCGGCGATCGTCGATGGCATAAATCTGCGTAAACTACTCTCTGAAACACTACAACGAACCGAGGACCGTTTGATACCTATGGAACTTTATGAAGCTAGTAATTGTGCTAGTGTACTTGCCTACTATAATTGTAAAATAATTGTAAGTCATAATGTTTTTTAACGTGCGCGTGTGTGACGTTATACCATTTCCTTAAGCAGTGATGATGATCGTTTCCAAAATATTTACATCACCCTCGGGTCATTCATAAACGTGTATTAGGTATATCCCTAGCTGTTGCCTATACTTCTTTTATAACGGTAGTTATAAAAAATGTAACAGTAAACCCTAAACACATTATTAATTTCTATCACAATTATAATGATCTAAAATTATAATAATTTACAGAATTTCTAAAAAAAACGGATTAACATAAATGATGAGATTTAAAAAATTTTAAAAGACAGTGACCAAAATGACATCCGTTCATTAACAGTTCTAGGTTAAGATATCGAAGAGAAATAATTTACATAATAATTTAAATTTGATGTAGAATACATTATTAGATTAGGATTTTAATAATATCAATAAAATTTGAAACCAATATTGATTTGAAAATACAATACTTAATACTGTTTACGCGATAAGTCTTAAAAAAGATACCAAGCTGTCTTTATGTACACATACATTTTATATTTATGTACGGTCAGGGAATTTAATTATTTAGCAGGTTGTCTACCTACGTAATTTAGTCGTATTATATGCCTACCGAAATAATCATAACGAATTTGAAAGATATTACACCTCAAAATAGACATAAGATGATAACCTGACCGATTTCAAAATTATGCAAACTGCTAAACAATTAATTTCTTTGAATGTACATAAAATTATGTTTCTTCGATGTAAGGCACATAGAATAAACATGTGCAGCTACACATTTCAAATGATTGAAATAATACAAAAATCTCTTAGTAAAAAAAATACCTCTACTGATTATTTATACTCGCCCATTCACTATAAACCGTCTAAACGCAGCACGGTGAAATTCAATGAAAATCCTTATGTAGTCGGTACGATGTGCGAATCCTAATGAAAGGACCTTTGTTGTTTATTGTGAGCGTATCGGATGTATCCCAGTTCGATTCCGATTTTACGTGAATTACTGCTATCCTGTTAAACAGTTCAACATTTAGGTTGTTTCTTTCTGATGTTAAAGTATAGCCTCCGGGGATGTTTACTAAAGAGCCTTTGGTTTATTTGAGAAACAGGATAAATAAACATGGATTGAATTTAAAGTAATCTTGTAATGATCTTAAGGATTCTCTTATGTAAAACAATATTTTGTAGCAAAAATCACCTACAATATTTGAAGCAGTCTTTTACATAAGTAATAAATAATTATATTTAGATTAACAGTGTATGCTTCATATCACAACTTATCACATGAATGTGATATTTTTCAGACAACAAATTATTTTGTTATTTATGTTACACAAGATGTTGTGCTCTGTCCCGCTGGGACGGCTCGAGTTATGTTTGCAAAGGTTTCCCACGTTTAAAAAGGGAGAGCTTTCCTGAATATCTGTTGTCGATTTGATGTCAAATATTGGTTAAAGCACGTCGCTTACAAACTGTTACTTTGAACTTAAAGTGTGTGAATAAACCTTGTTTCATTTAATAAAACAAGAAAACTATAATTAGTATAATAACTGTTCAATACTAAATACAAATAAAAGTAGAAGTTTTATGAAACAAGATCAAAGCTACAAACTTTCTCACTTAATACAATAAATATAGTTCACTTTTATTTATTCTAGAGAAAAATAAACTTGACAAAACGTCAGTCCGACGACGAAGTGTTACTGTTATAAAGTTTTTTATTTAAAAAATGTTTTTTTACCTTACTCTGCTCAGTAGTGTTGACGAAGCTGTTTCTTAAACAAAGGGCTATGGCGACATAAAAACAGAATAAAAACTGACTTCACAAATTCTCGAAAGAAACTGGTCTATAAGTGGTGCGATCCAGCGATAGCGTGGAAATACTTCAGCAGATAGCAAATATTTTAAATCCAGCGAGTTTCCAACTCGTTTCCGAAGTTTTCCGAAGTTAGACGGAGTTTACCGAAGTATGTCCGTCGAAGCACACTTAATTCTTAACAGGGTGAACCGATTAAATTGTTGTTGTGGACTTACAGCAGCTAATAAAAGTTACCTTTTTGTTGATTTAGCGTTAAGCTATTATGGAGAGTGTAAAACTAAAATATGGCTTACCTGTTGTTCAAGGTGTAAAGAGAAGTAAATATTTTAATAATTTATGGAGGTTTTTGTTCAGTGAAATATCTTTAACCCTATTTCCGTCACCCCTTTTCGTCCCGCGAATGATCTAAACGCCGATTGAAAGAAAGTTTGTATATCTTACTCGTATGTCTATGAAAACAAAAGATGGAAAGATGAATGGAAATATTGGCAATTGGCATACTAGCTGATGCCTGCGGCTTCACTCGCGTTGTATAGGGAGCTTAAATGTTATTCTACACCCTAAACTACCTATATTCCGAATTTCATCAAAATCCATTTAGTAGTTTTTGCGTGAAAGAGTAACAAACTTCCACCCATCCATACAGCCTCACAAACTTTCGCATTTATAATATTAGTAGGATAGCCTGATATCAATCAGTTTGGTTAGCGTGGCAAAAGCATCTCAAGTACCTCTTCATCATTGGATATGAATAATTTTGCTGTAGAACTGCTAAGGTCAGTCATGATAAAGACATTTAGATTAAAATACGAAAGCTTAGTATTTTTCTCTACATACAGATATAGTATTAAATTAGAAATAGTGCTCCCACTAGACACTTAAATCCTATTATTGAAATCATATTACAGTGTAAAGGATTACTTAAACGATAAAAATGCCTGGATCTGAATTGTCCTGTTTTCTTAATAAAATTTTTGTGAAGTGATCACCTAAAAGAGCGATAGGAACCCAGCAGAGTTTCTTGTGGGTGTCTTCTCTGTCATGGTAGTGTTCCGAACCCTCAGTAAACTTAGCCGTTAAGTTAGACGTGCTGTGATCACTATAAAAACTCCGACGTTCATAAGTGTCATTGATTTGACTTATATGAAATAAAATATTTTTTCATTTTCATTTTCATTTTCCTTTATTGCTTGTGGCTTGTTAACTCCTCCATACAACTGGTTCCGCACATTTTCTTTGTAAGAAACATTAAAACTAACATCGCTATGATTAAATAGTTCTAAGAAGTGCAATTTACTTAGTTGCATAACTGTAAGTATCTTACTAATGTTATAAATGGTATAAGCTTTCATACTTTTATGAACTTACGGTTTTGAGGTGGACTTTTTATTACATAAACTTTTAAGAAAAGTAAAAACATATTACGCAATTTTACACATTATCACACTTTAAAAATAAAACTCTCTATGTAATATCTCAATAAAAGAAGACACAGGTGTTAAATCCGTCATGTAACTGGCTACAAGTTAGTAGCTAATGTTTAATACGATGATAAAGTTAGAACATTAAGTGAGAACGTGCTGGACAATATCAACAACTAATTTTTCTGACAACTGTTTGTGTGATGGTTTTTGAAGTTGTCTTTTGCAGACGAGTTAGTATTTGTTGAAAGAGCATTCATCATAGCAGCCCATTAATGTCCCACTGCAGGGACGGGCCTCCTCCCGTGACGGAGGGTTACTTGGCCTACTAATACCACGCTGGCCAGACGGATTGGTATAGGGTTTAATTTCAAGTTTTCCTTCTTTTTATTTCGTAAAGATAGTAGTTACGGTTATTCCCTTAGTCGGTTTTTACGACACCCATGGGATGAGATGGGGATGTGACATATTGTATTCTTACTCCGTCACCACACGGATAGAAAGAGCATTATGTCTAGGGTATTTAGTTACTGAATTATAGATTCATAAGAAGAAAACAAAATTGTATTATTACTATACAGTGAGATAGGTATACACATATCTTAAATATTTCTTGAGCACATACATAAAATCGTATTTTAGTAAATTTTAGTTTAATTACCAAGAGAAAAACGTCGGAAAGACAACAGTATATAATAAAGAAAGTGATATTACTTGTCTTTATTTTGAACTAGCTGTAAAGCTTCTATAAAGTTCATTCAATAGTTTTTACATAAAATAGTAAAATAAACATCGGTATTACAACATTTAGCTCAACAAAGTGTAGCAAACTAGTTGCTCGTCTGTGTAAAATCAGGCAACGCTAATGGCTCCGATGATGTATTCCCTACATTACTCTTACACGTTCAGAATATTTGGTAGCTGTCGAGTTACACCGCATCGTTGCTCCACGTATGCTAAATGAAAATTATACCAACTGTTCAATTTATATTATTGTGTTCCTTTATGATACTCATGTACTATCTCGTGTCTTTCCATTTTAAAAGTAATAATGTTTTCTAAACAGTAATTCAACCATTAGGGATCATGTCATATCGTGTAGCAAAGACATTTACATCGATTTAAAGGACACGAATATCATCTAGGCAACATACCATGACCACTATGCTAAGTCAACATAATCTTTATCAGTATTCAAACAATCTATTAAGGAGGTAAAAGTACATGTGAATGAAGAATAAGTCACAAATTTTTGAAGTATCTAATCCGAACTTTATGCAGTACCCGATTGGTACTGGTGGCACGAAACCAATTAAGCATTCAAATAATTTATACACAAAACAGTCACAGTTTTTTCATTAGGAAGTGCTTGAAGTATTTGTGTGTAAAAACGTGTGTGCTCTTGATAGCCGACCAGGAATATGCTTGAGAGTTATTTATGCGCTCTGAGCTATTGAAAAAGGGTGTTTAACTTAACCCGTGGAAAGGAACGTTAATATTTAGTGAGTTATAGCAACGAATGAGTTATTATAGGCGGACTTTGCACACGGATACTGTTTATTACTTTATTGGCTTTGGATAACTATTAACTACAAATAGAAGATTCTTTTTCTAATGATGAATTTACTAATTTTATCCAGTAAACTAAATAGAGACTAATAGAGCCGTTCGTCGGTTCTGCGCGCTAAGTGCCCTAACCACTGCCACTTAAGAGAGGCAATCCCTAATGCTATATCTGTTAGTTGCAATCTCCTGCAGATCTCCGCTTATCTATTTCAACCACGTACTGGAAGCCACACGGTACGCACTCCTCTGACAAGGTGAACTGAGGATCTGGTGAAGGTTTAGAGCAACCGATGGATGTTAGAACCATAAGACAGAGACAGATGGGTTGAAGGAGGTTTATCTCAGCTTCAGGTTGAGATAAATGAATCTTACTGTAACTAATAGATATAATTTGATCCCGAAATAAATAAAATTAACCAAGTGATTTTTTGTTAACAGTTCATTACGGCTCATTTTCCTATAACAAAAAACCAATGAAAGCTTTTAAACGTAAAAGGCTTAAACAATATTAATGATACAATTTGAACCTTTATTACATAACCGCATCACAATGTGATAACAAGGTACTTACGTGTATGTAGTGACGTCATGCAATCTTCTTTTATTTTTCTTCCCTATGGCGTTATTACCATAAAGTGGGTTTATAAGTAATAGGTGTTATTTACATAATATATGTTACATAAGTGCGAGCCTGTTTTTGTGTGGAGTGGTGTTATTTGTTTAAGGTATATGACGAAATGGACGTTTGTCATGTCGAAGGTAGCCGGTTCAAACATATTTTAAATAAACACTTGAATAAAAAATTACGAGAGTCAATGGTTTTTGGGAAAGCAATACACAAACCTGGTTGACAATAAGGACGTGTGGTTTAGCGGTCAAGGCCCCTGAAGCTAATACTCAAAAGACGCGTTTTCGAATCCTTTTTATTTTTTTAGTTTTTGTCCTGTATAGTCTATAGTCTGATATGTATTGTTCATATTTCCTTCGTACAAGCTTTAAATAAATTTTTGTCACAATGACTAATGGTTTAAAATTCGTGTTAAACGAATTTGCAATTTCGAAAAACTACTACGAAAGTTATTATGTTTGTATAAATCGAATGCCAAAGCGTCATGTGTTCAATTTAAATGTACAGATGAATCTGATAGGCTTTCATTAGTTATACATTTAAATAAATAACTAACCTTAAACTCTCGTGCGCTTTTGGGTCAACGTATGTCCTAAATAAAAATATGGCGCTAGAAGACTGAGGAATGTCATACAATCATTTGTGTTATAATTAAGAACTAATAAATTATAATAAGAAGTAAATCTCCGTGTCGTGACTGAGTAAGAATACAATATGTCACCACCCCATCTCATCCCATGGGTGTCGTAAAAACCGACTAATGAACTATCCGTTAACATTACCTTTACGATATAAAACGAAGGAAAACTTGAAATTAAACCCTATGCCAATCCGTCTGGCCAGCGTAGTATTAGTAGGCCAAGTATCCCTCCGTCACGGGAGGAGGCCCGTCCCTGCAGTGAGACATTAATGGGTTGTTATGATGAAGAAGGAAATATTATGGATTAGAGAGGATGATAATATTGTCACCATTGGTCTAAGATACGAGGAAGGATGATAGAGATCACCCGTGTTACATTCATCTTGATATAACTTCCTACTTTTAACAAACAAATCTAAGAAATATTTTTACAATATAGTTCAATCAAACTAGAAATAAACGTGTCGTCTGAACCTTATCAAAGAGGCTTTTCTTCCAGTATTGCTATGACTCGTGAACTGTGCCGGCTCAATCGCAGATATATTACTTCCCTCCATCTCGCTTCTTGTGACAATTCATTGGGGACATAGCGGACGATTGCTAGGCAAATGACGAATGTAAAAATATAAAGCGAATTTTTAAATAACTATTTTTGCATCAAGGATTTTTGAAAAAAAAATGTTGGCTAGTTGTAATGGCTAGTCTATAAAAATTTAATTTCGATATGTTCTCGGTGACTAGTTTTGTCTGACTAGTTTTTGATAAAAATTGTCATTTTATGTCTTTTTAAAGAAATAGACCCCTTTTAATATTTTATGTTAAAATGTTACTTGGCACTTAAATGCACTATTACACTACCTTTTTACAAGAAATCAACTTTAGAGAAACACAATGTAGAGCAAATTTTGATTAACGTAGAAAAAAACATCCTTGCAGTGGGACATGTATAAACTGATTGAACGACCACTACTAAGCCATCCAAAAAATAAAATCTATACTACAAAATTAACCTTTTAATCTCTATACATAAAAGGGTACTCAATATTCAATATACCTGATATTTGGTTTGTAATAAAGAGATTCCTTCCACGTCGGTTGTTGCGAAGATAGTAAGTAATTATAAACTTGTGTTATGAGGCTCTAATGAAGGCTGTAATCAAAGTTGTGTGCCGCACTGTTTTGTAACTATCTCGGGAACTGCTACACCGTTTTTTAACTTGATTATGAAATACCCGTGTTGTTGGTTACTGAATAAGTCGGAGTAGATATTATTGTTTCATTGTTTGACATTTGTTTCTCATTGTCTTATTATGGAATATTAAGATGATGTATGGTGGGGTTTTTAAAGTATTGTCCGACATTAGCAAAGTGATTTAATATCGAATGGTTTAATATCGAATTTAACAAGAAGGGTTACACATGCTTAGTCGTTTACGTGACAACTTCGATAGTGTGTTGAAGGGAATGAAGACCCTGGTCAAGTTTGTTTTTAATAATTAAGATGACTGAATGAATTATCTTTTAAGTAAGGGAAAAGGAAGGGAGGAAAATCATTTCTGCGGTATTTTAAATAGCTAACACTTCGAGGCAATATTTCACGATGATCAGTAAAAAACAACATAATAGAAAAAGTGCACAAACTTGGCGGTTTACACAGGTAAGTATTTGTGAGATCTGCTTTATGTGCATAATATATGAATGTAAAAGTGTACGTGACACAGCCTGATAAATTTTTATTAACCCAATAGTAATAAAAGTGAGACTGAATTTTAACTAGATTTTATTTGTTTTACGTTTAACTAGAGTTAGTATGAACTTGCCACAAAATGATAATAAAGTACTATCGTAGCACGAAACCTCGTATGACATGAAATGACGAGTTTAAAACTAAAAATACAAAAGCATGCAATCGCAATAATTACAACATCGCGTCGTCGCTTCAACGCTACATAGTTCGCTTGGCTCGCCCATTTACATTTTTATGAGAGTGCGCCGAACACCATCTAAATTAAAAGCGACGATGGACAAAGAAATACCTAAATACAACGACACCGAATTATGAGAATTCGCATTTTAGAATAGTTACAAATGAAGAGTAGTGGACTTTTTATTGGTCTGAGAATAATGGACGAATGAACATACGTTTTAGTGTGGTGTTTAACTTTATTTCTAAATGTTTTACCGTTTTAAAGTTTGTCTTTTTGTAACCTTTCATCCCGGTTACAGATGGTAACAACTGATTCTCTAATAAGACTAACTTAACGTTACTCTTGTTATCTATTATTTCCCTCCTAGTATTCCTAACTAACCACATCCCACAATTAGAATTTGAACGAAGCCAAGCAGATGAGCCATGGTGAAGCGGTTTTCCTATCCCCAAAAATGGTTGACGAGATTTTGGTTTCTACCTTTACGAAATGACAACCGATAAACAAAAAAGGTAAGAACTTTTATAAAGCAGTAAAACCTCTCGTGAACAGTCGACACAGTAGTGTAATGAGTGCGCCACGGCCGCGCTTCAAACAAGCTCGTGGTAATTGCATTCACTCTCCTGTGACGTCACGCAGCCTCTGGGATATCTACCGGGAGTGAGAGCCTTTCATAATATGGAACGTTACATCCCTCCCGAAAATGATGACAGTGTGGAATGTAAATGGTGATTGTAAACGATGTTAATTGTAAAATTGTATAAGGGATGTCTCCATTTAAAAAAATGTGTTACTTGTAAAGTGGGTTGCCCTCCCAACAAAAGATAGATAATTCCTTGAAATGGCTTGATTCGGCCACCCCTTCAAAGAATTATCTTCAAATTTTTAGGTGAAGTATTGGTAAATCTACAGTATATAATTACTTAAACAGTCAGCACGAAGCCCAAAAACAATCAAAAGAAAAACGATTTACTTAGACTCGGTGAGAGGTCCAAGCTACGTAGTCGGTCGCGAGAAGGTCAATCTACATAATATAATTAGAACGCCCCACCAGACCTCGAATTGATAAAACGTACCCTTTTTAAGGAAAAAAAAATGTCGGATTCTTCGGCAAAACACGGCATTTTCCAATAGAATTTAAAGTGGATTTCGTTACCCAATTCATTAGTGAGCAGGACCTTTTCGGTGAAAAATATTCCAATATATTGTGAAGGTATAGTTTTGCTGATTGTTTTCCTGTCCATCTACAAGTACGTACTTCAAAAAAGATGTGGAATTGTATCGGTCGCGAAGCGGGTGTGGTATACGCATGACGGTTGCGACTTCGAATCTCATGCAAAACAATTCTTGGATCAATGCAAATGATTTAGACTAGTTAAATTAATGTATTTCCTAAACTAAAGAAAACATTTTTTAAGAGATTTACTTCTAGTGCATGATTTGCCCACTTTTTAAATTATTTCTTCAAGTATATTAACCTATTTCCTGTCCCATGTATCATATTGTGTCATCATATATATGTTTTACTATTGTGTCTACAGGCGGGACAGGCAGCCTGTTAAGATATCAGTTTTTATAAAAATAATATAAATTATGTACCTATGATTTTTATTTTTATATTGTTATTTTGATTTTTGTATGTTATAAGAGCTCCCTGTATTATCTTTATAAGAGTACCTCGTGTCCCCATTTATTTGTTTTTGAATGCTTTGCTCATAAAACGTATCTCGGCTCAATAACTAATGTAGTGGAAACATTGAGCGGTAACAGATCAGCCCGGACCCTTTATCTCAGTCATCGTAGCTTTTGTTAATATCTTATGCTCTGCTGGTTAACGACAATATTATTTATTTCATTCATTCGTATTTGACGAATATTTTAAGATTTTTTTCTAGAAGTTTGTTGATTTCTTTTAGCAAGCAATAGTGAGGAAATTACGGATTTTACACTCTATTCAACTCTAAAACCAAAAACTTATGATGTGATGATTTTCTTCGACTATAATTGCGCCGTCTTTTACAAAAGCGAATTAAAAAAAAATTGCTACATTTTACTCGTCTAGTAAAATCTAATTTACGACCCCTTTCCTGCACTGTCAAAATTCAACAAGAATAAAGGAGTTGAAGACAAAAAGTGAAAATGGTACTTTTAATCAAAAGTTGTTGTTATTTTTACTCTGTCCTTTTTTTCTATTTGAGAAAGGATCAAAAACATTTTGTCTAAAATATAAATAGACGTAACATTTCTGTTAGCTAATGTTATTCTCAATTTTGTTACAGGTACAGACTGCGGTCAAACAATTCAAAGAACCCCCAACATGGCTGAATGCTCGTATGTAAATACAGAAGCTTTAATATTCATTTTGTTTATAATTTCTGTCTGGGACAGGGACAAAATGGCCGCTATGTGTATCATAGCAAGGACACGACTGCCTCCAGCTGTTTCGTGTGTACTTTATAAAATATAACACTTCTTTAACCATTTTATTTTCGTATAATATATTTGTCGTATAATATGCTGAACAATAAACAACACAAAAAGTGGTAGAACAGCTGCGAATTATTCTGAAAATACATAAATAATTTTGGTAGACTCGGCGAAAATATTCGTCATTAGTATTGCGGATCATGGAGGCGGGCGAGGGACACTCCACGACTAATTTAAATATTCTACCTACATATCTGGAATATCGTACAAACTTGCAAGAGTAAACTAATTCAGCGACGTTTTCATACATTTGTATCGCAAAAGTTACGTGAACTTAACAAGAGAATAGTAATAAGAAACAAATAAACGAAGCAACAACATCATTAATATTTCTACTATATAAAAATAAGTCGGGTTTTCCTTCCTGACGCTATAACTCAAGAACGCACGAACCGATTTCCACGGTTCGGGCTCCGTGAGGTTTATAGCAAAGAAAATTTAGGAAAAAAATGAACAGAAAAGCGGGAAAATAAAACCCGTGCGAAGCCGGGACAGGTCGCTAGTTACACGTATAAAATTCAAGTTGGCGTATTTAATTATTAACTTATTACGTTATAGAAGTAGAGTTATTCTCCTCAGCTGCTAGTAAGTTAATCTGGTAGTATTGTCGCGACATAGCCAGCCGACTATGGAAGTTAGTCTTCATTTAAGTAGTATTGGATTTCATTTTCATGTTCGACGCCGGGAACAATGGAAAAGTTTACAGTCGTGCATAAGTTATAAATGTGGCTGCAATTAACTCTATAAAGTTATTTATTTGAAAGAAATATTAATTAAATAAAGAAGCCAGCGTTAGGTATAATTACATTATTAAAAAGAGCCCATTAAAGCATTAAAATTTTTCCGACGATTTACAATGTCTCAAGAATATTGAAAAGCCGAAGATTAAATTACATATGATTTCGCAAAATAAATAAGACCATCTCGAAAAATTATTGTTATTACGGTACGATCGTAATGATATTCCTAAGGAAAATATGTGCATGTGCACTTAAATGTATATAACATTTACCCCTAAAAAAGCAAAACGAATTAGTTAAACATCATGACCTTTAGTCACTAAATGTCTTCTTATAAAATGTTTAAATGCTTAGACAACAAAATATTATAAAGTTACGTCGAAGAAGCAGAAAGAAATTTAATATTCACGAGAAAATTGCTCACGAAATTATGTAATTATATTAAAATTTGTTTTGGCACGTCTTCCTGTAATACAGAATCCCTTTAAGTATTAAGTAGGATCATCGGGCTCTATATAAAACTAAGATTAAACTCTGTTAATCCTCATTAAGTCAAAAATATTTATTGCTGATGTAGAATCCCAAAAACGTTCTGGAAACTTCAAAGAAGCGTCTCCGCTTTCGACACGTGTTTTAATGTATATGCAAATTATTTTATGTTCGTACACTCACACGCTTGCCGAGTGTGCTACAAGATTTTATAATCGTAAATAATTTTCAGACGTTTATTAAGAGATGGGAGAAATTTATAGAAAGTCTGAAATAGTTGTAAATATTCCTCTCAATGAAAGCCATTAAATTCTTATTCAAATTTGAAAATGAAATATGAAAAATGTTGCCGTCGCGAAAGAATAAACAATATTTTCTTATTCCACTTTTCGATCTATAAAATACCTTTTCAATAAGAAAAGCAACGATTCAAGTCGTAGGTAAACTCTTAAGTCGTAGGATTATCGTGATTTCGTCCGATGCCGCGACTTCACTCGATTAAATGAAAATTAAATTGTCCTCTGATTTAAGGGCGGCTTTATTCTTTACAAATTTGATGTCTTAATCCAAGATTTTAATACCATTATTTTTTAAATCCAGTCACATTAAAGCTTATAGCAGGAATTATTATGAATGGACGTGCTAAAATTATGTTATTATTTTATTATTATTTAATAAATGTAGTTTAACCACTACTATATACTACATATTTTATAATTTTGGCCAATTAATGGACAAGGAAAATGCTTTTTAACAGTTAATCTAGCCAGTGTCAGTAAGTCCCCTCATCTGTAAACTAATTTTCGAAGTTTGTTTGATAATATTTATCGCGACAAAAAAGCCGCAATCGGTTTATTCCACCAACTTCACAAACTTAGTCAATATCTCTTCTCAAAATACACAAGTAGTATTAAGTTTAAGTAAAACATTTAAAACGTTTATATTTCAGTAACGAATATGTTTTCAGGACGCACGGGGCGTATGAAGCCTCGTCTGCCAAAGCAATTCCTTAAAAAGATACGCTTCAAAGGTACGTCTGTAGAGGGCGCTACTAGTCTATGACAACTGTGTGTGTTCCTATTTTTCTAGACATTTATATTCTCTTTTGTAGTAATGGGAATCTTCTTTTATTGTGTTTTGAAATGATTTATTTTACTTTTTTATCTTACTTTTCAAGTTGTATCATCTTTTTTTCTTAGTTTTTTTGTAACTTGTGTCCTTTGCACAGTAGTTTTAAGTTAATTTTCGTGTTTTCTATTTTACTTATAACTAAAAATAGTGTACGTAAATGGTAGAGTAATGTTTTGAGTAATTGTTAGTGAGTTTTTTTGTAGGCACAGTTACACGCGCCTTATCGCAACTTGCTTCATGCATAGCTTGTGTGCTGTGTTTGATGGTAGTTAACTATGCATTGAGCTGCCATTTTCATTTTGGCTTGTTTAAAATAGTTTCTACTTAATTTCGTATATTTCCTGTTTGGCGCAGCGGTAGCCTATGTTTCTGTCGTGCATGGACAGGGACATGACATGTCGCAGGGACTTTTTAAATACACGGAATGAATGACCACGGTGGACATCAGGAGAAATATTTAATTTTGTTGATCGTACAAACATATATCCAAGCCGATTGGAACCCATGACCTTATGCATGGCTGCTCCATACAGCAACCGCTGCTATACCACTGAGACTGTTTTATTAAAATTACTTACACGCAAATATAATTCTAGTAACCTTTAAAATTTATTGTCATAGAAGCATTAGTAAAGTCTCGAGAGATTTATAACGTATAAAAATATATAATAATTTATGCAGACCGTGGTTTAAGGAAGCTTATCTTGGCCCTCAGGTAATCGCCACATAATAAACGGTTACTTTTGTGGTTAGAACCCTGTGTACTTTGCCTTATCGCTTATCGGCTCACTCCAACAATTGTTTATATACCTCTATTGTACTATTTTAAGGCTGGCAACACAGGCTTTGTTCAGATGTTATGTTTTTCTTCGATTGACCTCTTTTATGTTTTCTGAAGAAAGATTCTTTAGATAAAATAATATTTATTCACTATACCTAAATATTTTACTTTGACAATGTTTAACTGATGATAAATACCTTATCCGTAGAAACGAAGTCAAAACTCATGACGATACCACTTCATCTCATACCAAGGGTGTCTTAAAAGCCAATCAAAGCTAAATTCTCAGATATTATTTATATTATAACAACATAAGAAAAACTTGACATAAAATCCTTAACCAACCCGTCTAGCTAGTGTGGTATTACCAGGCCAAGTAACTTTCTGCTCTAAAACCCATGGCAGCCGTATAAGCGACTTCTACATCTCCGCAGAGGCACTAAACCCCTCTAACGGCGGAACAACAAGAAAATTAAAAACGAAAATAACTTATGGTTTTCAAATAATACGTTATTTCTAGAAAGGTCAGGCCGCTATTGTGATATCAAAGGTCAATCCTATATTCTTTGTGTCCGTGCAAATTCTTATCTCTGATTATTTGTCTCTTTCTATCATATGTGGTGTCTCACTCATAAAGAGTTGAGAACAGTTTAATCAGCAGGCCAATTCTCGAAACATAGTATTTAATTTAACTTAATTTTAATTTTTTTAAATTTTATTTTTAATTAATCCAAAGTGGTATTCTTGTCCGGTAAAGAAAAAGTTAAAATTAAGTTAAATGGCAAAAAAGAGTTAAATAACAGAGTTGCCAGTTTACGGTTTACAATTTAAAAGATTGGAAATTTTAATAGATTTTCTAAGACTCCTTAAACAGAAATAAAACATTAATATATAAATCAACTACAAGAAATTATCTTCGGTAAATTAAAATATTATAAGTTCCGTAAACTTCTATTCTAAGAAAAAAATATATGAAAATCAGGGTCTTTGAATGTAATATTGCGATATCCCTAACTTGTTTTTCCCGCTCGTTACGCTTGCCTCGCGCATGCGCACTGCCGCTCCTAAAATAAACGCAAAGGTTTTGACGTTTCATAATGACAAAAATACTCATTTTAGCGCGAAAACTACAAGATTTTAAAAAGATTTTAAATTATAAATACAAGAATACCTATTGTGTCACAATTTGACAACTAAAAGTTAAATTAACTTTATTTTTAACGTTTTTAAGGAACGAGAATTGACATGCAGATCAATTGAACTTTTTCAACAGATTTACTTTTAGAAGCTCGAGCTTAGCTTTAGTTAGGCTAACAATGTGTTTTATTGTTTAATGTGGGTTTACTTATGTTAGGTGCTTGTGAACCTGGCGGTACTTAATTCTAATAATTATTTGGTCTCTGCAAGAAGAAAGTGACGACTTTTGACTTAAAAATTGGGGGGTTACAAAAGATTATTTTATGCTTCCTTATATATACTCCACGCCATCTAGTTCCAAACTAATCTGACTCTTATAGTACTAAATAGCTCGTAAACGTCCTTAAATAGTTTTCATTTACGTATACTGTAATATTCACTTTTTCCACACCCCGTTAAAGAGGTACATAAATCATCATATTCAAGTAAAGATATATGGAGGACAAACTAAACACTTTTTATGGGTATTTTCGTTTCCAAATCCACTTAATATACGACGATGAGCCTCAAATTATGGCCTAGAACATCCCTAATAGATGGAAATTGTCACTTTTATTAATGGGCCCTTTTCAATTTTACATTACACCCGATTTGGGCCAGGTAATGGCGGTCCAATGAGGGTATCTAATGATTATTTACTGCGAAAATACTTTTGGTTATTAGAGGGTCCACGTTTAATTGATGCTGTGAACATTGTAATGTGGACTGGGAATAGATAATATTGTCATTAACGTACAACGGTAGCTCTGAGGACTGAGTATTGCGTTCCGTTATTATACCTCGTGTTTATGGTTTGTTGTTTTCTGTATGGAAAACGCTACACAATTTTCCATTTTTTGGGGAGGTATGGTTATTCTCTTGGTAGCTCTATATGGGTCGAATCGACTAAAAGGATAATTCTTCCGCTGTCTTAATATTGTAGTAAAAGTAGGTAGATGTGAGTCTGCGTTGGTTTTAAGAACGTCGTCGACCTAATTTGAAGAGTAATCAACTTAAAATCAGAGCTTTGGTAAAAATTTAAACAGTAATTTTTTAAACGTGTCTGTTATAGATAATATGGGTTTGGGTAACATCGATTAAGTAACAATTAAAGAGAAAAACAAATACAAAAAATAATTGAGCATTCAAATAAACTCAATAATAAACAGCGTGTGCTACATTTATTATTTTTAAAATCATTAAATTCAATCCTCCGAGATTATGATTGTCTCCAATTCACACAAATGAGTGGACTCGGTCCGCTCCAATTATTATATCCGACGATTGCTCCTTATATTTTGTCCTTTCGCTATGTCCCCGTCCGT
Organism: Schrankia costaestrigalis; assembly: GCA_905475405.1. NCBI lineage: Eukaryota > Metazoa > Arthropoda > Insecta > Lepidoptera > Erebidae > Schrankia > Schrankia costaestrigalis. The sequence goes on along the minus strand of FR997838.1, from coordinate 18,965,772 downwards.
TCTGAAATTACAATTTGACATTTTATAAATATTAAGCCAGGAAGAATATTCTTGTAACTTTTTGTTGGCCTCAATTGAGGTTTTTAATAAAGCCTTTTAGGGTCAGATCATTGTCTTTTTGTATTTTAATAAATCTGTCTGTAATTGTAGATACACATTTTAATGAACTTCATTCGTGGATGATTCTGGACAATGTATTGTACGGAAGCTACAAAGGAAAAAATAGAAGAAAGCGAAAGAAATAAAACTTTCTTTTCCTTTTAGTACCACATATAAAGATGGGTTTGTTTCAAAAGTCAAATGTTCAGGTTGTCAAATCAAAAACGTTATCCTTTGCATATCTATTTAAAACAGTTTTGTGTCATTGTTCACCTCTTGGTAGCAATTTGATTATTTATACTACTACAAATATTAAAATTGTTACGAGTATTTAAAATACTGTTCATTTTTTTACCTTTTAGTAAACCCACATGGATGCAGTTTGACTTCTTTAGATATTCTATGCTTTGCCATTTTCCATTGGTTAATGTCAATGACGCTGCACGCATGTTACTTTTATTAAAAGCATGCAATATATTGAATATTTAATTATCTGATAATTTTAACAGGTGAGAATCTGTTATTAAATTAAACATTTTTTTTAAATAAATCAAACCATTTTGAATATTGCTATTCGATAATTGGTATGTTTGACTGTTGACCTATTAATTATAATTGCGACAGACCATTAACAAATCTCCCATTAAACAAAAAAAATACAGTGAAAAAAATATTTGAAATTTGCCATAATACGTTAATAATGTTTTTCCACAACTCAGAAAAACATTATTAACGTATTATGACAAATTTCATTGTATTTTAACTTTTTGGGGATGCAGGTGTAATTTGATTAAAAAAAAATAAACAAAACTATAGTCCTTATATCGTTTTATGCGTTTGATTAGTCCATTTCATGTTCTTGTACAGAAACTAAACTTAAAGTTTATAAAATGAAACATTATCTGGGAACCAAAGAAAATTATGCTACTTTAAGAATACATGAGTAGTTTTTCTATTTAATTACCTTCCACATAATATTGCGATTACTACAACACAATGATAGTGTCACTACTTGATCTGATCTAAATATACGTTATACATGTAGGTACAGTACATGTCAGAGACAAAGATTATTATCAGAAGCATGTGAAATTTATACACTCATACGAATAGATCAAAATGCAAATTTCTTGTTACGTTACAATATTAGCCACTATCTATGAAAAGAGAAATGTCACGGAAAAGATGGCAGCTACAAAATCTTCTTATCATCGAGATTGACTTCAACAAATTGTCTTAGAATGTTGTAGTAAAATAAGTTAATTTGACGTAAAGTTCGCTGAGACCCCGGGGTGACGAGGAACTTAATGCAGCAGTTTTTTAACAACCTTCATCTAAACTTTGGCATACACGCGGTGCCACAGCTAAATACGTTGGGCAGTTGGGAAATTTATTACATTCGCTGGTTAAACATTATTTTGTTTAACACATTAGAGTTAAAAAAATATGTAAGCAATATATTTTATCCCAGATTATGTTTAAAAAAAGTATGATTAAATACGTCTTAGATAAAAATTATTGTTGATAGAGAAGGTTCTTTTGTTTGTTCTATGCATACATTCAGTTGGTGATGTTTTTTTTTATTTTACCCTAAATGATATACACTGGCGGACAAAAAAATCGACTCACTTCATATCTTCTCATTCAAAGTGCCCTAATTTTAAAATTAAGACCTAAATTCTAATTTAGGTCTTAAATTATTTAAGTTCTAGGTCTAAACTTAAAAAAAAGAGCAATAATCGCAGTTTTAACTCTCAAATAACCTAACAGTAGTCTATGAACGTTAACTGTATAATTTTATGCTCGTATACTCAGTTGATTTTGCGCGACTTCAGGGGGTATAAAAAGCGACCCACCCCTATGAGCTTTATCAGTTGACCGTGAAACGTCAACAGGTACACATCTCCAGAATTTCCAAGCAAGAAGACTTCCCAGATATGGACACAAGACCAGAAGTAGCGGCTCAAACTGTTACCCTGTTGGAACAGGGCATGAGTCAACGTCAAGTGGCTCGTACTCTGAATATGAGCCAGTCAGCGGTGTCAAGAATATACCGAAGGTACCAGGAGACTGGTGGCTTTGAACGAAGAAGAGGTTCCGGTAGGAAACGATCCACTTCAGAGAGAGACGATCGCTTCATCGTCAGCACTTCACTGAGAAATCGTTCACTCGACGGGGTTCAAATCCAACGGGAGCTCCGAGAAACGCGTGGAGTAGCTGTCAGTTCCCGGACGGTGAGAAGAAGACTCAAGGCAGCTACCCTGACTCCAAAAAGACCAGCAACAGGACCCAAATTGACTCCAGCGCACCGAGCAGCCCGTATTCGTTTTGCGAGAGAACACGTTGATTGGACGGAAGATCAGTGGCGCTCTGTTCTCTTCTCCGATGAAAGCAGAGTATGTCTACATGGAAGTGACAGAAGAAGAAGAGTGTCAGAAGGCCGGGGGAGCGATACGCACAATGCTGCATAGCAGAAACTGTTGCATATGGTGGTGGTTCCTGCATGGTGTGGGCTGGTATTTCATTGGAAGCAAAAACCGACTTGGTTTTCATTGAAACCGGCCGCCATGTAGGAGGATTGACTGCAGATCGGTACATCGGAGAAATCCTGGGGGACCACGTAGTTCCATATGCTGGTTTCGTTGGCGATAACTTCATCCTGATGTAGGATAATGCCCGTCCACACAGCTCAAATGCTGTACGGCAGTACCTACAAGACGTGGGTATAACTGTTATGGACTGGCCAGCGCGTAGTCCGGACTTGGATCCCATTGAGCATTTATGGGATGAGCTGAAGAGAAGAGTCCGGGCTAGAAATCCTGCACCAGGGTCAAGAGATGACCTTCAAGCAGCCTTAACAGAAGAATGGAATGGCATCCCGCAGGAAAGGGTGAAGCACCTTATTGGATCCATGAAGAACCGATTGGAAGCAGTTATAAGGGCTAGGGGGGGTAACACTAGGTATTAAAATGATTTTTATTCTGTAATAAAGATTTTATTAAATGTTATGTTGTTTTTTGTTAAAAATTTTCCCACTGAATTCTTCAAGTTTTAGGACTCATAAAGTTTATCCTCATTTTCTTTTAAGGAAAATGAGTGCAAGTTAACATTATTTGTACTCATTTTAAAGCTAACACCTAGAACTTAAAGAATTTAAGATCTAAATTAGAATTTAGGTCTTAATTTTGAAATTAGGGCACTTTAAATGAGAAAGTATGAAGTGAGTCGATTTTTTTGTCCGCCAGTGTAGTTGCTTGACTAGCCAATCTCTTTGTATAGCTGATATCAGTTCCATATTATTACCATACTAATAACGTGACAGTAAACAACTTCTGTGGCGTTGTGGTTATACATAAAGTATATGGCCACTACGCAAAGGCAATCCATACCCGCCTAATGTGATTTTTTGTGCCACACCAATGTTCGCATTAGTCTGCGTGTTTTCCAATATATAATATGGATGTATATAAAAAAATAGAAATTTATTTTTGGGTACCTATTACCTCATAGTACAAGCTAGTTGCTTAGTTTCTGGAAAGTATTATTACTGAAACTTTAATCCAATATTTTAATAAGTAGGTTAAGTAACTGAGTTTTTTACACTTTGACGTAAAGCTTTTAAATGAGCGATTCAATTTGTGATCGATGAGGCAACTTGGCGAGGTGTCAGCTCAAATTATTGAGCTGGCTAATATTATTAACTTAAAAATTGCTTTTCATAGACATTACTATACTTTTATACCTCTTTGTTTTTAGCTTATAAGAATTATAGTAAGTGACTTCGCAATCGAAGTCACTTACTATAATTCATTCAACTTCTATGCAAACTTCTATACAATCATAGAAGTTTGAATTGCGTAGTACTGTAGATGTAAATGTAACTTGGATCTATTTATATTAATGATGAATTTAAAATTAATTATAATCGAAATACTTATTTAATTCGTTATTCGCATCATCTGTCACTCTGACTCCACAGAAGACACATAAGTAAGTTAAAGCATAAAGAAGTGACCAAGGTATCTCAATAACAAAATCACAAACAACACAAAGTAGCCACCACTTAATGATAAATATTCTCAAAAAAGTAAGTGAAGGAGTAAAACAAAATGATAAGACCTCGCCTAACTACTACGAGTATAATGCGAATTACGAATGACTTACGGGCCCCACTGTCTCTGTTCCACTCATGATATGTCGTATATATGTATCTCATTCGTATCTAGGACGACGGAGAGCGGTGTTTGTGTAACGAAATTTAAAAACAATCCCCACGAGGCTGGTGCAATTTATTTAGTTGTCTGCGAGATTGTTTCACCACTGTCTGTTTGTCTGTGTATGTATGTGGTGTGTAGTGGTCGCATTGTAAGAGATACAGCGGGACAATATCTTACTTATATTATATGCCAACATGTGTACTTTAGAGGTATTGTAATAATCTGATCGTCCGTTTGCACCGTTCTGTTCGTTTGTTGGTAAAAGCTATTATACATATTTATATGTATCTATACTTTATACGTTGATCTATGCATAAATCTTAGCTTGCTATTTTATATTAGGTTTACGAAAAATTTGGTTGTGAGATGAGTTTCCGTTGTGAGAGTACTTCCAGAAACTCTATTGTTATTTCTTACAGAGGTTACAATTTTGGATAGGCTCAACATTTTAAAATAAGCTAATTTCCAATATTAATTATTTCACCAGGGCGTCAACATATCCATCAGTTGCCAGGTCGTTATATATCGGGCTTATTTAAACATAGTCGTAGTCCGGATAAATTAATAAAATTCTAGGACTCTTACCCCAAGCAGAGCCTATACAATCGCTTCTGCCTGCGACCCGACACAACACCACGTTGTAGAACAGTGTAATCATAACTTGGCGTCGGTCGAGCGGATTGAAAACAAAGATAACGTTGACATTCCCCAGCCACCTGATAAAACCTTCACATTTCTACTAGTTTTTTCTACCATTTTCTGTAAGAAATAACCCGCCGCGGACGTCCGAGTTTCGGTAATGTGATTGTCGATCTGTCCCTGAATTGAAAGTAGGTGTTTGCTTGCTTTACTAAATTAGGGTGCTTTCCTTTACGACATATGAAAGCCAAATTTTGACTAGCCGACGCTTTTTGTTTTAGATAAAATCTTTATACGGTATAAGACTTATATTAAACATGCTGTTTAAAAATTCACAAATATTGAAGTCAGAGAGTTTTCTTCATTAAAAATACATTTACTCGTAAAATCACTTATAAAGTCATATATTTATTTGTGCAGAATAAACAAACCTCACATTATGCAAAAATAACGTAAGAGACAATTTTCTTTTAAAACATTTTCATAAACACAAACGACAACGATAGTTTTGAATTTTCTTGCAAAATTGTATGCAAGACCTTAATATAAAAATAATGAGACTGTCCTAGAGGAGCGGGGACCCAGTCTGGGCCATTACTCCTCATTGTAACATTATTACACGGGCTGTATGAGTAACGCAACCGCTACTTATTTCTCATTTATCGGAGTGAGTTACGCCTTCCCACCTATTTCACTGTCTTTCTTTATTATACTGAATACACAGGAGAAATGTTCAAATTACTAAGTTATTTCTTACAATTATTAACGACACAACGACAGACGTTTTTAATGAAGAGGTTTTTAACTGATTAGTATTTTAAAACATTTGTATTTATTTCCCTGCAGATATTTAAAGGGTTTACGACGGATGTCCAGTCTCTACAGTGGCCATCATACTTCACTTATAACGGTTTTACTTATTTGTAAGCATTGATTTTTATAGATAAGTTATTCCGTTATAAAATTATAAACAATATAAAATAGTAATCCACAAAACAAAAAATCAACTTGCACTATTTTACTTTATAATAACCAATTGAACAGATAACTGAACGCATCAAGCTCTTATCTTGGTTTATTATTCAATTATAACGAACATTTGTCTCCGTACCTTCATCAATTATAACGCAAGTATTACTCTAACTAAACAACAGAACATTCGTCATCTACCCTCACTCGCTGAGCCGTGAAACTGTACCAAGATATTATGTGCCATTACTGCCGTTATCTCGACACCTGAGAGAGCCCTGTAATATAAACTGCCGTATAACACGCCCAGCAGTGGGCTATTTAACTAAAAGACTGGGAATTAAGTTGAAAGAGTTTCTAGTTGAGTGAATGCTTTTGTGGTTGTTGTCTTTCTGTTGTGTTGTAATGTTTAAACATGGGAATATTTTATTGTTTTGGTTGTAATAGTCATGAATTGTTGAATTAGCGTTTTGTGCTCGAGTTACCAGTTAGTTACAAAAAAAAAACATAATCTTACATTTTAATTGTTCTGGCGATGTACTTTTATATACGTTTTAATATTGAAAATATTTTTTTTCTCAAAATTTTATTAACAATTTTTTATCCTCATAACATCAAATACTTTTTGAGCAAACTTATTTTTTTTAAAGATAATATTCGTTATAATATTATCTAGCAGTTATAGTACCTATTTAAAACAAGAAATCAATTCAACTAGCCCATTTAGGAACAAAGAAAATTAAATTCAACCAAAAGTACCTATTTACTTAACCGAGGTATTTAATCTGCCTGCAAATGGGCATAAATTAAAAGGAATGAACTCTTTAACCGTGCTGTATTTATTTCCCGCGCGGTATAAAACGCGGTATCGCGCGGGTAGCGAACAATCGCACATAAATTAGCATCCCTGCCAACACTCGGCGGTGGCCGGCGTCGCGAGATATAAGCGAAAAGCGCTTTTGTTATAAAAAAAAAAAAATACAACCGAATTGAGAACCTCCTCTTTTTTGAAGTCGGTTGAAAAACGGATTTTTTCATTTTCATTTTTTCGTTCTCTTAGAGGGTATTTAAAGTAAAACTGTTTGTGTTTTCAAGCTTTATCTAGAGATGCAAATAATCCGTGAAAGGTTGAGCTTATGAATAAATAGACTAAGTCACTTGCTACATTATAAGATGGAAGTGAAACTAAAAGAAACATTAAAATAATAAATAGTTTTATTTTTATCTACTTTTCTAACGACTCTTAAAAGAAAAAAATAGGAGATTATAAACAAATTACTTAACCATAGTAATTAGTTTTTTTTAAAATTAGCGATACCTACTAAGAACTCATATCTTATCAACAAGAGTTGAAAAGATAAATTTTGAGTTCCTTAGCGTCCTTCTTCATGGAAAAGCCTTCTCTAATTACAGAGGGTAAATTACATACTACCTACTAAAGATAGTTCAAGTTAATGTATAGTTTTGTCTACAAATAATTCTATTTTCTAGTCTTTTTAGTTGCCTTTCATACATTGATATGACGAGAAGAGGTGGTAACTTTAAAATAACTATCACTTAAATACACATGTACCCAGTATATAAAGGTCGACATAATCACAATATGTTCTAGTAAGTAGTTGATATTATCTAACAAGTATAAAAGTAATAACCTCAGCATTTACTCTCAGCCACAAGTACTTATCTCTTACAATATCCTTTACGTTGTTCGCGGGAGAAACAGCTGCTGCACTTTTATATTTCAACAATATTTGCAATGGAAATAGTCTGATCAAATTTGATTTTTAAGTAGCCAGGGAATATTAAATTGTGTTATAAAAACGAAATAGTCTTAGTCGAGCTTTTAAGTATGCTAATGGGTCTGATAACTATTTGCTTATTTTTATTTATTACCGTTAGTGGTGACAGACTGGTGTCGTTATTCCATCATATTCCATGGGTGTCAAATAATCCGACTGAAGGAAACTTCGCAACTTGAGGTTATTGTCACTATGGACATAAGCGAAGGAAATTTTAGCACAAAATGTAACCCTGTTGTTTATTATAGAGTTTTAGAGACTTTCATAAAGCTTTACTATTAAAAATTGTCACAAGCTATATATACCTTAAGCTTAAGGTATTCGAAGCTCAGACTGCAGAATTAATAAATCACCCCTAACATCAGTTATAAACATCAACGTTTAAGAAATACCTACAGTGTTATTATGCGTTTTTGTACCACCTGCATGTAACGAGTGCAGGGCGGAAGTGCGTGGACGCGGAAGCCGGTAACGCTTCCCGCGTTTCCAGAACTTCCGGCAACATGGCCGCCACACTTTAGGATTCGTGAACCTTCAATGTGCTTCTATTTTGAAAACTACAAAAACATTTTCATGCATTAAAATTGTCTGAAACTAAATATGGCGACTAGAATTTATGAGTTATTGATATTGCTCTGTATATTTCCTGGCATTTTTAAAGTGTGCGGAAGAATCGAGTTATCATGTTCCATCGCGTAGAGTATTGCTTGTTAAACTGCATTCGTGAATGTAACACGTAGTTAACAAGGACTTATTTCAGTGCACTAATTATATCAGTGGTTGATCGTTGTTTTATAAACTATAGTTTTATATAATTATAGAATAAAATCATCTTTTTTTTGCATTTAAGTAATTTATAGAATAATCAATACTTAACAGACCATTCTTTTGACCAGTCTTTTTCTTAGCTGCCATACATTAATAAACTCAAGTCCTACCTGTTTTCCTTCAAATGGTCATAACTCATACACGCCTGTCGCGTCTGTTCAGAATGTTTAGTTCTAGAATCTTTTGTTATCAATCACTATATATTTACTTAAAGCATAAAAAGGAAACTTGTCGACAGATGAAAACATTCTGAGAAACTTTTAAGACAAAAGTTAGAATGAAAACCCTTCTAAAAATAAGTTGAGATTTATGCGAAGGATTTTGATAAAATGTGAGGGTAAATTGTGCGATACTTGCCTCTTCTCAGATTGTATCAATCTGTCTTTTGTAAGAATATGTGGAAGTAAAATGTTGCTACTCTATTGTACCCTGAGGGCTCGACAATCCTACGATTTTGTACTAGAGCTGTGTGAATCTACGTGTTCAGATACTAAACGTATTTGATTATTAGCATATTTTTAGGTATTTGAATATTTGGAAATTCAAAATGTTTTGTAAAAGATTTTTCCGTCTTTTTGTTTGAACTATACAAGGAAATAATCCAACTTTTTAACAAGCACATGAAATAATCATAGACGAGCCCGTAGAGAGAAAGTTTACAAAAAATGTTCACGAATTAATTGAGATTCGAAAAACTTAATTTTTTTGAAAGTGTACCTAAACAAGTTACAAACTCTTTACCTATTTTTCTGGCCAGCCTATCAATACACTAAGTTTCTTACTATCAATAAAGGTTACAAACTTACGCAAAAAAAATAGACTAGTGGCTAAGAAAAAACATTTTGAACAAATTAGTCCATACTGTGTTTAATTTGAAAATAATCCGACTAATTAATGAAGTTAAACTTGAGTTAATAACAAAAGAAGCCGAGTATTTTGATGACAGTTTTAAAATTAACTGATTGGACAGCAATGGCGTCTTAAATATTGAATAGAAAGGGTTCACTTCGAGGGAGCGATATCCATTAAGTGTAAAGTGGTAATTCGAGATCTCGATTCTTATCTGTGACCGGTGCAGGGTTCGAATTAAATGGACTATTCAACTGAAATACATAATTACGACGGATTTAGGAAGTTGGCACTCTTTTGTTTAAAAAGCGGTTTAAAACTTTATCTATCTTACTTTTGAATACTTTGACACAAATGAATTTAGTCGACCGGCAAGTAGTATAGCTAGCATAGCTAGTTTTGTTTTCTTCAAACTAACAGATCATCATAACAGCCCATTAATGTCCCACTGCAGGGACAGGCCTCCTCCTACGACGGCGGGATACTTGGCCTACTAATACCACGCTGGCCAAACGGATTGGTATAGGGTTTGATTTCAAGTTTTCCTTCTTTTTATTTCGTTAAGATTATATTCACGAATTGTCCTTTAGTCGGGTTTTACGACACCTATGGGATGAGATGGGGTGGTAACATATTGTATTCTTACTCCTTCACCACACGGAACTAACAGATTACGAGACATTAAACTATAAAGTATTACAATATCATGGATGATAAACTGCTCTTTGATTTTCAATTCGTTTGTTTATAAAATAGCTACTTGATCGTAAGTTATCATAGACCACACCGACACATGTCTGGCACTAGTAAATAGGTTGCATTCGTTCCGTTCTCAATGTGCCACAAACTCTTCCTGTCTCCTGTTCTACATCTGTTACAGGAAGCTGCAGTTAAATGCTACCAACATTCACTAAATAAACCTCCATCTTGGAAATATTCCAGTTATCTGTTTCCTTTAGTTTTATTCAAGTACTTCCGAGTGTAGATATTTAAACTCATTTTAAATATACATGAAAAGTTTTCTTTGCAAATAGTAAAATGGAAAATAGAAAAAGTTTGTTTTAAATTTATTGACAAAGTTAGCTACCGATCGACGGTTGCGGAGTCTAGTCAGTATCAAAAGTATTATTTCAGTTTGATATTCATAAATATGATATTTATGAAAATATGGGTATAATATATGGCTATAAATACGTAAATAAGAACGAAGGAAGGAATAAAATATCAAGGAATCTAGACCTGCTAGTACCAGGTTTGCTAGACAAAGATTTTTTCCACACGCAGAGTAATAAGGATTGGTAATTGGTTTTCTATCATTTTCGACAAAAGAGTCGTTGGTATTAAGCGACTTTTCCACAGTATCGTTACAAAACGTTTTAAGTTGTTTTCCGTAATCGAGACGACATCCTAATGTTTCTTAAGTTTTCTTAATGTTAAGAAAGCAAAGAAGCTTAGGTATTCCTTTTTAATTTTTTTAATTGGATTCTGAACTAAGGCCTCACACTTAATTATTTTCATCATAACAGCCCATTAATGTCCCACTGCAAGGACGGGCCTCGTCCTGTGACGGTGGGATACTTGGCCTACTAATACCACGCTGCTCAAACGGATTGGTATAAGGTTTAATTTGAAGTACTTACTCATTATTTTTATTACGTAAAGATATTATTCACGGATAGACCCTTAGTCGGTTTTGGCATGGGGGATTGAGGACACTAATGGGATGAGATGGGGTGGTGACACATTGTATTCTTACTCCGTCACCACACGGAGAATTATTTTACAGTAAGATATCAAGAAGAGCAACCAAAACTACAACACTCTATAGTGTCAAATAAAGAATGTGTAACAAAGTGTTGGTAACCAATAACCGTGTACAAAGAGATCGTAAACACGTCGTAAATATGTGACGTCACTCGTAAACTGTTTAACGTCATCCACATTTGTTGCGTGTCATATTGACAATATGACACTCGTCTACAATCAGAGCAATAAAAACATATTAATAATACGTTAGTTACACCAAGTTATCCAGCAATCCATTAAATAAATATGTTTGTGTCTAGTGGTTACTTAGAGTACAGTGGAAATCTATCTGTAAACTAACATGAAGGTACGTTTTGGCGGGAGGTTTTTTTAAGTATCCAAGTTTGACGACCTCTGTGGCGCAGTCGGTATATTAGATACATGGCTGCTACGCAGAGGTCTCGAGTTCGATTCCCGCTCAATGCAAATCTTTTTGTGCATGAATATGAATGTTTGCATTGGTCTGAGTATTTTCTATGTATAATATGTATGTATTTACAAATGTTTATCCGTTGTCTAGTATCCATAGTACAAGCTCTGCTTAGTTTGGGACTAGCTGGCGATGTGTAAGGATTTTTTTTAAGTATTGTAAAAATAAGTAAATATAAGTATGTTTATCCGTTGTCTAGTATTTATAATACACATTATGTGAATGTGTGAAAATTGTGTTAATGTTTGTCAGACGAATGCTGCTGTCGACCAAGTTTAACTATGAGCGACAAGGACATACAGTGGTCGTACGAAATTGCCACTATGCATATTTTTTCGTTCGTGGCGTACTTTTAATGAGACAGAAAGAGGGAGTATAAAAGGAGGCATGAAAAATTAGGCTTACACTTAAAACTGCTTAAAACCAAAGCCGTATTCATTTACTTGTCTACACTGTAAAATTTACACGCGTCGGGCTGCAAGCTCCTTTGTAGTAGTTAATTGATAGCGGAATGACTAAAGATTTCTCGTCAAACAAATCTTCAAAAAGCCATACCACAATGGAATTAATATTCAATAGGAATATAACTCATCCTGGTCTATTGCAAAATAAACGCGAGCTGGTCTCATCTATTGTTCTACTTCGACAACTTTCATTTAGCTCGGCTCACTACACCGAAGGGGTTCAACTCACATATAGTTTTGTTTTCATAAAAACTCTATATATCAGCAGTATTCAAAACCCCGAATACCGTATATTCAGATGCAAATTGTATGATTTATACCGCATACATCTGACTCGAATTCAAATGATTCACGACCTTATACGTAGAACGGTATGTAAAGTCGAATGAGCCATTCACACTTCTTTAAACATAAATAAAGCTATTCGCAACTATACTCTCGTCAAAAACAAACTTAATACCAGAAATGCTTGTCTAAACTAAACCGTACAGATATAAAAATAAAGTGTATTATAACAGTAGTTTTACGGATATGTAATAGGTCGTCAGTCTGCGTTCGTTCATTCGTTCACATAGAGTCGTTCATCGGTCCGTTGAATTAAAGATGGCGGTGATAGTGAACAGGTAATGAGACGGCAAAATGTCATTATTGAACTAAGTAGACACTGTGCACGTGTGCATTATGTATTTAATTATTTGGTTGAATAGTAAACTAATATGGATATAAACAAAATCAGTTTAGAAGTTAATCATTAGTCTATTGAGTATCTAAGTAGCATGCGGGCTGTGACTAATCGTCTCTACAACCAAAAGTTAAAGTATTTTAAAATTAATATTTATCAATTTAGTTTAAAATTAATTGATAAATATTTATTATCATGATAATGATGATGATAATGAATATTTATCAACTTATTGAAGACTTATTCCACCCTACTATTATGTCCCTTTCTATTGATAAGACAAACTTAAATGCAACGCCGCCCGTACCTGCTAGGGTCTCTCTATTCCCGCGTGACGACACTTTTTCATTAAAATAATTTGGACGTTAGGAAAAAATATAGCATGTATGACTCGCTTAATGAATGTGGACGAGGCCGAATCTGTTTGCCAGGATCGTGACAAGTGGCGTTCTGTCGTCTTTGCCTACCCCGGCCGGGATAAGGCGTGAGTTTATGTATGTATGTATGTAAAAATTATTGAATGAATACCTATACTAAAAACTAGACAACTTAAGTCGGAAGGCAGAATCATTCTACACACCGAATATAAGACTCCATTCAAAAAAACAAAAAAACAGTAAAACAGGCAAAAATTATAATCACAAAATATTTAACTTGCTTAGAATATAAATCCACTGAAGGATTTTTAATACACCTGATGTAAAACATTTTCACACCACAAGGTGTAATTAATATGTTAATACATTTATTATTAATTTTATTTATTTATATTATTATATTTATTTAACTTCTATTATTAACTTAGGTATATTAATATTATGTTAGTAGGTATTTATTATTAAGGGTAGTGGGTAAATAGATTAGGCGACTTGCTAGGGTATTATTGTATTTAAATAACTCATTTTGTCATGATTCTTTTAATTTCTGTTATCTTTAATTTTTATGTTACAATACACTGTCATGTAGTATTTTATCGACCGAGCGAACAATGTACAATGTAATGTAATGTAATGTAAATCGTATCACTGGTACCCACAGGACAGGTTCGCCTAGTGTGGGGCCGATGGATATAATTGTAAAATTTACTTCAAACTGACAATAAATGGTTTTTATTATTTATTATTATTATTCACCGTAACAACAAAATAAAACTACATTACTCCAGTAATTTATGAACTACTAATAATAAAGTTAAAGAACGACACGAACACCAATTTTAGCCGCCATGTTTCATAATTAGGTTTATATATATTATTGTGTTTATTGCCACAAGCGCGTGACCAGAACACTGACTCACTAAAACAGGCTTCTTTCATTATCAGGTACCGTTTGTATGAGTTCGTAATGTCTTCACAAACTTACTTTATGATTTAACGATGGTACCTATGGAGAATATAAACACTGTTTTGTATGTTTTCTGGTTTATACTTATCTTACTTCCTTATGTAAAACTGATGTTTTTTATTTTTCTTGTCCCTCGTAGATGTGTGATCTCTGATAAAGGGAAACATTAGTTACAGATTATATGAATATTTCAATGCACCTTAAACAATTATTTATTCTTGGTACATGTGGTCACATTGTATATAATATATTTGTGTAACTTATAGATCGGTATCATCACCTGTCGTTTTACAGATTAAGGAATACTAAGACACTTAAGACGCTAAAATTGTTTTGGGGTCATACAATGCTTGCGGTACTTAATGCAGTTAATCAGCAGAAACAGTCCAAGTATCTAAATAACAACGGAATTTTAAAACATAACCTTAAAACAAATTCCCTTAGTCCCTCGTTGGGCGCCCATAAGAAAGACCGCTAAGAGAAATAATAAAAAACAAAATTAAATCAAAGCAATGAATTTCATTCAAGTATAAGGAGGACGGTAAAGAAGTTAATTTTCAACTTGCCAAAATGGCGAATTGTTTCAAAATTCAGTGTAAATGGCGAGGTCAGGTTCTGCCGACCCTACAGCTATAATGACTCTGTTAGCCGAGACTTGGCTTCATAACGATATTTTACACGTTATTTTACAATTATGCTTAAGGGTAAGGAGATATTGTGTTCACACTTAAATTTCGCAACACTGCGGCAAAGGAAGTGCTTGATTTACATAATTAATTTATAAAAGAACTGGGATTTTGGTGGAATTTATTGTCTACTGTTAGTATATAAAACTGTTAGTATATAAATATATTTATAAACGGATTTACATGCAATTCAGACTTATTCAATTGTCGGGCGTGGGATACAAATCTATGACCAGTTTGTGGTTATCAATTTTATATAGCTATTGTTACATAATTGCTTAATAGCTGTCGTATATATTATCAAAATAACGGAGGTAATCTATTTTATTAGAGAAGAATATCTTAGAATACTATTTTATTTATACTTAGAATATCTATTTTATTTTTGCTCGAGATGGGGATTCATAGATTCCGCCAATAACCAGTAACATACTTTCAGTTATAAGCGAACAGGGTAAATTTAATTATTTGAATATCTATCTAAACATCAAATTATTTTATAAACGGTATTTCATATCAATAAACTAATAATTATAATTCCTAATAATTATTTTTATTTCAATGGAAGCCATTCTTCAAACCGTTAAAATTGTTCCTCGCAGTAAATCAATCTGTGTTTTCTACGTTCTAAATTCAAATGTGCGAGGCGCGGGAACACGGTGAGATTGGCGCCATTTTTCACCGCAGCTGTCCGCCATTGCTGAGTCGACCCCTCACCTATGCGAACGTGTGCCAACTAGGATTTGCATCTAACCGTATTGGATATTTCACGGCGTTATTGTTGGGTAGACACTAAACTTCTATTAGGAACTTCATTTTATTAATTATCATTGCAATCAAAATTATCTCAATCAATGTTGGACATAGGCCTCTCCCAACACTATTAATGTATTAAGTATCTCCAATATAACTACGGGATTAAGGTATTTTATTTAAACTTTCTAGAAAAAATAGTAAAAACCATATTGAAAGCAATTGGAAGATATTGGTCTGTCAGGGCAAGTTTCTTAGAGATTTGAATAGACTCGTTCTGATGGCTCCCGAGTTTGAATTAAAGCGTAAATCTACTATTTTTAATTTGAAAAAGAGAAGATGACAGATATACAGATGGGGCAAAAGTATAAACTTATTCCTGTTAAGTAGTTAAGTTCTGTATTTAAAATTAAAAACCGTCTTAAACGGCGGACGGCTTGATAAACGAGTAACACCCTAAATTAAGTAAAGTATTTGTAGATCACACAAACAATTTTCCTGCATGGAAATGGAATCTGCAACCCCCTTACCTTGAACCGAACGTCACAAAGTCTAAAGATAAACAAACGTAAAAAGGGGTACTAATTAATCTGTAGTAGCATCATAATTTTTAAAAGTTAGCAAAACATTGAATTACCTTTTCAATCCCATTAATCCGTAATACAAAAATTCTTTACGATTTTAATATAATTTTATAACAGTTTAGGTGTTCTACCTGGCTCCAGAATTAATTATCGTCCGGCTCGTAAACACCGCGCTGTCATATTATTTATATTAGGACTACTTTGTTACTTATTACCTTGTATTTACTTTATTTAAAAATGAAATATATTTATAACGGCTTTGCTGGAAATTATCTGCGTTATTTAGGATATTTTAGGGGACAAAACCATCGGGCGTAGGTACTTATATGTGACTGTATTACTCCGTATAATTATCTAGTGTTCTCCAGGGATACTTGATCTACTTGTACTACGTTGGTCAGGCAGATTGTTGTATTGTTCTCATCTGGGTAACACTGTGGTCTTAGTGTAACACTAAATATTTCGTGAATAACCCTTTAGAGCTGCTCATCTGAAGTCCTAACAAGCAAGTATGTTAGAATACCAGTTAACTGGTTTGTAGACTTGAAGTAAAAAATAAAATCATTGATTCTGGCGCGTATGGTCTGGTCAGTGTAACTAAAAATGGTTGCTACACTTCCTACGGCGAACGGAACCTTGTATTACGGTAACCTAAATTTTTCAGTTAAAGTTTTTTTTTTTTATGTATAATTGAAACAAGCAAGATTATATTATTATTAATCAAATTCCCTGTAGATATATTCTTACTAAAACCTTGTCTCGAAAATAATATTTTACGGACGTTGATAACTTTTGACGCCGTCACAAAAATAATGTCACCTAAAGGTAAAATTATTGAGACGACAGTTTCAATTATTAATTACTAAACAATTGATTAGAATTCTGTTTGTTAATTTTTTGTTTTAAGTTAAGGTACTTACGATATTTAGAATATTTTACCATTACCTTACTCACTTACACTTACCTAAACGCCTCTAAAATTATAGTCAATTGTTTAGCTTAAATTCTTACGGTTTTGTTTTGCATAAGGTTGGTTTTACTAATAAAAATCTCCCTAAACAGTGATTAAATTTAAGATGCCTTTATGAGTAAGGGTACTTAAATAACCGAGCTATAACTCTGCCTACACACAACGTGGGTATACTCTGCAAATCATTGAGAGGCTTAAAGACCTATAGAAATAAATAAACAGGTCATGATGGGACATACATATCTATTATTATAAGTTAAAAAAAATAGGAGAATACTTTATGACCCCGTAGTTTAGAATCCTATTTGTTGAACTTTCGAACAATTTAATTAGTATGTAATAGGTACACATGTTATTCTCTCCGTGTGGTGACGGAGTAAGAATACAATATGTCACCACCCCATCTCATCCCATGGGTGTCGTAAAAACCGACTAAAGGACTATTCTTGAATATTATCTTTACGACATAAAAAGAAGGAAAACTTAACCAATCCGTCTGGCCAGCGTGGTATTAGTAGGCCAAGTACCCCTCCGTCTCGGGTGGAGGACCGTCCCTGCAGTGGGACATTAATGGGCCGTTATGATGATGATGATAACAATGTTATTTGCTAAATATGTATCTACAAGAAATTCATAATTGAGTGTACGCTATTCTAACACGTCCATATTAGCTGTATATAGGCGAGCAATGCTGCAAACAAACAAACATTGAGAGCAGATTATCGAGCGCGCTCATGTAGGCCCAACAGCGTGGTCCTTAATGAGCGTGAGTGTCGATTTACCCGATGTACCTTGTGTACATCTCTGTTATATACTGGGTTATAACTGTGATAGTATAAGCGATTATTTATGTTTACATAGTCGTATTTGATCTTTTATTTTGATCTAATTGCTGCCTTATTAAGATGAGCCCTCATTGATGTCTATTTTCCCGAATTGCCTTAAAATCTCGCATTTTTCTTATTTTGCATTCGAAAGCTTGACATAAAACCTAATGTAATACGTCTGTCTAGCTTGGTATATGTAGCCAAGTTACCCTCTGTCACTGGAAGACGCCCGTCCTTGTAGTGGGACATTAATGGATAGAAACTAGACTGATTGGTAACTGATTTTATGGCATGACATGATTTTCCAATAAAGGGAGAAATGGGTTACTACTATTGAACAAACATGCGCTATTAGAGCAAATTATCGGAATCAAATACGGCTTATTTAAGCTCCTGTAGATCGGAAATCCCTGTTTGTTCGATATGCATTTCAAGTGTAACCCATTTGTATTTTAAGACCTATTTACCGAAATTTCACGAAATTGTCTATTTAATTTCGTTATTAGTTTTCATAACATCGGAGTTGGCATGTGTTATTCAATCTTACTTCACAAGAGTTCAATTGCGATTACATACTTAGACACCACAAACATTGGTCTCGGTAGAAAAAGTAACAAAATCAACGTTAAATCACACCCAATGTAACCAATAAACAAAACAAATCAAATTTACAAAAAAATACAATCAATTTCCCATTTACAAATACCAATAACCACAACCCGACCACGATCTATTACAGAATGTATCAATTGTACGTAGATTAAGCTGATTATACACCGGAGAGTTAGAGGCACTACGCACCTAGCTTTGTTTTAGTGCTAGTGCTAGGTATTGTCTAGGCAACTTGTGCATGTAGGGATTAAGGGATTACAGTAAACAGGAACAGTAATAACGTTAGTATTTATCCTCGAATAAGGCAATCTTGCTTCGATACAATACGATCTTATAAGCACAATATACGATGTTAATAGTAAGTTGTTCTATATATTAGAATATTAATTGATTGTTGACTTACTCGTATGTATTTCACCTAAGTATTATACGTAGTCTGTCAGTTACTAGTCATTTAAAGAAAAGTTTTAATTCATCATAATAGCCCATGTCAGGTATCCCACTGCATATTTAGTCCACTCGAGTGACGGAAGGAAACAAGTTTGATACAGAGGTTTATGCTAATCTTTCCGTCTTTTGTTTTGGTAGAGGTAAAATATAATTTCTTTAGTTCGTTTTTACAGACACTGAATATACTCATTTTATTTTGTAGTGTCATGAAAACATTTAAATGTTAAGCTTGTAGATATCATTAACTTGTCTTATTAAGTACCAAAATATATCTCGATGCCAACAACAGACTACTTACAGCGCAGAGCTTACAAACCCTTCAAAACTTATTGAAGCACGTAAACGAATTCATAAGTCATATAATTCAATCTGAGTTTAACTTTATATTTGACCACAATTAAGTTTGATTCTGAACATCCCCAAGTTGTCACAAGTTTGAAGCTATCCGAGATTAATAACCTAAGATAAGCGATCGACAAGATTTATTGGCGAATACTCATAATTTATGGACACGCGGTCGAAGTAGATAATGGACGAATTGTTTTAATAGATCTCGTGTTTTTCCTCCTAACAAAAGACTCGTGATAAAAGTTTAATTGGAAAGAAATACAGAAGCGTATTATTTTGTGTTTATAATTAGTTATCTACCTACGCATTTTGTATCATGTCTTAAAATTATTAGCCTCTACATTTTACTACCTACTCTGCACGCTACAGTTATCGCTAAAGTTTATAATCTGTATTATTCTGATGCATAAGCTATACAACTACATAATTCAGCCATATCTGTCGAATGGTTTTCGCATTAAATAGTAACTAAAATCAACACATCCGCTCTTGCAAACTTTTGAATTTATAAGATTGTATTACCTGTCGTGTTATTAAACAAATATAAAATAATTACTTAGTGCTGGTACGCATCTCGCTTCACCCAATGACAGAGAAAACTGATGTACTAAAACCACGCAGGTCTGATGGCTTGGTATGGGTGGGTTTAATTATTATAGTTGTATGGTAGCCTATGTCCTGCAGTGATGATTGATTAAAGGCGAGATTTTACGTATCCTTGGGAGTAGGATTCTAATTATTACAGGGTTTTAATTTTTCTCCTGTCTCATGTATTATATTTTCGCTTGTGTCTGCTGATGGCATTATCCAGTATAGTTTAGTAGCACAGATTCAGAAGTCATCTAATAAAAATAAGATAAGACTTTTATGAAAATAAATGTTACGTTATTGTTTTAGTAATGCACATACACACTGACAATATTACAACAACTTGAAATAACAATATTCATTCTGCCTGTCTTTGAATCTCAAATCGATTTGTTTAACCCACAAAAATATCTAGGCTATACCAATAACTATTCCATAATATGATATCTCGATATATTCCTCATACGAGTACAACATATTCTTCATTTTACCTGTAACGCGGTGAATTGACATAAGTTGATTATATTACAGCGCCATTCGTCCGGTATTGGGAAAAGCGGAATATTGAAATACGACAAGTCGATCATCTGTCAAAATAGTAAAAGTTTGACAAATATTCTGTTTTTTAGTTTTGTGTAGTTTATGTGTATTTCTTTTATTGTTTTTTTGTAATTGTATTGTGATTAATTAATAGTGTTTTTAATGATTTTGAATTATGAATGGGATTTTTTTTAACAAATACTTCGGGCTCTTTTTTAGATGAATTATTTTATGACCTTTATTATCTCGAAGCTATGTACTTATGTAATTTTTTTTATTGTTGTTTCCTGCTTTAGTAGAAATTAATTAGAAAACTGCTTCAAATTGTCAGATCCTATTTTTTTTTTGTTTGTTTTTTTTCGCGTTCTATTTTTACAAAATGTAACATCAATTTTGTAATTGCAGGCGACACAATATGCCCGAGCGGCATGTTCAGATGTCCAGAAGGCAAGTGCATCCCCGCGCTCTGGGTGTGCAACTACCAGCGCGACTGCGACAAGGGAGAGGACGAGTTCCAGTCGTGCCGTGAGTACCCCGCCTTATATTCACTCTACTTTATTTATATACGTTTGCGTATTTATTTTACTGGAAATAGACAATCTAGATAGAATGTTTTAGTGAAATCAAAAGCGGAAATTGTCAACTACATCCTGAAGTATGTATATTGAAACTATTTTATTTATACGGTCGGATGTTTTAAACTCACGAATTTATTACTTTTCTGCTGACGGATGATGTACAGTATCATAATCAAGTATCTGCACCCAATTTTATCCAAGATTGTCATTTAAGTTAACTAAGCAACCACTTCTTAACAAAATAGTATCTCTAGTAAAGACAAAAGTTTTGTTTAAAATTGTTTACCAACAAGTCTAATCGGCATGGTAATAGTAGGCCAAATTTGATAATTCTGTAAGGTGTAAGGTGACTGTTCTCCACAGAGGTCGGTAAATGTAATGTTATTAAATTTTACGTCGTACACAGCCCAAAACATGCAGTTACCGAGGTTTCTAATATTAAGCATTGCAGAACTTCAATCATTAAAAAACATGAATCCCCTTTTTCTTTATAAAGGTTTCAACTAACACAAAACAGCTGCATAATGGTAGCATACAATACCTGGTTCCTACTCCTCTGTATACCCTTTACGAATGTAATGGCGTGAATATGCTTCCTTTAATACAACAATAGCGCAATATATTCATACAATGAACAAGATATCTCGTTGTGTATGTACTTACGTTATATGTAGTGCTAAGTTTCGTGGCTAACTTAAGGGTAATGTCGTATTAAGCTAAATTAACGACACAGCTTATTAATACGTAGAATGAACTTTAATACAATAAGGAACTAACTTTACGAAACTAAAATCAAAGGTTTGTAATGATCGTATGCTCAGTAGGCACTACCTACCCCCATGGGAACAAGACAAAACTCTCAAAACTAATATTTTTCCCGGATTTTGCAATATAGTTTGCAGACATTCGTTTTTAATTCATAGCATATTTTATACCTTTCTCGGTAAGTTAACTATCAAAACAAAAATAAGGATTACATTTCACAACCAGTCCTATGGTTGCCCGTAAACTGAAGTTAAAAACGCATATTTTAGTTTTAAACTAGCTGACCCGTGCCCATTTTGTTGGGCGGCGAAAAAAACGCGGCACTTTTTTTAAAATATTTCATTACTGCTCCACTCCTATTAGTCATAGCGTGATACTATATAGCCTATGCCCCGATAAAGGGACTTTTCAACACAGAAATAATTTTTAAAATAGGTTTAGTAGATCCAGAGATAAGAACGTCACAAACACAGAAACTTTACCTCTTTATAATATTAGTATAGATATAGATTATCATCATAACAGCCCATAATGTCCCACTGCAGGGACGGGCCTCCTTCCATGACGGAGGGATACTTGGCCTACTAATACCACGCTGACTAGACGGATTGGTATAGGGTTTAATTTCAAGTTTTCCTTCTTTTTATTTCGTAAAGATAATATTGACGGATAGTCCCTTAGTCGGTTTTTACGACACCCATGAGATATAGATTATACTTGAGCTTATATTCAGCAACAAACTCTACGTCTAATAAGAACTCTTAGTTGTACATAGTTCTAAGTATATTCAAGTAATAAAGATCTAAATGAGGGCCCAACACGGCGTCCCATTCACATACTCAGGAACAATGCGCAAGTATTCTACTCAATTCACTTATAAATATAACTACCTGTCGCCTTCGGTACCGTCTTACGTACATGTTATGACTTTTGTTTGTATTTACTTTTACCTTTTTCAAGGATGTCGTAAAATGCGATTGACGGACGAATAGAAAAAGATAAGGCGTATTTGGGAGATCGATATGGGGCTATATCTGCAAGTTGGACTTTAATGACTGTTGTAACTAGAGATAATCTAATTATTTAATCTGTCTGGTTGGTGACTCGTTAAAAATACTAACTGTCATCAAAACATTCTCTTTTCACGGGTGACGTAAAAAACGACTTAAGATCCATAACGCTAATGTCATCTCTATGAAAACATAAGAAAGAAAACTTTACTAATACTTTTTAATATATCCTACCACCCTTCACCCTTATTATTCGTGACAAATAAAAGGCCACAAGGGAGTGCATTGAACCTCCTTTCTCCCCACCCGTTCTATTACCCCCCCTTTAGGTATATGAACTGCATCGGCTTTCATCAGAGGACCTTTGAGCGGCTAACGGAATTTTATTAAAATGCGATAGTGAGCTTCTAATAAATAAATTACGGATGCGCTTTTCTCTTGAAATTGATGTCAATATTGCATAAAACGTGTATTGAACCTACATACTTATACATAAGTAAGCAAACAAATAGATCTAAAGTACAAATAATTGTCTTAAAGTCTGGATTTACTTTGTATGTTTATGTCTGTAAAATTCGCTGCGACTCAACCTTCGTCCAACTGTCTTTTTTAAAGATAAATATGTAATACCAATCCTTCTTATTCATAAATAGAGGACGCCAGTCCTCCCTACATTGTGACTATCATAGGCTGATACTCCGTGTGGAGACGGAGTAAGAATACAATATGACACCACCACATCTCATCCCATGGGTGTCGTAAAAACCGACTAAGGGACTTTCCATGAATATTATCTTTACAAAATAAAAAGAAGAAAAACTTGAAATTATACCCTGTACCACTCTGTCTGGCCAGTGTGGTATTAGTAGGCCAAGTATCCCTCCGTCATGGGAGGAGGCCCGTTCCTGCAGTGGGACATGAATGGGCTGGTATGATAGGCTGATACACTTATATTTACAACAATTAACACATGCCACACGTAAATGTAAAGGTAACATCTGTACGAAACACGGTTGAATAGTCAACAACATTATAATTCGGTCGTCCACAACGTAACATGGCCGGTACGATCACGCTATTGAATTAGCCACGTTCCACGTCACCGTGTGCATGTTATACGTAACAAATAAGCACATTATTAAATAGTTTCAATCATTTATCATTTAGTAAATAATTGACGGTATTTGGGAGCTATGTTGATTTGTTAACTGGTTGTTGAAAACTGAACTATGGGATGCAGATTTTATGTAATGTTGTTGTCTATATTTCTGTTTAGATCAATTGGGCTTTTGAGTGACGTTTGTGTGCGAATATGCTGGCTAGACCTGTACTAGTATAGACTCTAAGTCTCTGTATAGATACTGAAAACTTGATTGAACAAACAAGATTTCATCTTTCCATTTACATAAACCGGATCAATTTCCTTCGATATGTAGATACGTTTATTATTGTGCGGTATAAAATCTAATTAACAACTTTAATTCATTAGTGTACCTTAAAGATTAAAAATAGATGATATTCATTGTTAAATAAACTGTAATATTATTAACAGATTGAGATTATTTTTAAATTTGCTTTTTGTACTTGAGACGTGAGAATAACTTAAAATCAGATAAAATGATTATAAAATTGCCATTCTATTAAAGCACATTTAAAAGTTTAACGAGTCACAGTTAGTAATTTAACTAATTAGCACCAAATCATTTCTATTGACAATATGTAAGTTAAACCATCGCATCGGCTTGGTAAAACCCTTTACTGCATAGCTTTAGCTATCAATCAGTGCTAAAAAAGCTTTTCAGTCACGCCATAAACTTGTAATTCCCTAGCTACTCTTACTCAATTAATGGTACAACTATCTAGGCACACAGACAGACAGACACACGTACAATAATCAGGTTGCGTGAATAATTCAAGTGACACGTTGCTTGCTATTAATTCACGTCACGATCGCTTGCGTGCACCGACGTAATACCAACTGTTCAACAATCTGGTTAGGTTTAGTTTTTGTAAATATGGTTCAAGTTTACTCAACAATAATACTGTTTATAGGTTGCTATAAAGTGATGTTTGGTAATTCCTGGCGCAAAAAAGTACAAAACGTATAGTAATCGTATAACAAAAAAGGAGAGAGTCCTATTTTGACTACTCCAATATTAAAAAAAAATTAAGTAAGTACTGCTAAAGATAAAAGCGTCTGTGGAAGGCCATCTTGACTGAACATTCATTGAAAGGATATGAACCTTTTACATGGTTTACTAATGTTTGTCATAATTTCATATGCCATAATAATATTTGCCATAATATCATTAGTCATAACGCCAAATAAGCTCGACGGAGCCCGTGGTATAAAAAATAAACCTAACCTAAAATATCCAAGTCAGGTTGCTCTAAGCCGGGGTGTTAACCATAATTGTGTTATGGCAAGTGAATATTATGACCGAGGACGATTATAGCAAACAATATTATTACAAATGAAATTATAGAAAACAAGAGAATACCCTTTTACATTGCTTTGATATCTGACTTA
This sequence comes from Schrankia costaestrigalis, assembly GCA_905475405.1. Lineage (NCBI taxonomy): Eukaryota > Metazoa > Arthropoda > Insecta > Lepidoptera > Erebidae > Schrankia > Schrankia costaestrigalis. The sequence continues at coordinate 18,940,405 of FR997838.1, read as the reverse complement.
GTAGTACAGTACATGGTTGTTACCTGGAGTTAACCGGTTCCATCGTCATACATCTGTGAGCATGAACTTGGGTGTTCAATTCGGTCTTACTATGAGTTTCAAATAAGAATAGGACTATCAAAGCGCCATCTTGTTTCGCATTTCTAACGAACTTCATAAATGACATGTACGGTAGGAAAAACATAAACACAAAATTTTATTAATTCAATATGACATTTTTAAATAAATTAAATTTTAATTGGAATTAAATTTTCCACACCACTTATGGCATCATAGCTCGGTTCTTCATCCGAATCAGATTCCATGTGAAACAAACTGCAAAATTTTCAATAAAAACGGGTTTTTTCGTAAGGTTTTTTATGTTATTGTTTCAATGTACAACAAATAAAACGAAAAAAACGAAGAAACTTTGTTTTCGTTGAATAATCTGTTTCTTTCGGAATTTTAACGCTAAATATTTTTATTTAAAATATTTTACGAATTTTTTTGTTGGTCGTACTAAAATGACAGTTGCCACATGAAGTTGGCAGCAAGTGCGATCCTATTCTTATTTGAAACGCATAGTAGTGTGTTTTGTGTATAAGTATTTATGTTTGTCAGTTATGTGTATCGATAGTAAAAGCAGAGAGAGTTTTGCAAGTGAGACAAGCCAGCCAAGCTAGTTTGGGACTAAATGGCGTTAAGTGAATGAGTGGGAAATAAGACAAAAAAGTCACTAAAGGGAATAAAACAAACATAAACCCTTACATCCGTTATATATTTTAGTATAGAATCATTATTATTGGAGTTCAGTATACGACTATTTTCTCTCCACAACAGCGCATTGGATATAACATTTATTCCGTATATTCAATGCGTCTATGTGAAAATACAGGTTTGTTGCTACAATCGTTAGTTCGCAACATCGCCGGCTCTATAAACATGAATGTATAGTACTGTTGCAGGTAGGACGATATCGTTACTACAATATATGTTCTACGCTTAGGCTCGTGTAAAACTGTTGGCTTTCTGTATGTGTTTTTTGTAATGAAATACGAATGTACGTTGATCTGCGTGGTGATGCATTAATTATAATAGATGGTCTACCACCTCATCATATCGTAAAAGGTGGCTAAGGACACGCAGAACATTGATCGGCTACTGATTCCAAAACTTTAAATTGCAGTATAAGTATATTTATTTTATTATAGAACACAATATTTTTTTTTTAAATCTCATTTATTTAAAAGTCATACATCGTTAAGATTAAGTCGGCTACAATAATATTTTCAAGAATATTATGTAACAATTTTATGATTAAGCTAAAAAGGAATTCCCGAACTGTTTTTGCTTAGAAAGACGATAATTTTGGAGGAGGATATATTTTTTATAGAACTTTATCAACATTGATGCTACGAAATGAACCAAAGATATATCAGTACAAAATACCTGCAGGTAGATGAATGCATAGTCAGTAACAGCAGTACGCAGGTAGGATGTTTATTTAGTCATAGGTAAGCTCTTATGAGGCCCAGGGGAGCAGGGGCATAGTGCAGCTATAAGTGATGCTAGTACTACCAGTGTGTGTAGGTAAATGTAGTGTAGTTCATATAGGAACTGACCTTATCTACTGCCTTATGTTTGTAATGGTTTTAGAGTTATGTCTGTTAATTTAATTTTGTTAGTTGGTTTCTTGGTGGATACGATTACGTAACTATTATTTATCTGTCACCAATTGCAAAAAAAATACTCTCCTTGGAGACAAGTCGACTAAATACCGTTAATGAATAAATTACAACAAGAAACCAACTAACAGGAATTATCATACTACTCCATGGTAGGATAAAGACCGACTAAGATATCGTCCCTAACTTACCTATGCAACCACCGTGGTATAGAAAAATCAGCTAATAAATGTTCTTGCCGAAGCGGCTATTCGATTGGCTGTAGGAAATTTTGACGTGCTAATACCACGCTGCAAGCGATTTTATAACATTTTTTTCTTTTTATTTTCGATGACTTTTCTTAGTAACTAGAATTTTTCCATTGGACAGCTTTTACGGCTCTCAAGGGATGATACGAGCATAACCCTATCCTTTGTCACAGAGACGGTTACCTAGTAGTACTATTAGTAAACTAAAATATAAAATTGGAATGAGTAAAGCTCTTGAATATGCCGATGGTTAATGTGAAAACTTAAAGATCATAATAATAAGGGCTATATTAAGAAAGAAAAAAAAATTCTCTTCATCTACTCAGTTTCGTTGCCTGTTTTCATGACAAGAAGTACGAAAGCATCGCAAGTTTAAAACAAACAGTAGAAGCAGTGTGTAGAGTAGTAATCCCTGGTGAGAGGTGTTCACTTAATCTTCAGCAGTACGTGCTTCAAGCGCTGCCAAACCTTTTCAATATAACACCCGACTGTTACTTCGCTGGATAAGCTAACTTTAGCATTACTCACACGGAGCAGTGCTAGTTTGACCTTAAAAGACCATAATTAGCCTCCTCTAGTATCAGAGGGGAACTATTGGCGTGATTGTATCCTGTTGGCTAAAAGGGTTAACTTAGGGTTTAATATTGAGAATTTCTGTTTTTGTCGACTTACTGCGTGATCAATCAGTTTTAGTCTGCGTTTACGGTACTTACATACATATTAGTTTTCTTACAATATTTATAAAATAACCCAGTACATTCACACATAAACTCAGCACTTTGCACTGTAGGGATAGGTAGGGGGTAGCCTGGCTTGAATAAACTAATGCATGTAGTAATAAGTACACGGTACATTTTATATAAATCAATCATCATGAGGCTAATTAATTTGAATTTTATTTCCCATTTTACAGAACTACGCAAATTATAATTTAGTGATTGTAATATGCTATTGTTAAAGCGAAGTCTGAAGAGACAATCCCAGTCTGTCCTGGATAAGACTTGTTTTTTTTTTGTGTATTTTTTTACCAAAACTTGTAAATAAAATATATATTTTGAACTTTCGGTGAATTTTAGAGTTTGGAAATATTTCGTATATATTATTTTTTATGCATATTATATATGCATAGTACCATTTCGGAATAAATTCATATTTATCTTGAATGCTAAACTAAACTATATAAAATATGCTAGTAATATAAACCGTGTAAGGTACGTGTGAGTGAAGCCTTAACTCTTAGTCGAGGTACTGCAGTGCGCGAGTACGAAGGTAATATTTGGCATCACGGGGCATGGCGGACGGCCAGCCTTATCTATCTCTGTTAAGATAGGAGATAGATCACATCACATTATTGTTTATTATTTACTTATTTATTAACTCTTCATGTTCTAAAAGTCTTTTAATTAACCAATTAAAGCGGTTCAGTACTTCTTTAATTTATCCCTTTAATTGTCCTGTGATCATTGATACATTCAGTGTGTACTAGCGGGACAGACAACCTGTTAAAGTCAATTCAAAGTTACTAATAATTTTATTTTCAATATTTAATTTTCTTCTTATGATCCTTGAGTTTCAATATAGTGGAGTTTGATATTATTACAACAGTAACTATCGTGAATCGTGATCGACTTTACTGTAATCTTAACCTTTTTTCTTAATGTAAGGAGCTTTGCAATCTATGATCGCCATAGTCACATTATACATTATTTACATAATATTCCAACATTACTAGTGTGGTAGAGTGCTTTAGTACATTAATAGCCACCATTATAACTCAAATATTATTAGAATACAGTTTATACAATTGCAGATATTATTGTATAGATGTTTGATTCATTGTCCATTGCCTATTATGTCGAATGTGCAATGATAATGTGAAAACTGATCAGAGTTGAATGGGAATACATTATCATTTCAAATTCATATGTTTTGAGAGATTCTTTCAGTTTAATGCAGGTTATTTTGTAAGCTTTTTATTATCGATCATCATCATCATAACAGCCCACTAATGTCCCACTGCAGGGACGGGTTCTCCTCCCGTGACGGAGGGATACTTGGCTTACTAATACCACGCTAGCCAGACGGATTGGTACAGTTATACAGTACAGTAATATGATTATTATCTATATTTTTATATAATTGGTCGAAAGCTATTGTAATATTTTTGTTTATTCAATTACTTATACCAATGTAGTGTGCTGTAGTTACAATTATTTAGTGGCGTCGCTATCAATCTACGTCATAAAGAGAAGGCACACGACACCGACATAATTGTCGTACGAGGTGTAAGGATGGCCATACATTTACGACAAACATGTAGGTTCACACATTAAGTGTAAAACGCAAAACTTGTTAGAGAAAATATGATTACCGATAACAGCATAAGTATGTTTGTTTGCATAAACATGAATGTATTAAATGTATGAATTACATAAAGAAAGTATTCAAGATCGATGGCTAGTTGTGTAGTTCCCATACCTACCTACTATTATAAACTTTTCTTAGTTTGTCAGTTTGCTTCATTAGATGTATGAACAATATTTTGTTATACAGAAATTATCACTAGTTTATGTTACTGAGGATATCGTAAAAAGCGACTAAGGGAGCTGTACCTAACAGTCAAAATTAACATATTAGCGATAAGTGTAGCAAAACTACAACAAAAGAAACACAAAACTCGATACCAAAGTGTCTGTCTAATATTGGATAGGTATTTGATACTTTTATCGTTCCTCATAATTATGGAGAAAGCTTATGCCAGCTATAGCATATTAAAAGGCTGACAAATGGTAGCCTACAATTATCAGTGCATTTAGTATGCAACTACAATATACAAACTACAAATAAAATCGAGCCTCTTGTCAGACAGACACAGAGAGTCGTATAGTGAATGTCCAGCTTTATCTCGAGTCTCGTGCCGTAGTACAGGGTGTGCAATTTTTGAGTCCGTCTCTAGATTTCCCGCCGGATTCGTACCGGCTTCCCGTCAGCGAAACTAACTAACTATTATACGAGAATTGTTAGTGAAAATGTGCTCACACAACATATTAGTTTGAACTGAAAGTTTTGTTACAGCCAAGGTAGAGCTAAGGTAACTTATAGGGGTGATATTGAGTTGTATTTGTTTTGTCTTTACCTCAAATTGACATTAAAAAAAAAAGAAACTCGATTGTCACATAATAAAATAAAAATCTTTTTATATTAATTTTGTAATTATTATATTTTGTTCATTTCTTAATATAAATCAACAATTAAATATAATAGTTTACTTAACAACGACCTTTTACAGGGCAGGGCTTTTTTAATTCAGCAATAGTTTATTTGTGTAAATTGAATTTAATTTTCACACTAATGTTTTGTTTTTTCTTTTCGATGTGTCCAAATTTGTTCTAAACAATACAAAAACCTTATTTCTAATTTCCATAACATTTTTTCACAAAGTCTTTCCCACAGTTTGTACTTTAAGTTAACATGCGCTTTACTGTTGTAACATGAAAAAAAATCCCAACAAAGAAAGTCTACGAAAAGCGCTACGTCGAATTTTCAATAGAGCCTACACAAAGGCCGCGTAGAGCTCACGTAGCGGCGTAGCAAATGACGTAGACCCGCTACGCCGTCAGGTATCACATGACATATTGTCATGGAGATTATATTGGAAAAATCACAATACGGAGATTATAGAGCCTGTCTTGGATCTCCTGATTAACTTACATATTTGAGATATATAACTAATATCTACTTACATCTATTTTTATCCCAAGATGGTATAGTAATTAAAATAAAAAGAAAAAATAAATAGGCTTTTATCCCAAGATTTTAGAGTAAATAAAATGAAACAGTAGATAAAAATAAATGAGGTTTTCTTAGATGTTTAAAAGTTGTGCTGATGTGAACTTTCTTCCACTCTTAGCCAATTCCTAAAACTCTTTTTTTAAGTAGGGGAAAATATTTTACCAATTATTTGTCTCTTCCCCTCTCTCTCACACAAAATCATCTATTTTCAAAATTTCAATTACAACTGCTTTATAATACCTCTATATCCTATAACCACAATAATCCGAGCCACAAATAATTAGAGCGTAATAATCAAATTCCTTTACAAAAGAATAGTTAATCACAAGTGCAAGCTTGTGACGTCACTATGTGCTATGACGTCACAACACTACATGTAAGCTCACACAGGTTAAGCTAACAAAATAATAATTAGAGTATAAGCCTTTTACTTAGTAACATAGACATAGATTTTGGGTTTGATTATGAATTTATATATCATTATATCCTCCGTGTGGTGACGGAGTAAGAATACAATATGTCACCACCCCATCTCATCCCATGGGTGTCGTAAAAACCGATTAAGGAACTATTCGTGAATATTATCTTAACGAAATAAATAGAAGGAAAACTTGAAATTAAACCCTGTACCAATCCGTCTGGCCAGTATTAGTAGGCCAAGTATCCCTCCATCACGGGAGGAGGCCCGTCTCTGCAGTGGGACATTAATAGGCTGATACAGACATTTTCAATCTATTTGAGCAATCGCGCATTAATTCGATTTGCACCTAACTTCAATTATATACGCGTTAGGGCTGCTTCATACTTGACTGGGCGATCAAAAGGACGAGTAGATTACACTGGAATAAAAACCTTGTCGAATGCATATGAAAATCACGAAGATATTTTTAATAGATTAAATAGATAAACGTCGTCTCGTGTGCTATTATAACAATACAGACGCATTCAAACTGCCCAAAAATAAATACAATGACTGCAAATTTGCCAATTAAATAGCAAAAATTAAAAACTAAAACTTTGTATCATCCAAAATATTAATAACCAAATAAAAACAACTAAAATATTATTGATAAATACAGTCAAATAATGTTAGTTAACAGTCACTAAGTTTTTTCATTACATATTTATAATTAAGCGTCACTTACCTAAGTTTCTAGTGACGCTAAATATAATAAGGGCCACCACGCCCTTGCCTAAATAAACGACGACGATGGTAAGAATTTAGTCTACTGTCTGGTCAGTCACAGACAAATGATAATTTTAAAAACGTTAAACACGCTCGTAATAGTGTGAACCTACCTTAACAATTAGATATGGGTTGTGTAGTCAAAGCGTTACATACAAGGCAGGTGTCGAAGCGGACGTCGACTAGTGGAGAGCCCTCTACTCCATTTTTAATAGATTTACAATCATGGTTTTTACGTCACCCCCTAGAGGCCATGAAGTTATAACAAATTGTTCTTGGACTGTCCTCATACAGACAGCATTATACGTTTGTACATCATCATAACAGCCCATTAATGTCCCACTGCAGGGACGGGCCTCCTCGCATGACGGAGGGATACTTGGCCTACTAATAACACGCTGGCCAGACGGATTGGTATAGGGTTTAATTTCAAGTTTTCCTTCTTTATATTTCGTAAACATAATATTCACGAATAGTCCCTTAGTCGGTTTTTACGACACCCATGGGATGAGATGGGGTGGTGACATACTGTATTCTTACTCCGTCACCACGTTTGTACATGTATATTATATTTTTTTTCGTTTGCCCGCAGCGCCACCAGAATGCGAGGCGGGTCAGCTGACGTGCGGCCAGTACGTGTGGAACAAGACGTACTGCATACCGCCGCACTTCCGCTGCGACATGCATGTAGACTGTGTCGACGGCACCGACGAGGCTGACTGCAGTAAGTACACACACTTATTACACAGGCGAGGTTGCTACAAAGATGGGTGACCACTCCGTTCTTCAGAGAGCGCGTAAAGAGTAGGTCCCGGCTGACACAGTCTTTAAGCCACAATTGGTCGCTAACCAAACAAAAAGAGGAGTCTCGAGTTTGGATGTACTAAAGGTTAAAATCTGTAAAAACACATAAAGGCGCAGGACTGTGTTCTGTGGCGCGTGTTGTGATAGGCCTATGTCCAGTAGTGGACTGCGGTAGGCAAGTTGATTAAAAAGTACCTGAGGCACAGAACTCAAATGCTAGAGCTCCAGCTACTTTCTTTAAATAAAAAACAAATGCAGTGCATTATTTTAACTAAATTTAGTTTCTTAAAATAGGAGTTAAATTGCTATATCCTTGGTCCTAAACTAGGATTATCTGAGTAATGGGACACAAATGAAGCAATTTAGAACATATGAATACAGTTAGTTCATTTAGATAGCAATTAGAAGTTTGTGTACAGGTGTATCCGTGTCTATTCCGGTGCATCCATGCTAGTGTTTGGGTGTGTTTATAAATTGTGTTGTATATTTGTCTATCATTTCTGACTTCATGTTTTTCAGAAGACAAAAAATACTTAAAGAGTAAAATGAAAATGAAAATGAAAATGAAAAAATATTTTATTTCATATAAGTCAAATCAATGACACTTATGAACGTCGGAGTTTTTATAGTGATCACAGCACGTCTAACTTAACGGCTAAGTTTACTGAGGGTTCGGAACACTACCATGACAGAGAAGACACCCACAAGAAACTCTGCTGGGTTCCTATCGCTCTTTTAGGTGATCAGTAATAGAAAGTATGTGTGTGTAATGTCATTTAATTGATATTTATCTGATCATTTAAGTTGCAAATCTTTATAACAATTAACTAATTCAATCGACCTTGAAAGATCTTTGTATGAATAATTCAAACTATTTTACAAAGTCAAAGTGCGACGTTTGAGCGATAGGTAAATTTAGTTAGTATCTTATTTAGTTTGTAGTCAACTATTTAGTTTGAGTAATTTGATTAGAATCAGAACTGATTACATTACAAGACATAGTCAAATTATCTTAACTGACTAACGAACTGGGAGATAGGTTAAACGTATTTTAAATGAAACTAACATATAAAAAAACCCTTGTAGGGCTTTGTTGAGAGATCCCTCCTTTTCGAACTAAACTTTGTTATAAGACGATGGGCTGAAAAACAGAAATAAGTAGAAACATGTTTTATTCAACAAGGCGGAAATATTTGGAGGAGGCCTGTGTCTAGCCTGCAGTCCATTACCACATAAATTGTAGTACTGAATCATTTAATTTTAGTGTATAATATATCGTTAATTAATTGTATAATAATCTTGTACAGATTTATGGACCTACAAAAACAAAATATACGGATCATTTTTGAATCCAAAAATCGCATCTAACGTGCATAAAATAAACGGATTTATCAAACTAAGTCTGATATAATATGAGTAGATCAATGACCTGCATTACTCCGGGGCTGGGAGTTAAACTAAACTAGTTTTAACTTTTAATACATTTTAGGTCGTAACTCAGTCACGGACATGCCGCACTACTCACACAGTTACTAGATTATCGCATCTACAGTTTTTGATCATGGAAGTCAATTGAGTTTTGTGTTCTCGATAGAAGAACATATTGTACGACCATACTTTATATACTATACCGTACCATTTTATACGATGGGTGTGTGGGTATAAGCTGACAAAAGCAAAGTTCGCATATATTGTCACTTCGGAAAAGAAATAAAAACAATTCTCTTCTCTCTTTCTCGTGAAAAAGACAACTCCTGCACTAATAATACGGGAGCTAGCGTATTATATCCTTGAGGCATGGTATCCTTGTAAAGGACTTTAATGTTTAGTATATGTATACAATAATAACACGGTTAATTTGAGATGGACCCAATATTGTTAATCGTCTTAGAGAGCCGCCTTGATTGAGATCGGTCAATGGTATTAACTCTAAATTGCTACGTTTCTATGTATATTGGAATTTGCCGGATTAATTTGTATGTAACTGGTGTAATCTGATGTTGCATGATCATGCTGTAAAGTGGAGGTAAATCATTAATTGATAGTTGGCAAATTTGCTTAGCAAGAGGCCGTTTGGGTCGGTATGATGAATTAATTAAAAATGCAATAGAAATCTCGGGGTGGAGGTAGTTAAAACACAAGTGCATTTTGTTAGTTCTTACATAATAGTAACTTGCAAGTTAGCAAAGACTTCAATTTAGTTTACTAACAGGCGACATAAACACAGCTTTGGCAGGCAGCAGCAAAAAAAATGTAAAACCACAAGCAAAATTAATTCCGTCCGCTTTGAATATAGTTTTACAAAATTCATTCCGCGAAACACTTATTACTAGCTTATACTTAAATAAACATTGGCACCGAAATACACCGCCCTATTTCTTTAAAAGAGAACTCTACTTGTAAACGAAGTACACGGACCAATTTACCCTGATCTCTCACCCCTCTTTTGTGCTGAACTATTAGGGATAAATAAGGGGTTGTCGCCTTAAGCGTGGGGATCTTAGATAATTGGTTGTTAGTGTGGAAAGTCCCCAACAAGTGGGCAAGTTTTAATGGTGTGGAAATTGCGTTTTTGTTTGGTGTCCGTATCTCTGATGTTCCTGTTCTCGTGTAAATCTGTTATCTGATAAGTTTTTTGACGTTCTCTCGTCACGGAGTTTGTTGAAAGCTTTATACAAGTTTAACTAAATGTACTTTGTTTAGGAATTGGGTTAAGTTATTTAGGGGCAGTGGTTTTGTTAAATATCTTAGCCGAGTGAGCAAAACCACAGTTATAGCTAGTATTTAATTAAAAATAATAGATGACACAGTTATAATAAAACGCTATTATTAATCAATGTATAGTAAACGAGGTAAGTAAACCAGCGGAAATGTTGTTACCATTAAACCGAGGAAATTGGCTACACTCCACTAATTGACTATTTATTGTTACAAAAGATTTCCTTTCAAAATAAATAATTTTAATTACGTTTTGTGGAACAACAGTCATTTTGTTTTATAATTACCTACTTCTGAGATCCCTTATTTAAGCTTTTGTGTCACAAGTATTGGGGATGGCTTAGAGAATGCTTTAATTTTGATACCCTGTCGTGCGCATAACAGAGGCTAAATTATTATGGTTTTCATTTTATATACACCTTTGACTGTGTTTTCAAATCTTTTTTTATTTTTAAATTTAAAAATTATTAATTATTAACTACATACCTTTTATTTAGACTTTCCCCTTAGGCTTTATGTTTGTATCGCGGGCATTATGTTCAGTGACTAGGGTCACGCTGTAGGTATAAGCTTAGAGGTTTCATATGAAGAAAAATTAGAGAAAAAATGTATAAAATAATAACCGCTGAATATGCTCAATTACACCTCATCATAACAGCCCATTAATGTCCACTGCAGGAACGGGTTTCCTCCAATGACGGAGGGATACTTGGCCTACTAATACCACGCTGGCTAGACGGATTGGTATCGGGTGTAATTTCAAGTTTTCCTTCTTTTTATTTCCTAAAGATAATATTGACGGATAGTCCCTTACTCGGTTTTTATGACACCCATGGGATGAGATGGGGTAGTGACATATTGTATTCTTACTCCGTCACCACACGTTACACCTATACCTCAGTTACTATATAATATTATCTAGATACACCACAAGACACACGACAACACCGACAATTCATCACGAAACAAAACAAGAAATTGTTTGTGTGTTTATACATAATATATAAATCTAATTCCCACCATAGTATCCGTAATGAGATGATAAAACGGTACAGATTTTACGAGCAGAGGTCTCAGCCCACCTTCCTCTAGATAATGTTATTTTCATATAAAGTTATGTAAAAATCCGCCTATACGCGCGGCACCTTTGAGCAGGGAAGTGCCCCACACCGTGCCAAAGCCGATAGTGTTTATGAGAGACTCTTGTATAAGCTTTTTAAATAGTTTTTAAAGAAAAGAAAAATATGCTTTTGCTCGCGAAAAAACAAGTTGTTTTTGTACGGATTTTATAAACAAGATATTGTTTTGGCGTACATGTTAAGGTTTTATGTTATTTGTTGTTAATATTACTACAGTACAGAACGTAGATTGGCTAGTAAAACCATCATAATTAGCCAATTTACGTTCTATTGCTTACACAGCCCTTCTCTTTATATCGATGAATTGCTACATCAGATGCCTACATGTGGCTTTAGGTACACTCAACACCAGGTTGGGTACTATCACAATGTGCAAGGCGACAGTGTGTGTCAAGATAATGATCCTGACACACCATCGGTTGTAAGGTCAACGTCCTGTTATCTAACTAGCAGCGTTGGTTGCACTTTGCCAACTTGATACAGACACTACTGTTTAGGGCTCGATTAATTGGGCGAAGTGGTGGTACTATTTCTAAAGAGACCTACAGCCAGTTATAGTTGTAGACAAGCAGTCAACCATACTACATACTTGCAAACTAAACATGTCTGCAGAACTTAAGAACAACAAGCATGTGTTTAATGAAAAAAGTATAAACGGAACGGAATGGACATAATTTTGTGTCTTTATTTGTCACCACGTATTCTTGTAGTTACTAAACCACGTAGTAAGCAAATAGCAACATTACCACTTTTATGTACAGTATAACACAACAAATACCGACCGTAGTGCTTGCTTTACACAAGGAAGAGCTATTTTATATTAAAAGCAACATTTGTGTTGTTTTAACAAAGCTGTAGCCGAGACAAAGAGATAACTAGACGGTGGATGGCCACAAGAATTCATGTTAGTTTACCTTATAATTTATAGTTGCACTATCTAGAGGAGCCGATCTTCTTTATAAGACCATATACCATTAACATTGTACTGTTCATTCATTTAAGAACCTGTTATATACCCTGTTTGTACACTCTTCTAGAAGGGCTGTTTTGGTTTTAATTACTTACTTAGGTTCTTAGGGTGACCTTAATGGTCTGTGAATTTCTAAAAGAACCTCGATGATATGTAACAGGCGAGACACCCTATACTCTTGATCCGTATTAATACATTAAGTACAAATGATTAATTATTTTCAAATATGCATTTTTTTTACGTTTTCTTACATATATTTTTCGTCTTATTGTAGTAACTACACCCCCAGTGACGATGAGAGTCATGATCTGCTAAGCTTACAAATTACCCTTGAAATCTATACCTGACCTGTAGTATTTTTGTTTAGTTATTTTCACAAAATCTACTAAGGCGGTTGTAAGTGCTCTTATATACTCGGGTTACATTACAATCAATAGGTTTATAAGAAAGTCTGAGCCAATAGTTATCTTTTCTGCCGTATTGTTGCCATTTGCTACAACTAAACATTATCTTTACATTATTTTGTTTGTTTGTTGCAGCATATCGTAAATGCCAAGCGGATGACTTCCAGTGCGGGATGGAAGGGGCAGGACATGGGAAAGTGTCTACACAAGGACCTTGTATACCTAAAGAGAAAAAATGTGACGGGTAAGATAATTAAACTACTTACTTATAATCGGGATCGCCTCACGTTATATAATACAAAGTTTTACTTCCACGCAGTAGGTAGATGTAAAAATTTTGGTAGAAATGGTTCCAAGCAACTTTCGTCGGAGTTACCAGAAAGCGCAAAGGTTTCTAGAAATGGCGACTTCAAACCTCATGCAGTAATAATGGTTGTGTGAACCGTAAGTGATTGCTGTGAGCTTGCATGTCTTAGGTGTCAGTTAACTTCTTATACTTATGTCTCCTAAATGTCCCGTGATACAGGACTTGATCCCAAGAATTATGTTTTTACAAATATACTCGTAAATCTTAGGTATCCCTCAGTGCATTGCGGTCTTAGTAGAGTTAACCAGTGTAGTCAACCTATTTCGAATGTACACATTAGTTGATAGACTTAATTATATAGATAGATGTGAGGCAGCAAGTGTATGTAATAAGCTTGAGCTTAGTCTCTGGTGTGTGTGACCGCAGCGCTGATGCTCAAACACATGCCGCTCTAGCTCATGCATGAACTCACATCATTATATTATATTCAGAATATAAACATGGACATATATGTAATTATACATTTCAATATTTATAATTATTTATATCTTAAAGTCTTACAACTACTTCTAATAATAATTTATGAATGTTCTTGTTGCGAAACAAGTACATATTACAGAGAGCGGCTGACTGAACAGCTTAAATGTAGGGTTTAAGTTGTCAAGTGACACCCACCAATAAAATAACATGTATGAATCAGGGATGGGGAGAAAGGGGATGGTAAAGACACCATGTAGTTAATTCGTCACCACACTGAGATAACCTAAGCATGACCTAACATTAGTAAGATTCAAAAATATATTATTTTATACAATATGTATGACAATTCTTTTAATCTAAATTAAATGTTTGTTGTTTCTAACTGCGGGTACAATATGAGTAAAATAAAATTTAGTTTAATCTAATTTATCTTTACGTTCCAGGTATCTAGACTGTAGAACAGGTCGCGACGAACAAGACTGTCCGGGACAATCACTAGCATGCAGGCTGGACCAGTTCCGATGTGCGAACGGGAACAAGTGCGTGGACGCGGCGGTCAAGTGTGATCACAAGGATGATTGCGGCGATAACTCGGATGAGGCGCATTGTAGTTAGTATTCAGCATCACTTTATTTGTAGCGTAAATATTATCATCATCATCATAACAGCCCATTTGTGGATTCTATTCTATTCCCCTATTCCCACTGCAGGGACGGGCCTCCTTCCGTAACGGAGGGATACTTAGCCTACTAATACCACGCTGGCCATACGGATTGGTATAGGGTTTAATTTCAAGTTTTCCTTCTTTTTATTTCGTATAGTTAATATTCACGGCTAGTCCCTTAGTCGGTTTTTACGACACCCATGGGATGAGATGGGGTGGTGACATATTGTATTCTTACTCCGTCCCCACACGGATATGTATTAAATATTATACACACCTCAACAAAGTCTATTTAAGGGATATTTGGTATTTACTCAATTAACTCTAAAATTATTGAAGATAACATACAACATGTTTATATTTTAATAAAGGTAATTTATCAGGCTACAATTATTTGTGCAAGCTACAAACATTAATTCTTTACGTATCTGTAAATCTTTACCGTACTGGGCTCGTAAGTGCGGAGGGTGTACCTTTTTTAAATATAGTGATTAGTCTCCACTTTCTCCGATCTAATCACTAATGTACATCCACGGCGCTTATAGGTAGGTACTCCCAATATTACTGACAGTTAAGATTCTAGTACATAATTTATTCACGAACCTACAAAGACATCTATCATATTAAGCCACAACTTACATTTCTAGGTTTCCCACCCTGCCACATCGGTCAATTCCGTTGCGGGAATGCGCTGTGCATCCCCGCGAGCTACCATTGCGACGGCTACAAGGACTGCTCCGATGGTACTGATGAAGCCAACTGCACGGCCATCGCGTGCCCCGACAACAAGTACCTGTGCCCCAAGGGGGGTCCGGGGGGCACACACAAGTGCATCGCCAGGTCCCAGCTCTGTGACGGCAAGAAGGACTGCGAGGATAATGCTGATGAGGAAACTGCTTGCTGTAAGTCTATTTATCAATATGCTCTTAATAGTTTATAAATCTTACTCAAAATTTTTGTTCGATTCGGTTCGATTCCTGCTCAATTTAATTCATTGTATGTATGAACGATGAACATAAATTTGCATTGAGGCTAGCCACCTAGAAACACCCGCGTGTTTTCTCTGTAGGTAATTAGGTATGAATGTATTTACAAATAAAGTATGTGAGTATGTTTATCCTTTATCTTACTCCATAATTTTTCCTCTACCACATTCCTCTACCCCATAATGCAATGCTTAGTTCAGGACTAGATAACATTGTATGACTAAGTGAGAAGCATTATTATAGTTCATAGAGTTCAATACACTACAAGGATAATATTAGAAACTTTTATTTCTTCTAAAAACGTAAATGTTATTAAAGTTTTAACATAACAATTTGAAAATAAAGAGGATCACGTACTACTTACATTAAATTGTTTATCGTTTGGCTTGTATAAAACGTAATTTAATAAGATTGAGTTATATAAATATTCACATAAGCGCTCGCAGTTAGTTACAATGTAATATGAACTTTAGACAGGTCGTACGTGACTATGTTACTTAACGCGATAACTTTGAGCATATCGGTTTTACATTTATCGATGACAACTCTAAGGTCTTTAATAGACAACACCTTTATCAAGAGTTAAAGAGCTAAAAAAAAAATTATTTACTCTGTTATTACTTTATTATCGACACTTTTTACACTTAATGCTAGCAAACTTGGAAAACTCTGCGAACCCATCTGTCAACGTGGTTTTAGTAAACCAACTTTCCACATCTTTTATGTAATAGATTAATCAATCAACTAGCCTATCGCTGTGACGTAGTGGGGTGGTATAGGGAGATAAATGCAAACAACTCAAGTACGACAATATAGTATTATTCCGTAAATAATTGAGTCTATACAATATTACTAGTTTTATAATTAAGAAATCACTACGTTAACAATAATAGATAAAATAAGCAAGCCGGTCTAATCAGAAGGATTTTTAGGGGATTTGAAAGCACGAGGTTCGAAGGCTGCCCTATAGAAAGGCAGACACTTATCTTCGGTAAGCCGGAACAAAAAGGGAAGGGCCCGCTTTTTTTTTTCTTTTTATTGTGGACGAGTAGTCGGTCTCTGACGACCATTACTACTTTACGCGGGCTGTGGTGGGGCGGATGGCCCTCAACCGAAGACATTTAAGTGACGTGCCACAGGGGCACCCCCTTTGGGGTACGAACCTCGGCCTGGACCGTCACTGACTAACAGGACGTGCGGAAGGCACGCCCTCTAGGAGCGAACGCGGCGCGTATTCCGGCCTCGACGGCGAGGACGGAACCGCGGACGTTTTGTTGTGGCTTCGCGAGCCGTGTGAGCTCTACGTTGAGCGATCGTGATCCTATCGTCCGGCTCTTCGAGAGCATGCCTAGGTCTACGAATTTTGCTAATCTTGGAGGGGATGTACCCGGACGCCCCGACCACTAGTTGGTTGGGGTGAGTGGCAGCCGAATCAAAGTAGCGGCGGGAACAGAGTTTCATGTGTTGCTGGATAGTAGGCAACCCGAGGTCTATGTGAAGATCCTCGTTACGCATGAACCACGGTGCTCCCGTCGCTTTGCGCATGAACCTATTCTGAACTGTTTGTAACCTATGGATCCTGTGTGGCCTAAGGTGGGCAAAAACTACGCACGCATACGTCATTATTGGTCTGATACAAGTAGTGTATAACCTAACTTTGTTTCGGATCGACATCTTAGACTCCTTCCGGAGGAGCATGTGCAGCCGTCCCAACACAAACGTGGCCCGCTTGCGAACCATGTTTATGTGGGGACGGAAAGAGAGCTTATCGTCGAGCAAAACGCCAAGATATTTGGCCTCCTTAGCCCAAGGGATCGGGGAGCCAAACATCCTGACTTTTTGTGTCGCTGCCGAGAGAGGCGAGTGGTTCCGTTTCTTGTGAAACATCACCGCTTGACTCTTTTCGGGGTTGACTGTTATCCTCCATTTCTGGAACCAATCGCTGAGGGCGTTGGACGCAGATTGGAGTCGCCTAACTATCGAGGGAGGGGAGGTGCCAGAGGCGTAAATCGCTGTATCGTCTGCAAAAAGGGCTGTTTGCACACCCGCAGGCCGAGGGATATCTCGTGTGTACAGAGAGTACAGAAGGGGGGCGAGGACGGAGCCCTGAGGGACTCCGGCCCGGATGGGGTGAGCTGAGGACAGAGTCCCTTCAACTTTGTAGCGAAAGGAACGATTCGACAGAAAGTCTCGTAAGATGAGCACGAGTCTGTGTGGCACTCCCATCGTGAAAAGCTTGTATGTTAAGCCAGCGTGCCACACCTTGTCGAATGCCTTTGCCACATCGAAGAAGAGAGCTCCGGTCATTTGACCTTTCATGAGCCGAGCGCTGACATGTTCAACGACACGGTGAACTTGGTGGGTGGACGAGTGCTTGGCCCGAAAGCCAAACTGCTCGTTTGGAATAAGATTGTTGGCCTCCACGTGTGCTAACAGCCTCCTATACAAAAGCCGCTCGTAAATTTTCCCTAACCCTTTAAGCAGACTAATCGGTCTATAACTAGCCGGCTCGGACTTCTTTTTGCCGGGTTTCGGTATTCCGATAACCACGGCGTCTTTCCACTGCTGTGGGAAGACACAGTTTGATAGTGCGGCATTAAATATGCATGTCATAAGGACCAAAAGACGTTCGGGTAATAGTTTGATTACCCTATTCGTTATTCCGTCCGAGCCGAGTGCCTTTTTAGGGGCGAGAGATTTTATGACGGTTTGCACCTCGTCTGGTGTAACTAACGGTATAACGTCGCTGTCTGCCTCGAGCGGAGGGGCCGGGAGAGAAGCTCGCCGTTCCACTTCGCTTTCGACATCTATTTGAAATTTCCCATGAGTGTTTCCCTGAAGAGGACTGCTCACGCATTGGGCCTCGAGGCTGTCGGCCAGGCATTCGGCCTTGTCATCATCCTCAAACGCTAGTGTCCTATCAGGCTTGACCAAAGGAGGCATAGAAGAGTAGACGTCCTTCGTTAACGATCGGGATAGTTGCCAGAAAGCGAGATGAGAAGGCTCGATCTCGCTCAATTTCGCATCCCATCGTGACTGACGAAACTCATTTATGCGTACTTTGACCTGCCGCTGCAGGTATCTAAGGGTAGCCCTATTTTCCTCGCTGGGGGCTCTGTCATAGGCACGTGTGGCAGCGTTCTTGCGCCTCAACAGATCACGCACGTCTGCGGGCAGTTGCCAGCGCCGGTCTTCCGGCACAGGCACTGTCCGAGAACAATCGTTAATTAACGATTGAACGTGCTCTGTTAGGGCGCTGATCGCCGCCTCGGTGTCCTCTACAGTCTCTAGTCGGTCGGGAATGGACTCTAGGTGAGCGGATTCGACAGACGCGAGTTTCTCCTCGAGCCTCTTCCAATCCGTGATCACTTTAGTAGGGGTATGGCCTGTGTCGGAGTCGGGGGGACCTAATCGTGGGGCGAACCCTATGACAACAGGTCGGTGGTCAGAGCTAAGCTCATGAAGCACTTCTACAGAACATAGACGTAAGTTTATGTTCTTTAGAAGGGCCACATCTAGAATGTCAGGTCTGTGAGTCACATTAGCCGGGTAGTGTGTCGGCTCTAACGGGGTAATGATGTCAAAATTAAGGGACTCCCCTAGTGAATGAAGATGCCTACCTCTCTGTGACGTCGTGTGACATCCCCAGAGTTGATTCTTTGCGTTTAGGTCGCCCGCTATAATAACGGAGCCACCGAGATCTAATAACGCTTCTAGGTCGCTACGAACTAATTCCCTACTCGGGGAGAGATAAGCTGATACTAGCGTGATCGATTGATGACCGGTCATAGCCAGCCGACAGACCGACGCTTCAATACGCGACAGCGCGGGCGGATCCATAGGTATGCAGTGTAATGAACGCTTGTAGTAGATGAGAGTACCTCCTAGACGGGAGTCCACCCTGTCGTTGCGGACCACACAGTAGTTTGCAATTCTAGGGTCCCGATCAGATGGTTTTAGGAAGGTCTCCTGCACCAGTAGAATGTCTAGCTGGTGGTCCCTCAGGAAAATGCCGATTTCCTGTTTCTGTGTGCCTAGTCCGTTGGCATTGAAGTAACCTACAGTGAGTGATCGTGGTTTGAGACGGCTTGGTGTAGAGCGTATATCCATTATGGATTCCTAAAACGCAACGCCGCGAGCCTATCCTTGATATCTAAGACCCTAAGGGAGAGACTCCAGAGGGCATCCCCGTCCCCCTGTGAGGCCCTTGCGAGACGTTCGAGGTCCCTAATCTCCCTAAATTCAGCTTCGTGCGCGGTGACGAACGAATAGAAACTATCGACGGGGGCCTGGGCAGATCCAGAACCCACGTGGGGGTTTACAGAACCTACTCCTACGGTGGACCTAACAGGTTTAGGTAACGGGTTAGGTTGGCCGGTAAGCGGCTTTTGCCAAGCGTTTGGCTTAGTCGTTTCCGGTACGGACGTCTGCGTACGTGAGACGCCCAGAGCAGGGAACGCGGCCTCAGAGTTCAACGACGGGACGGGACCCGCTGCTGGCTTCTTAGCCGACTGTGAAGGCGCTGGATTGCGCGGTCTGGTAGGTTGACGAGGAGCACGAGTGCATCCGCGATAGTTGGCGGGATGACCACTTTCCCCGCAAAGGACACACGCCGGTGGCTCTGTGCAAAGCGACCTATCCTTAGGCCTCTCGCACTCGGCTGTGGCGTGGTCGCCCAGGCACTTGACGCACCTAGGACGGGCAAAGCAGTTGCGCTGTGAATGCCCGTACAACTGGCATCGGTGGCATTGAGCGATGCCTCCTCTGTTATGCGGTAGCTCTACCCGGATACCGGATAGGCCGCAGAGGGTGCTGATCTTGAAGATCTTGCCTGCATCGCTCAGATCTAACACCACGAGTACCATATCATACACGATATTACTGCGCCCGCGAACCATGCGGTGCACTTCGTGTACAGGAAGATCCTGACTAATAAGAGATCCCTTGATCTCTTCTACGGGGAACTCCTTTGGGACGTTTTTGACGACGACCCGGAGTAAACGGTCCTCCCTCAGGGTATATGTGTGGAACGACACGTTGCGTTCACGGAGGATCCGTGTCAGCGAACGGTGATCGGCGGAAGAGGCCACCGTTACACGTATGCCCTGAGGTGTAGAGCGGGCGTTTGTGTATCTAATATGGTGCTCATTGCACCAGGTAGACACCATGTTCCATTTGGATTTCTCCTGCAGGAACAGTGGTGGGGGAGGGGGCTCCTTGCGAGCGGGCTTTGGCTGCGGTGAGGCAGCGCTGGCGGATGTGGAGGGCAGGGGTGAGGACCGTTCCTGCCGTGAAGCGGCGGCGCTGGACTGCGCGGACTCTGGTGCACCGGAGATGGCGGTGCTTAGGGTGACCTTGGCCTTGGGCCCGTCCTTTGAGGAAGCCTTTCGGCTGCGCTTCCTGCTCTGAGACTCCACAAGAGTGAAGTCCTTTTCTAAGTCCGTCTCGGAGGACGACTGGGAAGAAATGTACTCTAGTTCTTGATCGGGCGAACCGGAGCGGCTGTCGCGCTCCCCTAAGTCTCGACGACGAGACACAACGTCTACTTCCATCGCGCTCGATGGCCTATGAGCCTCCGGCGAGGCGGTCCTAACCTCCTCCGTTGAGGCGGTCCTATTTGCCTCCGTTGAGGCGATCCTAACTGCCTTCGGCGAGGCAGTCCTGCTCCTATCGGCCCCCGGGGCGGGAGTGGAACCTGACTTCGAGTTACTCGCGCCGTATTTTACGCGATATGCGTCTAAAGACGATTTAGAGAAATCGGAATCTGTTCTAGCTAACACTCTGTCACCGTAACGTCTACGGATCATAACGTAGAACTCCTTGTCGCTAAGGAGCTCTTCTATATCTAATGGCGGAGGCGCCATCCTGACAACTATAAAACCTAACAAATCCTAGAACCCTAGTCTCCGGACGGGATAGCCCGGATGTACGGTTCACGTACAGGCATATTATGCTGACGTCGCGACGCTCGCGACCTTCATTAATACATTGAATACTTAACATAATTATATTATTATTCAGTTGACTAATTACTATCGAACTAGCTATATGTTTACTGGCATCCAACATAACAATCAAACTATAACGAAATAAAGAAACTTGTGTTTGGACTTTGTGGTTTTCGTCAACTCATCTCTACACTACCTACGACTACTGAGCTGTACATGCAATTTGGTCCTTCGAGAACTCAAGATCCTGCGAACTATACGTGTGAAAGTGTCTTTAGTGTTGGTAACGAATCGGTTCAACTGGTCTCCCAGAAGCGGGTCGCCCCAGTTGTATTGAGAAGTCGTGCATACCTTTACTAAAGTGCAAAATACACCGAGGATCTACTACTTACAGTTGCAAAACTAAAGTGAACCAGTACCTAAGGTAACACAACTCTGCTTTACCAAAGGTCTTTTATCTTTTATCGACATTTATTATCTATCAACATTTACTATAACATAACCAACTATAAACAATGGCTCAGAATGTCATGGAACTTATCAGCCGCCAGGAAACTATTTTTAACAACCTAAAGGTCATCTGTATCAACTACAAGAAGGATAGTTCTACCAGGAAGAACTTGGGATACTTGGAAGAGCGTCTTTCTAGGCTTAACAGTAACTGGGAGAAGTTTGTTTACAATGATAAACTTTTGGAAGAAGCGGGATCAACCGATCTTCAATATTTTACAGATGACGTATATAATTCTACAAAATGTATGTATGAAGAAGTCCTACATGATATACTGAAACGAAAAGCTGAATTATCGTCTAGTTCTAAGAGTAAGCTGGACCCAGCTCCGGCTACATCGCCTAGTGTGAGTACAGATGTGACGAAATTTACGTTCGACGATATTAAGTTTCATGTTCCGCCTCGTGAATCTAACGAGTCAAATGAGAAGCAACAAACTCTTTTACGTCAGCAATATTGCAATTTTAGAGTTTTTGACCGTACCGCAGAAAAAATAAACATAGCCCTTACAACTAACATGGAGAAATGGGAGCTGGATGACCACTTAAGCATCTTAAAAACAAAGTGGGAGCATCTGGAAAAGACAAATTGGGAACTTGACTATCTTTTACAAGACGAAGATTCTACATATAAACAAAAGTATGATGCTGCTGAAAAACTTTATGATACTTTACGAAAAAAGTTACAACAACATATTTGGAACAATGCTCATTACGAGAAGTCTACACCAAAAATAGCTATACCGGATTTCTATGGCAACTATAACCAATGGTTGACCTTTAGAGACCTTTATATTGAAAGCGTCCACAACAATCCCGTACTATCTAAAGCGCAAAAGATGCAACATTTAAAATCTAAGCTGAAGGGAGAAGCGGAAAAACTGGTACATCATCTTGGCATCAGCGCGGAAAACTACAGCTCGTGTTGGGAAATTCTCACTCACCGTTATGATAACAAGCGACTGCTATTCACATCGTATACGAATACTTTATTAAACCAGGCTACTATCCAACAACCTAGTGCTGTGAATATAAGAAAATTACATGACGTGATGATGGAATGCTTGAACGGGCTTAAAAACATCGGATTGGATATCACCAACTGGGGTCCAATTATTGTACACCTTTTGTCTCAGAAGCTGGATAGCGTGACCTATAACGAATATACAAAGGAGATAAAACAGCCTCGGGACTTTCCGGACTTAGAAGAATTCTCAGAATTTTTAGAGTCTAAGTTCATGGCACTGGAAGCTTTACAAGGAAGCAGTCAACGGTCACCATCGTTAAACAAGCCTTTCAAGCTAGAGAAACAACATCATGGCTCATTCGGACATAGAATAAATCATAATAAATATAATAATCCGAGGTCATCGTACTCATCGTACAATAACAAGTCACATAACGCGTCAAAGGTATTCTTCACAGCTATTAAAAATTGCCCGATATGCAAAACGGATCACGTTTTAATGAAATGTGAGAAATTCCTCGCAATGGACGTAAAAACACGTCAAGAAACAGTGCGCAATAAGAACTTTTGCAATAATTGTTTATATGATCATGGGGGACAACAATCACAGAACATTAAAATACATTAGAAAGGCGAAGTAGGCGGGGCTCGCGCGCCTCAACTGTGAGCAAACGCTCATAGTTTGTTTCGAAAGCGACGCATCCCCGCGTAGTCGTCCGCGGACTTTCATGGAGTGCGTATCAGCGTGAAAAAGTTTAGAAAGCGTCAAAAATGCCGAGTTGTGCTATTATTACTTGCAAAGCAAGAAGCCAAGTGTCAAGTGTGACAAAAGAAGGAATTTCATTCCACCGGTGAGTCTAAATTTCTTGATTTTATGACAATATTTACGAAAAACTGATTTTGGCAACAGAAATCATAATATTGCATTGTTTTTATTCATTGCCGGCATTGTTTGCTATGCAACCTTAGTTTCGCCTATTCTAAAAGCAATGTATAACGCCACGCGCGCTTTCCACTGATACATCCGACCGCAGTGATGTACCTCAACAGCGCTCTTTATCGATAAATTTTATTCATTAGATTTTTCTGATTATAATTTATTTATGGAACTGATTTTTAGACATGAATTGTTATTGTTGGTTTAAATAACATTTAGTATTGTTATTTTTATTTTCAATTGTTTAAAAGTAATCATTTTATAATGATGTCAAGAAATAAATCTTAAATCGTTTTGAAATTAATCTGCATTGTACGATAGACCTATGTGGGAATTGCACTTACGACCTCGTGCACGGCACCCGGCACCCCGCCACAGAGGCGGCTTTTTACGGTAATTTAACTGTTTACGTTTTGGATTATTTTACTTTTACTACTGTAATTTACAGTCACTCGTTTTATTACTAAGTACTTTCTCTTTATTTTTGTTCGAGTGTATATAAATGACGTAACCTCCTCCTTTTTGAAGTCGCTTAAAACGGTCTTGACTTTTCCATACGAAAATAGATTATTATTAATTTAGTTTCAGATCTACTATTTAAGGAGTTATTTTATTTATAATAAACTGTATATTATGATTAAATAACAAATATCATTAAAATAAGCATTAGACCCATTTCAGATACAATAAATAAATAACTTTGCAAATTATGAACCTTCTATAATATAATTATCGATACAATTTTATCGTTTGTCAATCACTAGCGTAAATGTAAAATAAATTGCTTTTGCACAGCACATACGTAAGTGAGGTTACGTCTGTGTGAGTGAGATGTGTGACCAAACATAGCGCTTCGTTTGATGTTGTGCGTGTGTGCGTGACACTATATTTACTTTCGTTGCTTACGTAGTTGTAGAAATAGTGGGGACTTAGTGGCTACAGCGGATCCGATGCAAACTGCGCTTGATAACCTTTCTAATGTATTATAATGTTCTGTGACAACAATGCTATTCACGCAAACAATGCAAAGTGTGTCGCAAACCACATCATACACTTTTACATGAAGCGGCACAAACAAACAACCCTCAACCCTCTACTTCAGCGTCATCTTATACTGTAAATAACATCACGAACGAGGAGAAGGAAGTATTGTTAGCGACAGTACTTCTGAGAGTCAAGACAGTAGATGAGGTCTTCATTAACTTAAGAGGCCTACTTGATCAAGGTTCTCAAGTCAGCCTTATCACAGAGAATGCGGCACAACGGCTAAGATTGCCTAGACGAAACATGAGCGCGATAGTATCAGGTGTCGGCGCTCTAAGCGGCAATTGTAAAGGAACAATTAACTTAGAATGTAAGTCGGTACATTCCGATTATTCATTCAACTTTGATGCATTAATCATACGAAAACTTGTAAACAACTTGCCAAAGGCTTCATTTTCAATCGAAAACTGGGACTACTTAGAAAACTTAAAACTAGCTGACCCACAATTTAACAACTCTGGCCCTATTGACATACTATTAGGGGCAGATATTTACGCCGAACTTATACTGAACGGAGTATTCAGAAGTAGCGACATGTTCCCAGTTGCGCAACAAACAAAAATTGGCTGGATTCTGTGTGGTAATGTCAAGTCATTTAACTGTTTTGTAACACTCAATGACTTTGAAAATATGTCAAGGTTTTGGGAAACAGAAGAAATATCTGAATCGGCAACATTGACGGATGAAACACAATACTGTGAAGAGCATTACAAGTCTACTACTACGAGACTAACTAACGGACAATACGTAGTCGAGATGCCTATGAAGCCAAACTATGACACCATCGTTAACGACGCAAGGTCACAAGCTTTAGCTCAATTTTATCAACTAGAACGAAAAATGTTGATAAATAAAAATCTTAATAATGAATATAAACGGTTTATGGAAGAATATATTTCTATGGGTCATATGACACCGGTTTATAAACAAAATGGGAATCGAATTTATTTACCTCACCATGGCGTATTGAAAGCCGAATCAACAACAACGAAGCTACGAGTGGTTTTTAACGCTTCTTATAAAACGAATAGCAGCAGCAGCTTGAACGACCGTATGTTTTGCGGTCCTAACTTGCAAAAAGACATGCTCACGCTACTTATCAACTGGCGAACGTATAAATACGTCTTCACAGCGGACGTAGAGAAACTATATCGTTTTATTTGGCTTAAAAATGCACAACAACACTTACAAACTATTTTCTGGAGATTTTCACCAAAGGAGCCTTTACAAGAGTGGCAGCTATGTACTGTCACTTATGGCATGAAGAGTGCACCTTATTTGGCTATGCGTACTTTACGTCAGCTAGCCGAGGATGAAAAGGATAACTATCCTGAAGCAGCTGAGATCCTGCAAAACTATTGTTATATGGACGATATTGCCTACGGTGTTAATTGTGTAAAATCTGCAAAACATTTAGTTACACAATTGATTAATTTGCTGAAGAAGGGAGGCTTTAACCTGCGAAAATGGAAAAGCAACGAACCATCCATACTAGAAAATTTGAAAGAAAATCAAAAATGTTGTAATCCGAACATCGAATTTAGTCCTGAGCAAACAAATAACGCAAAAATGTTAGGTATGCGATGGAATCAACACTGCGACAGTTTTACGTACGATTGGAAACTATCTTACAAAAATAAACTTACGAAACGTATACTGTTAAGTGATATAAGCAAGCTGTATGACCCGCTGGGTCTTTTATCACCTTTTATTATAAGAACAAAATTACTCTTTCAAAAGGTTTGGATAAGTAACTTGGAGTGGGATGAGCGCCTACCGGTCGAACTAATAAACGAGTGGGAATTACTAAGAAAAGATACACCCAAGTTAAATAAATTATCAATACCAAGATGGTTACAATGTGAAGACGAGACTTTAGAGATTCACGGATTCTGCGATGCAAGCGAGAAGGCCTACGCGTGTGTCATTTATAGCCGAGTAAAAAATCAAGCTGGTACCTACGTGACTACGATAATAGCAGCAAAAACAAAAGTGGCACCACTCAGCAAGAAAATAACATTACCTAGGATGGAACTCTGTGGGGCCTTATTGCTTGCCAAGCTGATACACAAGGTCAAGCAAACGTTTTCTAAGAAAACGCTCCAAATCACATTGTGGTGTGACTCTAAAGTAGTCCTAGCATGGATACAAGGAGATGTCAACAGATGGGAGAGATATATCGCGAACAGAGTAACCGAGATAAATAATATCATTCAAGCCAAGCATTGGAACTATGTGAAGTCGGAAGATAATCCAGCTGACTGCGCCACCAGAGGACTTTCACCAGAACAGCTATTACATTTTCATCTTTGGTGGGAAGGGCCTAGTTGGTTAAAAATAAATCTACATAAAAATCTAAAAAATAGCATGAATTATCAAACAAACAATGGATTGCAACAAAAGGAATGCTGCGTTGCAATTAAGTCTTGTGAAATAATACAAAGTTTATTGAACAAATTCTGTACCTACAACCGTGTAATACGAGTATATGCATGGATTTTGCGAGCTAGCAAAACGTTTAAGTTGAAGAAAACAATTAAGTCCAATAATAACTTAACCGACTGCGCAAAGGGAAGTTTATTGTATTTAACTCCAGAAGAAATTATGACTGCAACGACGATGATAATCAAGAGCGTTCAAATGGAACATTATGGCGAAGAAATTGAACATTTTAAACGAAATCAACAAATAGCAACAAAGAGCAAGCTGTTAAAACTCACTCCATTTCTTGATGAAAATGGATTATTAAGAGTGAGAGGCAGACTGGTAAACTCAGCCTTACCTCCCGACTCTAAACATCCCCTCATCATCCCTGCGACAGGGAAACTAACTCAGCTTATTATCAGAGCTGCTCACCGAGACACTCTTCACGGAGGCGCCCGGCTCACTTTGGCTCACTTACGACAGAGGTACTGGGTAACTGGAGGCAGCAGAACAGTAAAGAAGGAACTACGTTTGTGCATTCGATGTCATCGCTTCAAACCTAATAAGAATGTACAACTAATGGCAGATCTGCCTAAAGAGCGAGTCACGCCTTCGAGACCATTCACAAGAACAGGAGTCGATTTTACTGGTCACGTCGACATTAAAATTAATAAGGGAAGAGGAGTAAAGACTTGCAAGGCATACATTGCTATTTTTGTATGCATGGTGACCAAAGCTGTACATCTGGAATTAGTATCAGATCTGAGTACGCAAACTTTTCTCGCTGCCTTCAAGAGGATGTGTTCACGACGAGGCACTCCAACACATGTATACTCAGACAACGGGACCAATTTTGTGGGCGCAGCAAAGTTATTAAGAGAAGATTTTGAACTACATCGAACCTTCAAGCACACAGAATTTTTCGACGAGATGAGTAATTTACAGATACAGTGGCATTTTAACGCACCTCTCTGGCCAACAGCGGGAGGACTATGGGAAGCCGCCGTTAAATCGATGAAATATCATCTACATCGGGTCCTAGGAGAGCAAAAGCTTACGTTTGAACAGTTTACAACTCTTTTAACACAAATAGAAGCCTGTTTGAACTCTCGCCCATTATGTCCTCTAACTGAAGACGTAGATGACTTAGAGTACTTAACTCCTGGTCATTTTCTCATTGGTGGCCCACTGCTAGCACTTCCACAAAAAGAAGAAAATTTTGTACAACATGACCTAAGAAACAGATGGAAACTAGTGGAGCAAATTCATTTACAAGTATGGAAGAGATGGTCAAATGAATATTTACATCAATTACAAGAAAGAAGTAAATGGAATCATACTAAACAAAATCTAAAACAAGGAAGCTTAGTACTTATAAAGGATGAACACTTAGCACCAACTCGCTGGGCTCTGGGCAGAGTGGAGAAACTACATCCCGGAGCAGATGGGAACGTTCGTGTCGTCACCTTAAAAACTAAAAAGGGGACGCTCAAGCGGCCTATAACCAAATTGTCACCTTTACCGTTAGAAGAAGCTCCACAAGATATGCAAACCAAAGAACGACCGAAGAGTCCGGAACCTACGAAACAAATATGTACTAACAAAAGTTACTTAATATCTCTGGTACTTTTGTGTCTACTGACTATGACAGGTTATGTACAGTCTTCACCTACAACAAGTAACTTGAAAATTACATCAATCCCAAACTTTCATCCTATTTACTTTGACGAAGCAGGCAGAATGCAACTTGTTCACGATGAGTGGACTCTCTTGGTGTACTATAACTTAACATCATACTGGAAAGCCACGGAGCAGATAAATACTTACATAAATCAAATTGACAAACTATGTCAACGAATATCGCACGAATACGAACCTTGTGTTGCAATAGTTGATCATTTACGTCATGAATTGAGTCATATTGACGAATACAACTCCATGATACTATCTCAGCATGCAAGACAGAAGCGTGGCTACTTTGACGGAGTTGGTAAAATAGCAAGAACTTTGTTTGGCGTCTTGGACTCAGACTTTGCAGAGAAGTACGAAAAGGACATCCTGTATTTACAGTCAAACGACAATTATTTATTACAGCTTATAAAGAACCAAACTCTTATCATAGAAGCAGAAAATAACATAATAAAAAGAAGTACTGTCTTTGTACAAAAACAATTTAAAACTTTACAAACATATATGGAAAAAACAAACAGCGAAATAATGACGATACAGCATAGAGTTCACATGTTTTATATAACAAACCAAATAAATTCCGCTGCTGTTACCTCTACATTGATCCTAGGGGATCTCAACAGAATCTTAGAAATGCTGATGAGTGCTCTCTCAAACATCTACCGAGGACATTTAGACACACATCTTTTCCCAGCATCACAACTGAGAGAACAATTAAATATCATATCTGGCAGCCTACCACCAGGATTATCTCTACCGGTGAAGGATGTACAAAGAGATTTACAGAAAATATATGACCTTATTCATGTAAAGGCTCGGATAACAAACAATTATTTCCTGTTTGAAATTCATATCCCGCTATTAAGTGACGAAGAATACGATATATATCGAGTTATACCTATACCGTTTATAAGACAACAACAATTAAAACTTGTGCAGCCAAGCTCAGATTTCATCGCTATCAACTTTGTAAAAAACACGTACGTCACTATGCAGGAACATGACCTACGCCAATGTACGTCGTATGGAGAAGACGAACTAATCTGTGTATTACGTCAACCGGTCTACGCCTTACAAGATAAGAACGCTCCATGTGAAGCCCAGGTCTTCAGCCAACAAGCATCACTATCATGTATTCTCAATGACGTGAATTGCAAAGAAACATGGTTAAAGCTGCACAAATCAAATTTGTGGTTATTTATAGTATGCGGAAAACATCTTATACGTGTCATATGTCAGGATAAAGTTACACCAGTTGTGATTGAAGGCACGGGAATAATTTCATTAGAGCCAAAATGCATACTACAGAAAAGAGACGCCACAATATTTACTTATAATCAACTTGGAAATAACTACTACATGAAATCCGATATTGAAATTCCATCTAAACAAACATCTAAAGGAAGAGTTAACGACGTTGGAGGAGATATCGAGCTACAGGAGATGCAGCAGGCTTCACCAGCGCCGAGACTCACCGAAGCGAAGCAATTAAATAAAATATTTCATTTTGACGAACTTCATTAACTTTAATATTATATTCCAAATTTACTTTTATAATTTACATTTTTAACTTTACATTTTATTTACTTAACTTTTATTTACATTTTATAAACTTGTATTGTTTGTTTACATGTACATACTAAACTATTATGCTGGATGCCTTAAATACTATACTTCTACTTTTCCCTCGGGAGCATGTACGGTTCACGTACAGGCATATTATGCTGACGTCGCGACGCTCGCGACCTTCATTAATACATTGAATACTTAACATAATTATATTATTATTCAGTTGACTAATTACTATCGAACTAGCTATATGTTTACTGGCATCCAACATAACAATCAAACTATAACGAAATAAAGAAACTTGTGTTTGGACTTTGTGGTTTTCGTCAACTCATCTCTACACTACCTACGACTACTGAGCTGTACACCGGAGGTGCGTTCACTCTGTATCCCTCCCAACCGGGGTAGGCTGGGAGGATGTACTTAAATAGTGTGCCCTAAGCTTGTAATCCCGGATGGTAATCTTATTGCCCACCGGGTCCCTATCAGCCCGAGTGCCGGGAATGTATGGGCCCTTGCAGGCCGGCAATTCCAATCTAACACACGGGGATGGATTATAAGGAAAGGAAGGGTGGGAGGGGGGCGATGGCTAGGCTTGACTAGGAGATCCCCCAAGGCCAAGTGATCTAGCCCCGTCCGATGGGTAGCTTTGCCCTGAAGGGGCTCGGCAGGTGAATCGGGTCCTCACCTCACCCGGCTTCGTTAACACCGCTAGGTATCAACCGGGGACCAGTTGGTGTAACCTGGTTTTTCCCTGAAGGGGTTGCAAAACGTAGACGCGATTATAGAAATAGGTGTGAACTTTGGCGGCCTGGGCTATTCACCCGTAGCTACCTGTTCACGTGAGGTTGTGACGCGTCCTGAAAAGGACGAACTGAAGTCACGACTTCACAGACTTTTCCGATTATCCAATAGACTGAGCGACTTTTTCGACGCCAAGTAGAGAGGCTTGGCGCCACGCACGGAGCGTCGCGGAAACGTCCGTCGATCTCGACGAACACTCGTTGACTGGCGGCGCGCGGCACTTGCAGCTCTTCTTAACGGCGAACTCGTAGCGTAGACTATCGAAGCGGCGGACCGTACGGTCGGTTGAGCGGAGAGGGGCGCACAGCGGAAAGCGCGTGCGGATGCGACGGCTGCTCGAGCGCGTCTGGAAGGGCCCGCTTTTATTTTGTGTGGACGAGTAGTCGGTCTCAGACGACCTTTACTACTTTACGCGGGCTGTGGTGGGGCGGATGGCCCTCAACCAAAGACATTTAAGTGACGTGCCACAGGGGCACCCCCTTTGGGGTACGGACCTCGGCCTGGACCGTCACTGACTAACAGGACGTGCGGAAGGCACGCCCTCTAGGAGCGAACGCGGCGCGTATTCCGGCCTCGACGGCGAGGACGGAACCGCGGACGTTTTGTTATGGCTTCGCGAGCCGTGTGAGCTCTACGTTGAGCGATCGTGATCCTATCGTCCGGCTCTTCGAGAGCATGCCTAGGTCTACGAATTTTGCTAATCTTGGAGGGGATGTACCCGGACGCCCCGACCACTAGTTGGTTGGGGTGAGTGGCAGCCGAATCAAAGTAGCGGCGGGAACAGAGTTTCATGTGTTGCTGGATAGTAGGCAACCCGAGGTCTATGTGAAGATCCTCGTTACGCATGAACCACGGTGCTCCCGTCGCTTTGCGCATGAACCTATTCTGAACAGTTTGTAACCTATGGATCCTGTGTGGCCTAAGGTGGGCAAAAACTACGCACGCATACGTCATTATTGGTCTGATACAAGTAGTGTATAACCTAACTTTGTTTCGGATCGACATCTTAGACTCCTTCCGGAGGAGCATGTGCAGCCGTCCCAACACAAACGTGGCCCGCTTGCGAACCATGTCTATGTGGGGACGGAAAGAGAGCTTATCGTCGAGCAAAACGCCAAGATATTTGGCTTCCTTAGCCCAAGGGATCGGGGAGCCAAACATCCTGACTTCTTGTGTCGCTGCCGAGAGAGGCGAGTGGTTCCGTTTCTTGTGAAACATCACCGCTTGACTCTTTTCGGGGTTGACTGTTATCCTCCATTTCTGGAACCAATCGCTGAGGGCGTTGGACGCAGATTGGAGTCGCCTAACTATCGAGGGAGGGGAGGTGCCAGAGGCGTAAATCGCTGTATCGTCTGCAAAAAGGGCTGTTTGCACACCCGCAGGCCGAGGGATATCTCGTGTGTACAGAGAGTACAGAAGGGGGGCGAGGACGGAGCCCTGAGGGACTCCGGCCTGGATGGGGTGAGCTGAGGACAGAGTCCCTTCAACTTTGTAGCGAAAGGAACGATTCGACAGAAAGTCTCGTAAGATGAGCACGAGTCTGTGTGGCACTCCCATCGTGAAAAGCTTGTATGTTAAGCCAGCGTGCCACACCTTGTCGAATGCCTTTGCCACATCGAAGAAGAGAGCTCCGGTCATTTGACCTTTCATGAGCCGAGCGCTGACATGTTCAACGACACGGTGAACTTGGTGGGTGGACGAGTGCTTGGCCCGAAAGCCAAACTGCTCGTTTGGAATAAGATTGTTGGCCTCCACGTGTGCTAACAGCCTCCTATACAAAAGCCGCTCGTAAATTTTCCCTAAACCTTTAAGCAGACTAATCGGTCTATAACTAGCCGGCTCGGACTTCTTTTTGCCGGGTTTCGGTATTCCGATAACCACGGCGTCTTTCCACTGCTGTGGGAAGACACAGTTTGTTAGTGCGGCATTAAATATGCATGTCATAAGGACCAAGAGACGTTCGGGGAATAGTTTGATTACCCTATTCGTTATTCCGTCCGAGCCGGGTGCCTTTTTAGGGGCGAGAGATTTTATGACGGTTTGCACCTCGTCTGGTGTAACTAACGGTATAACGTCGCTATCTGTCTCGAGCGGAGGGGCCGGGAGAGAAGGTCGCCGTTCCACTTCGCTTTCGACATCTATTTGAAATTTCCCATGAGTGTTTCCCTGAAGAGGACTGCTCACGCATTGGGCCTCGAGGCTGTCGGCCAGGCATTCGGCCTTGTCATCATCCTCAAACGCTAGTGTCCTATCAGGCTTGACCAAAGGAGGCATAGAAGAGTAGACGTCCTTCGTTAACGATCGGGATAGTTGCCAGAAAGCGAGATGAGAAGGCTCGATCTCGCTCAATTTCGCATCCCATCGTGACTGACGAAACTCATTTATGCGTACTTTGACCTGCCGCTGCAGGTATCTAAGGGTGGCCCTATTTTCCTCGCTGGGGGCTCTGTCATAGGCACGTGTGGCAGCGTTCTTGCGCCTCAACAGATCACGCACGTCTGCGGGCAGTTGCCAGCGCCGGTCTTCCGGCACAGGCACCGTCCGAGAACAATCGTTAATTAACGATTGAACGTGCTCTGTTAGGGCGCTGATCGCCGCCTCGGTGTCCTCTACAGTCTCTAGTCGGTCGGGGGAAGGGCCCGCGCCCCGCGTCCTCCTTATATAGCGGCCGCTGGGTAGTCCCCTCCACGGCGCGCTCGCGTCGCTGCCGTGAGGCGAGAGGCGAGAGGACGAAGCACGACGTCACAAGCAGTCCATTGCTGGTGCAAAACCCGGTCCTGAGTCTTTCGAATCCAATGCCACCCAGATAAAAATAAAAACCTGGATTAAAAATATAGGTGTTGGAATCGTGGAGTACAGGAAATTCTATAAAGGGCACAATTTAAAAAAAAATGTAGTCTCGTTGAAATAGCCGTATTTTACGGTACATTATTTATGTAATCACGTCATAAAGACTTTATTCTTTAAAAAAATGTCCTGTTCTTTTAAAAACTACTAGTGTGTCGTGTAAAAGCGGCATCATTTTTATTAATAAACATTCCTCACACATTCACACAACGCCATCTAATCTCAAACTAAGCTAACTATAATATGAACGCGATTTTATAAATACATTATTTTTATTGTCAGCAAATAAAACGAACAATGTATTTTTTGTAGAAATAATAAATGTATTTATTTAATAAAAATAACATTTATTAGGTACTAATGACGCACGTCTCTCATTTATATGTAAATTAACAAGTTAGTATTTAATTTTCATTTTATGTTTATTATCTCGATTATTTTTAGTTTGATATTATTATTATGTTTGTTGATCGGTTTTTATATAAGTACTCGTATTTGTCGATGCACTGGTTTACCTGCCCTTCTGTCGGCCATGAGTTCAATTACTGCATAGAGACTAGATGGCACGTAGGACCTTTAGATTTGCAGGCCATTTTGCGTTTTATTAAGTCATTATCAATCTTCTATACTACTTAATTTTTGTTTCGATACAGTGTATTTGGAATATTGCTTAGTATGATTTAGGGTTTTTACTTTTAGAGAGTAAGTAATATGTAACTTAAGCAACGTCTGCAGGCCTAATTACAAATAATACTTATTACAAAATAATGACTGTTAGTTCGTGTCTAGATTTATAATTATAAAGTGTATAAAAAAAATAAAACCGAATTGAGAACCTCCTCCTTTTTTTGAAGTCGGTTAAAAGATATATTTTTTTTTAATTCAGATAAGTTAACCAAAATTACGCTATGCATGACAGCATTACTAATTAATATGTTTATCATTCAGCGACGGCGTCATGTCCAGCGCTGGAGTGCGAGTACAAGTGCGTGGCGTCACCGTCGGGCGGGGTGTGCGCATGCGCGGCGGGCCTGACGCTCGCGGCTGACAACAGGACGTGCATCGACCGCGACGAGTGCAAGGAGTGGGGCTTCTGTCATCAGCTCTGTGTTAATACGCCCGGATGTGAGTTACTATACTTTAACAGTACTGTTGTAGCTTTTAGAATGGTTAAAAATTATTGTTAGCTTTTCTAAAATTACTTTTTTTTGGGCATACGGTAAATACTTAATGCATACGGTAAATGCTTAATGAAAATAAAGGATTTAAAATAATTGTCACACCTCGCCTCTCAAGGGAGTCTTAAAAGCCACTGAAAGAGAGGTTTAAAGATTTATCTCTACGAGAAGAAAAATAAGAAGCTTGGCTTACAACTCTATATAAATCTGTCTGGCTACTGTGCTATTAATAGGTTAAATTAGCTACTGGCAATGGAGAAAACCTATCACTGCGGGGGGTCTTAACGCACTTTTATTAAAGTGTATAAATTGGTAAAATATTACGTAAATAAAAAGTCACATAATAAAAGTGATAATATGTGTGTGTCTCTGCCAGCATACTCGTGTTCATGCGCGGGCGGCTACACGTCGGTGGGCGGGGGGCGGTGCGCGGCAGGGGGCGGGGCGGGCGGGGGCGGCGCGCTGCTGCTGGCGCACGCGAGCGCAGTGCTGCGCATGGACCCGCACGGCCGCGCGCCCACGCTGCTCGCCAACGCGACCGCGGCCGCCGGCCTCGACTACCACTACCGGAGGAACCTGCTGTTCTGGTCCGACCTCAAGACTAGGAAGGTTAGTCACAGCTATTTACACCATCAAAAACTGGGACACGATGTCTGATAATTCTATTGACAGATGCTGCGCAAGACGTCTGACTGGGATAATTACCCTGAAGAGACGAAAAAAATCGCAGCTCGAAAACTTTTAGCTGTTTTTTATTTACTTTCGATAAATCCAAAGAAAATCTTTTAGAGCTATTTTTATCAAAATTGTAACAAAATACACCTGTGTGATATATATTAATATTCAATGGCTTAATATTGTAACATGCTTTCGTAAATTATTTGTTTCTTTCTCTAACAGTGTACTATATAATTATAGATCCACTCACAACAACTAAGTCTCCCGGCGGGCCTCACCAGCTACACGGGCACAGACATAACAGTGGCGGGGTCTTGGGCCCCAGTGGCACTCGCAGTGGACTGGGTAGGGGACAAGCTGTATGTAGCTGATGCTGTGGGGCAGAAGATCGACGTGTTCGAGCTGGACGGACGCTGGCATGCCGTCGTGCTCGGCAGTAACCTCACCAACCCGGCTGATCTCGCGCTAGACCCTACGTTGGGCCTGATGTTTATTGCTGATAGTAGCCAGGTATGTGTCTTGTTGGTAAAGTAAAATTAATTTATACAGACTGATTGTCGATTTGAAGATTATTAGATTTATATCAATGCCATACTCACAAAAACACAGGTAATTTTCGTATGTTTTTTTTTGTTTATTTATTTTATTTTTTAACTATTACAGATAATTCGAGCCAACATGGACGGTACACACACAAAGTCGATAGTATCAGAGGCAGCGTACAAAGCGTCAGGTATAGCGGTCGACATCATCTCACGCCGCGTGTTCTGGTGCGACTCTCTCCTGGACTACATCGAGACTGTTGACTACGACGGCAACCACAGGTTCCTGGTCCTCCGCGGACAACAGGTCCCCAGCCCCTCCAGACTAGCGCTCTTCGAAGACAGAGTCTACTGGTCAGACAACACCAAGCAAGGCATCAGCTCCGTCAACAAGTATGAAGGACCCTCCTCCATCCAGGCTATCTACAAGATGAAAGACATCAGAGAACCAAAAGCTATAACTGTGATACATTCTCTAAAACAAACATCAGTGAACAATCCTTGCGGCGTGAACAATGGCGGATGTTCTCAGATGTGTATAGTGACCGCGATACAGAACGGTGGCCTCGGGTACCGGTGCGCCTGTAATATTGGATACAGACTCGAAACTGATCTGAAAAACTGTGACCTAGTCAAAGAGTTCCTCATGTATTCACAACAAAGATTTATCAAAGGCAAAGTATTGAATCCAGTTATTGAAGGGTTCAGTGAAGCTATCCTCCCAGTTGTGTCCAGGCGAGCTAGGTTTGTAGGCTTAGACTTTGACGCACGAGATGAACATATTTATTATTCAGATGTTTTACAAGATGTTATTTATAGAGTACACAGAAATGGCACCACGAAGGAAATTGTTTTAGCATCACAAAACGAGGGTGTCGAAGGCCTTGCAGTCGACTGGGCTTCTAAAAATCTTTATTATATCGACTCAAGGAAGGGTACTCTGAATGTACTATCGACCAGAAACATTGCTTACAAGAGGACCCTGCTAAAAGACCTAAAAAGGCCAAGGGCGATAGTGGTACATCCTAACAAAGGATTCATATTCTTCTCGGAATGGGACAGACCAGCTAATATAAGTCGTGCTTACACTGACGGCACCAATTTACTAGTCTTCGAAAA
Source organism: Schrankia costaestrigalis (assembly GCA_905475405.1). Classification (NCBI taxonomy): domain Eukaryota; kingdom Metazoa; phylum Arthropoda; class Insecta; order Lepidoptera; family Erebidae; genus Schrankia; species Schrankia costaestrigalis. Next base: position 18,902,787 of record FR997838.1, on the reverse strand, counting down.
TGTAACTCTTGGCTGGCCGAACGGATTATCCATAGATTTCGACACAGATAGGTTATACTGGTGCGATGCTCTGCTGGATCATGTGCAGCACTCCAAACTGGACGGTACTGACGTGAAGACAGTGAGCTCAAGACTGATTAGACATCCGTTCTCCATCGTCATCCACAGAGAATTTATGTACATAACTGACTGGAGATTGGATGCCATCGTGCGTTTGCACAAGTTGACAGGAGAACAGGAAGACATAATGGTCAGGGAACCTCAAACGAATAGATTATACGGAGTAAAAGTATACAGCGAGGATATACAAAGGATAGACCCTATGCAGCCGTGCTCGAGAGACAATGGTAATTGCCAGAAATTGTGCTTCGCTGTACCAAGAAACAACACAGAGTTACTGACGGTGAAATGCGGTTGTCCATACGGTGAGAAGCTGGGTCCAGACGGCACCAACTGTATAGCAGACCCCAGCTCTGAACCCCCGGTACAGGCTTGCCCACACTCGTGGGACTTCACGTGCAACAATCAGCGCTGTATACCCAAGAGTTGGGTGTGTGATGGTGACGATGATTGTCTGGACAACAGTGATGAAGAACAGAATTGTACAAGTAAGTACTAATTTGTAATTGAGGTATTCAGTATTTTACGTTTAAAGCAGGAAAACTTGGATTTACTTTAACTTTTCCTTCTTTTGAAATGATAGGTAATGACTATTGGAGAATCAAGTGGTAATTATACAACAAAAACTGGCGATTAAGAATCCAAAATATCACCAGGTTTTTGCCAGTCTGTGACTACTTTGAAAACTTGGTAGTTACTTAATTTTATTTTTACAGATTAGGAAAGATACCTAGGAAATAATCTTGAGTTATACGATTGTTGTTTGCTACTCTAATTAGATAAAACACAAAGATATGACCGATTTTCGTTAATTGGAGTACTATTATCCACAGAGACAACATGCAGCGCATCAGAGTTCATGTGCAAGTCAGGTCGGTGTATCCCGGCGACGTTCAAGTGCGACTCTGAGAACGACTGCGGAGACTTCTCGGACGAGACGGGCTGCGTCAACGTGACCTGCTCCTCCTCGCAGTTCCAGTGCGACAACGGCAGATGTGTGCCCAACACCTGGAAGTGTGACTCCGAGAATGATTGCGGAGATGGTTCCGATGAAGGGTCGCATTGTGCTGAAAAAACTTGTGCTTACTTCCAAGTGAGTTTAAGTTTTGTAATTGAGGCAGTTATCTTAAATTCTTTTCACACGGTCTCACCTAGTTTTATAAATATAATTGACTAGTAGTCGTTTAAAGCAAGTTAGGTCCTAGATAAAAGAATGATATGTACTACTAATATTAATGCTGTAATTTGACTTAGATTAAAATACCTAAAAATATTGAGCATGACATTAAAATAATGCGAAACAAAGTTTTGCCATTTGAAACATAAAAAGCAACATTGTTCGAGAGGTATAAGTACATTATCACATTGCAGTTCACATGTCCCCGCACGGGTCACTGTATCCCTGCCTCGTGGGTGTGCGACGGCGACGACGACTGCTTCGACAAGCAGGACGAGGCGGACTGCCCGCCCGTCTCCTGCCTCGCCTCGCAGTTCAAGTGCGCCGACCTCAAGCAATGTGTGCAGGTAACACGTACTGTATACTATACTACTTCATACGGCGACGATGACTGCTTTGACAAGCAGGACGTAGTAAGATTTGGTAAAAGTGGAGATTGCATTACATTTTTAAGCTATTGTATAATTGAAAAAATACTAGGTCCTAGAAGTGATCCTTGTGGAACCGCCTGCATTGAAACCACGTACGACATGAATATAATTTGGCATAGAGCTATATTTCTAAATCTTTAAGGCAAGATATATTTAAAATGGGTGAAGTAAAGAAACATTATTGCCTTCAAACTCCAGCATACATAAAAGCTGATGGTCTAGTTAGTCAGATACTTTCTATGAATCCGTATAACATTATATTTGTTTCTGATATTTTATATAGAACCAGTTTAAAGTATGATTTGAGGTTTGGGTTTTGATAATTATTAAAAAAAAAGTATTATTAAATTTTACTTACATGAGATCTAATTTTTCAGGAAGCGTACAAATGTGATGGTATACCGGACTGTAACGACGGGAGTGACGAGGCTGGCTGTCCCTCCCTCGCGCCACATCAATGTCAACCTGACAAACAGTTCCAATGCAAGTCCTCGGGTATCTGCATACCTACTACCTGGTATTGCGATGGTAAGTAATAATATGTCATATAATATGTTACATTCTCCTATTGTATGAAAATAAATATTATTGGTTTTATAATAACTCAGGAATTTGAATTTGTGCCTATTTACCAGAAAAGGTTTGTAATTACGTTGCTGAACGGTCGAACTGAGACACTGCTGGGAAATGCTTGAGCTATGGTTTTTTCGGTTTCAGTTTTTATTGACGCGTTTTAATTATCTGCAAAATCATCTATACCAAACACTCAGATAATATTGAATGTGAACTTACTGACTCCCAAACTGAACTTCGACAAACTTTTCTACGACACCATTTTACTTCGACGTAATGAAACTTCGATGCATCTTTAATTCGACATTATTTAAGTACGAAACAACTTAACTTCGATGGTACTGTACTTCGACACAGCGTTTCTTCGACATGACTTAACTAAGAAACAATGTGGGTTCGACGACATTCTACTTAGACAACTATGCTACTCCGAAAACAGTCTAATTCGACATACTCTACTCTGAAATACTTTAAATCGACGTAACTTATCTTAGACACTATATTACTCCGATATTAAAATATGAAACCTACTTAGTTACCTACAATATTTTGATTGAACAGTGGTTTCAGTGGTAGGTAAAACGTTTGACTCTGCCCCGAGTTAGTAATTTGAATCTCCTTAATGGACAGACTATACCAATCCGTCTGGTCAGCGTGGTATTAGCAGGCCAAGTATTCCTCTGCCAAGGGAGGAGGCCCGTGCCTGCAGTAGGTAAAGGGGCTGTTATGATATTAGATTAACAACAAAAATTTTACATTATTGTTTGGAGGCACGATTGCCTTTTGTTTTAGAAATGTTAATACATTAAGTAGTTTCTTTCTTTTACAATAATTGAGAAGTTTATTTTATTGATTTGTTTTTGTTTGTTATTTTTGTATAGATTTTTAGGTATATTAGGTTAGGAATTTGACATAATATCCATGATTTAATAAAAAAATATTCTAAACAATGTACGAGTATTATTTATTACAAAGTTTTTTTTTCTGTAGCTGTGTTTAGCCTGTAGCTTTATTGCACATTTCGAACTAAGATATATTTAGGTATCTTAGTGAGTTTAAAAAACACAAAAATATCGGACATAAATTACGAGTACATCCAGATTCAAAACAACAATTTGTGAGTTACACAAAGTGCTGTCCTTTCATAACAGCCCCTTTATGTTCTACATCAGGCACGGGCCTCCTCTTTTGGCAGAGGAATACTTGTCCTGCTAATACCACGCTGACCAGACGGATTGGTATAGTCTGTCCATTAAGGAGATTCAAATTACTAACTCGGGGCAGAGTCAAACGTTTTACCTACCACTGAAACCACTGTTCAATCAAAATATTGTAGGTAACTAAGTAGGTTTCATATTTTAATATCGGAGTAATATAGTGTCTAAGATAAGTTACGTCGATTTAAAGTATTTCAGAGTAGAGTATGTCGAATTAGACTGTTTTCGGAGTAGCATAGTTGTCTAAGTAGAATGTCGTCGAACCCACATTGTTTCTTAGTTAAGTCATGTCGAAGAAACGCTGTGTCGAAGTACAGTAGTATCGAAGTTAAGTTGTTTCGTACTTAAATAATGTCGAATTTAAGATGCATCGAAGTTTTATTACGTCGAAGTAAAATGGTGTCGTAGAAAAGTTTGTCGAAGTTCAGTTTGGGAGTCGAACTTACTAACCTTCTGTGTATCTAAATAATCCGAAAATATAATTAACGTATTTGTAATACAAGTAATCGCGTTTACTATCACAGAAGTTCGCACATAATAGAAACAAAAAATAACCCTCTCGCAGCCAATTAGTTCTAAAACTGACATCTGCGCAGCCATCAGCAACAAGTTCAGGTCGGCCGAGTTACTTAGCGCTTAGTCTATAAGGTAGAATATAACATGGCTGGTGTCCGCAGGCACGCCGGACTGCGAGGACCTGTCAGACGAGCCGGCGACGTGCGGCTCCGTGTCCTGCGCCAACAACTACTTCCGCTGCGACAACGGACGCTGCGTCTTCAAGGCGTACGTCTGCGACGGTACCGACGACTGCGGGGACAACTCCGACGAGGGGCTGCAGCATGCCTGCAAGCCTCCGCCTTTCAGGTTTGTTTACTTTTTACGATCACAAAGAAATTATCTCAGAAATGTTGCAAAAATATGTACAATGCAAAAAATATGTCTTTTAATATTTTATTACAATCTCCTAAAAAAACAATATTTTCTATGAATGAATCCAAAAAGTAACTTGTTCATTTGGTGCTGTGCTAAAATGACCATCTCAGCTCAATGGTGTCGTTAAAGCCAAATAAATGTTCTCGTCGGAGCAGACATTATCTCTGTAAGAGAAATAAACAAACAGGATATTTTTTTCTGTATAATCTGGTACATTTAAGTATATTTGTTTGTGCTTCTAATAACCTAAATTATATGATAATCAGATGTCCAGACAAGCAGTGGCCGTGTCCAGGAGTTACCGGTCGATGTGTCAACCTCACACAAGTGTGCGATAGTAAATTCGACTGCCCTAACGGAGCTGATGAAGGTAATAAACGAATAAATAATGTAAAACTTATAAGAGTAACTAATATATGTTTTTTTAAAATTAATAGTAATTTTCAAATTATTATTGCTACTTAACATGAAATATAAATTTTCAGGAGCTGGTTGTGATTTGGCTGAATGCCAGCACCAAGGAGGTCTGTGCTCCAACGAATGTAAGCAGACACCAACAGGACCTCTGTGCCTCTGTCCTCCAGGCGAGGAGTTGGACCCCATCACACAGAACTGTAAGGACATCGACGAGTGCATCCCGCCAGGACTCTGCTCACAAACTTGCACCAACATCAAGGGTTCCTATGTCTGCTCGTGTGTCGACGGGTACTTATTAACCATGAACAACCACACTTGCAAGGCCAACAACCACTCGAGCGCATTCTTGATCATCTCCAACAGACATTCTATCTTGGTAGCTGATCTGAACGAACAAGGACTTGAACGAGTACCCATAAACGTAGAGAATGTTGTAGCGACCGCGTCTAACATGCACACAGGAACTATTTTCTGGTCCGATATGAAGTTAAAGAAGATATCACGATTAGACCGAGGCAGCGAACCGCAAGTAATTATATCAACAGGGTTAGACCTCGTCGAAGGCTTAGCGTATGACTGGATCGGTGGTAATATTTACTGGCTCGACAGCAAACTGAATACTATCGAGGTAGCTAAAGAAGACGGAACGGCAAGGACAGCTTTACTGAGCGGAAACATCACTCAACCTAGAGGCATGTGTCTAGATCCCGCACCGAACGCGAGGTGGTTATTCTGGACCGACTGGGGAGAGAACCCTCGTATTGAACGCGTGGGCATGGACGGTACCCAGCGGTCAGCTATTATCACTACGAAGATCTACTGGCCTAACGGTTTAACCTTAGACACATCTACTCAGAGAGTTTACTTCGCAGACTCCAAGTTAGATTTCATAGACTTCTGTTACTACAACGGCACCGGAAGACAACAAGTGTTGGCTGGAAGCCACTACCTCCTGCATCCGCACTCGCTGACATTATTCGAGGATACATTGTACTGGACGGATCGTCAGCTGAACAGAGTGCTGTCGGCTCACAAGTTCAAGGGCTCGAACCAGACGGTGGTGTCGCACCTGATCTCGCAGCCGCTGTCCATCCACGTGCACCACCCCTCCCTGCAGCCGCAGTACTCCTCCCCCTGCAAGAAGGACACGTGCCAACATCTGTGCTTGCTCAGTCCTAACAGAACTATTGGCTACACTTGCATGTGCAAACCTGGATTTAAATTGTTACCGGACGGAAAATGTATTGAAGGTAAGTTTGCAATATTCATTATTATAGTTCTTGTTTACGTTCTGTCTGTATTTATTAGTCGAGTATTTGCAAAAGTTATTATTTTATTTTTCAATCAAACTATCGATATATAATATTTTTATTACAGAGGAATCTGCATATCTCATGGTACTGAAGGGAAGCCAGGTTATCGATTTGTCGTTGGACGGGTCCGGCAGGGCTGGGCAACTCGCACCTATTGTGGGCATCCAAGGTAATTACAATCTTTTTGTAGTTAGATACATAATGGTTTATCACTTCAAAATTCTATAAATCTTTTATTGTGTACTGCTGGTTTCGACATTCTGTATCCATTGGCAGTTGGTTAAGCTTAGTAAGGATAAAATTTAACTTTGCACAAACACATCTTACTCTGTAGCTAACAATAAATACTTTACTATAACATTATTATAATGTGTTTATTTACCTTTCAGGAGGAGTACAACTGGACTACGATCGCCAAGGTCACATGTTATACTGGCTACAGTCGATATCAGGCGACAGTGAAGACGACGAGAACTGCACCATCTATAGTATGCCTTATGGTGGAGGGAATAAGGTTGAGTTCTTCGGGCAGGACACCGGCGTGGTGGGAGCTCCGTCTGCCATCGCGTTCGACTGGCTCGGCCGCAACTTGTACATGGCTAACAAAGTGGCGAGCAACATTGAGCTGGTGAGGGTGGACGGCAAAGTCAAGTACAGGACTATCGTCATGGCTAACAATGGCAGTCGACTGTCTGTTGCTAAGCCCAAAGGAATTTGTCTGGATCCTACTGAAGGGTAAGATTTATGTGCAATTATTTTACAATATAACTCAATTTATCTCCTCCAGAATCTCGTTGAATAATCCTAAGTAATATTATAAATGCGAAAGTAACTCTGTCTGTCTGTTACGTTTTCCAGCTTCAACCTCGCAATCGATTTAGATGAAATTTGGTACAGACAATCTTTAGACCCTGAGACAGACTACTTTTTATTAACAAAAAAAAAATTTAGCATTTTGAAATTTTTACCAGTATGGGGGTGAAATAGGGGTTGAATTGAAGATAAGACAATAAATCTTGGTACGTAGGCTTTTTCTGCAAACGGAATTTCCAAAATTCGAACGGTACGGATTCGGAACGGGAACTACAAAGCCAAACTCACATTCACTTCTCTCTCACTCACAACAAATTCTAATTCTGATTGACAAATACAAACACGCGGGCGGAAACTAGTCTAGAATATATACTAAAATGTTCATAAAAGAGTCGAATCTTATTACTATTATATCTATAATATTGTAAATTTGACTTTTCAGAAAGATGTACTGGTCCGACGAAGGTGGCTTCGGTGTTCCAGCTAAGATAGGCAAGGCCAACATGGATGGTAGCAACCCCATAATACTAGTGGACACCATAGAGAGACCAGAAGCTATCACTATTGATATCGAGAGAAGGATAATTTACTTCAGTACACAATTCCCGCCCAGCATCAACAGCGTCAATACTGACGGAAATGACAGAAAGACTATCTTATCAGAAGAGAACGCCATATCGTTCCCTAAGGTCATCGCTGTACTGGACTCCAGGCTCTACGTACTGGATCCTCTGCACGAGAAGATAATAAAAGCGGATCTACCCAACGGCGACAATATCAAAACAGTTTTAGATAACGAAAGCGATTTGAAGTCATTAACAATATTCCAAAAGAGGAAAATGGTACACCATCCTTGTGCACAGAGCAATGGAGGCTGCGAACAGATCTGTATTCCTGGCGAGGGAGGATCCAGGGTCTGCGCCTGCTCTATCGGCTACAGGAAAGAAAATGAAGTTAACTGCGTGCCTTACAAGACGTTTGCTGTCGTCTCACAACTAGATCTGATCCGTGGCTACAGTATAGATAACAGTGCTGAGGCAATGGTACCTGTTACTGGTCTCGGTCATCATATCTTGCACGTCGATGTACATTTTGCTGAAAATTATATATACTGGGTGGAGTTCAACCGTGGACAATGGAACGGCATCTTCCGTATCAGACCTAACGGCACAGAACTGCAGCATATCATTAAAGATGGTATCGGTAGCAATGGAATTAGAGGATTAGCTATTGATTGGGTAGCAGGCAACCTGTACTTTACGAATGTCTTCCCTCATGAAAATTATGTTGAAATGTGTTGGCTAGATGGATCACATAGAAAGGTCTTAGTCAAAACAACCATGGATGCACCTAGAGAACTCGCTGTCAATCCTCTGAAACGACTTTTGTATTGGATTGATTACGGTCAATACCCACGCATCGGAAAGGCGTATCTAGATGGTAGCAACTGGCAGACAGTTGTCAGCTCTGGTATATCGAACCCTAGAGATCTCACAATAGATATGATGACTCACGATGTCTACTGGGTTGACTCTAAACTAGATCAAATACAGAAGATTTCCTACAATGGTGGTAATAGACAACTCATCAGATCAAATCTGCCTAACCCTATGGGTATCGCCATACATACGGGCAATGTTTACTGGGTTGACAGAAACTTACAGACTATATACAAGGCTTCGAAATTACCTGGCAATATGTCCATGCCTGAAAAAGTACGAACCAACTTGCCCAAATTGAGAGATATTGTTATATTTGACGTGAACAATCAACCAATGGATGATAACAATCCTTGCAGAAGATTCGGTAACGGCGGCTGTGATCAACTATGCTTCAGTTTCCCACCTGATGCGAACAAGGGTCCTGATTCGTTCAGATGCGACTGTGCTACTGGACAGATATCGAAGACTAACAACAAGAAGTGTGACGTCGTTGACGAATATATCGTATTCACCACAAGAACAGAGATTCGCGCTATCAATATGGACCCCAAGTCTACCGGTGTACCTTTCAAACCTGTCGTTAACTTAACAAATGTGGTTGGAGTAGAATTTGATTACGCTGACAACAAACTATTCTTCACTCAAATCAGGCCATGGGCGAGAATCGGTTGGATGTCAGCTAATGGTCCAGATCGTTCCAACATCCAAAATATAATAAGCAAGGGTATTAATCCTGAAGGCATTTCTTATGACTGGACGCAGAAGAAAATTTATTGGACTGATAGTTCTAATAACTCAATCTATGCCATGAATCTTGATGGCACAGAGTTGGTAATGATTGCCAGGGTGGAAAGACCACGAGCAATTGTAGTAGACCCCTGCAATGGAACCCTGTACTACACAGACTGGGGACGATTTGGCACATCTGGAAAGATCTACAGAACAACTATGGCCGGATCATTAAAGAAAGCTATCATCGACAAAGACTTATCTCAACCAAGTGGATTAACTATTGATTTTAATGAAAATATGCTTTACTGGACTGATGCAGTCCGTGAGAAGATTGAACGTTCAAAACTGGACGGCTCTGAAAGAGAAGTACTTATTAGTGCCACTATCTATCCCTTTGCTATCACTGTATTTGAAGACTACATCTATTGGACTGATCTCCAACTACGAGGAGTTTACCGAGCTGAGAAACATACTGGTGCCAATATGATCGAAATGGTAAAAAGATTGGAAGACTCACCTCGTGATATACATATCTACAGTCCGCACAGGCAACAATGTCAAGTGAATCCGTGCAAGATCAGCAATGGCGGCTGTGCTCACAGCTGTCATCCAGCACCGAACAACACTGTCGAGTGTAAGTGCGACGATAATACTAAACTGGTAAACGAAGGACGTATGTGTGTCGCTAAGAACATCACTTGTGATCCGAGCAAGTTCTTCTGTGCTAATGGTAAATGTATCAGCAAAATGTGGTCCTGCGATGGTGATGACGATTGCGGTGATAACTCTGATGAAGATAAGAACTACTGCACCTACCACTCTTGTTCACCCAGCGAGTTCCGCTGTAATAACGGCAGATGTATCTTCCAGTCGTGGAAATGTGATCACGAGAACGACTGTAAAGACGGATCAGATGAAGAAGGATGTGTGTATGCGCCTTGTGCTAAAGGCGAATTTACTTGTCTCAACTCTCGCTGTATACCGATGACGCAAGTCTGCAACGGTATTAACGATTGTAAGGACAACATTACGTCAGATGAGACGCACGAGCTCTGTCCTATGAATACAACATGTCCTACGAACCACTTGAAATGTGAAAAGACCAACATTTGTGTTGAACCTTACTGGCTGTGTGATGGTGATAATGATTGTGGTGATAACTCCGATGAAGATCCTCTACATTGTGCTCAAAGGACTTGCCCACAAAACAGTTTCCGCTGCCCCAACCATCGTTGTATACCTGCCACTTGGTATTGTGATGGCGACGATGATTGCGGTGACGGCGCCGATGAACCACCAGAATACTGTCGATCAGAAGGTAGAACATGCTTTGGTGATCTCTTCACGTGCGACAACGGTAACTGCATACCAAGAATATACATTTGTGATGGCGACAATGATTGTTTAGATAACAGCGACGAGGATGATAGACATCAGTGCAATGAGCGCAAGTGTGACGCTGAAACTGAATATACGTGTGAAGAGAATAAGTTCTGGCAACGAGCTCAATGTATACCAAAGAAATGGATTTGTGACGGCGATCCAGACTGTATCGATGGCGCTGACGAGAACTCTACCATCCACCACTGTGCAACACCCACACCGTGCTCTGACGATCAATTCCAATGTAACAATGGTCGCTGCATTAACGAGGGTTGGGTGTGCGATCACGACAACGATTGTGGTGACGGTTCTGATGAAGGCAAACGCTGTAACACACAATATAAACAATGTACTGACCAAGAGTTCAAGTGTCAAAACTTTAAATGTATCAGAAATCACTTCAGGTGTGACGGTGAAGACGATTGCGGAGACCATTCTGATGAAGTTGGGTGTGTTAAACAGAACAAGACATGTCCTGTAGGACAATTCAAGTGTAACAACGACCAGTGTATTGACAACAGACTGGTGTGCAACAAGGTGTCTGATTGTTCTGATGACTCTGACGAACCTCCACACTGTAATATTGATGAATGTGCTAAGTTAGAAATCAATCAATGTGGCCACAAATGTGTCGACACTCTAACAGGATATTATTGCGACTGTAACCAAGGTTACAAGCTACTGGCGGACGGCAAAGCTTGTGCTGACATCGATGAGTGTATTGAGACACCCGGAGTATGTTCCCAATATTGTTCTAATACTCCTGGATCATATTACTGCAAGTGTAACGAACAATATTACGAGAGAGAAGCTGATGAGCACACATGTAAACGAAAGGATAATATAACAGCCTGGATAATTTTCACGAACAAATATTATGTAAGAAACATGTCGACCGACGCCACTCTCTACAACTTGATGCATCAGGACCTCATGAACGTCGTCGCAATTGACTTTGATTTTGTTGAACAGCAAATGTATTTCGCTGATGTATCAGCCAAGACTATTTATAGATCTAATTATACAGACCCCAACCCCACTAAAGAAGTTGTTATAAGACATGATTCACACGGCCTCGAAGGCATTGCGATAGATTGGATTGGCAGAAAATTGTATTGGTTAGATAGACATTCGAAGAACCTGGATGTTTCAGAGCTAGACGGTACAAGACGAAAGACATTAAAAACTGGTGTAACTGATCCAAGAGCAATTGCTGTACATCCAGGAACAGGCTACCTGTATTTCACATCATGGCATTTGCAAGCTTACATCGGTAAGATGGGTATGGATGGTACTAATTTCACATCTATATTGAACTGGGAAGATGACATCGCATGGCCTAACGCACTAACCATAGACTACTTTACTGATAGGCTATATTGGGCTGATGCTCATTTGGATTATATTGGCTCAGCTGATTTAGAAGGAAGGCACCGACATGTTGTCCTCTCTGGAAGTAAAGTGCCTCATGTATTCGCTCTGAGCTTATTCGATGATGAAATTTACTGGACTGATTGGAATCTCAAGGCAATTAGCAAAGCGAACAAGCATTCAGGAGAGAATCTTACTATACTACGAAACACAACTCATAGGCCTTATGACATTCATGTTGTGCACCCATTAAGACAGTTGTCATATCCTAATCCTTGCGGTGACAATAATGGAGGATGCTCCCACCTTTGTTTGATAGCTCCTCCGCGAGAGTCCAGCTATTTGAACATTGAGGGTTATGGCGAAGAAGGAGCTACTACATACAGATGTGCCTGTCCGAACCAGTTCTATTTGGCAAGAGACATGAAGACTTGCATAGCTAACTGTACTGATGGACAACACAGATGTAATGGACGAGACGAGAAATGTATTCCCTGGTTCTGGAAATGTGATGGCGAAAAAGACTGCATGGATGGATCCGACGAACCTGAAACTTGCCCTGTTAGACATTGCAGAGCTGGTTCCTTCCAGTGTAAGAACACCAACTGCACGCCTGCTGCAACTATCTGTGACGGTACTGATGATTGTGGTGACGGATCTGATGAAGCTGAATGTGCTCATGAGTGTCCACTCCTCGAATTCAAATGTAAATCAAGCGGAAGGTGTATTCTCGATAGCTGGAAATGTGATGGAGACACTGATTGCAAAGACAACAGCGATGAAGATCCAACAATGTGTCACAATAGACCTTGTAACACTGAAACTGAATTCGCCTGCAAGAATGGACGTTGCATTCCTAAACTATGGATGTGTGACTTTGACAACGACTGTGGCGACGACTCTGATGAACCCGCATACATGTGCCGACAAAGAAATTGTACTACAGGCTGGAGGAGGTGCCCTGGTCAGTCCAACTACAGATGTATACCTAAGTGGTTGTTCTGTGACGGAAAAGACGATTGCAGAGATGGATCGGATGAACTACCAGAAAACTGTCCCACATGCAATGTTGAAACAGACTTTACTTGTGAAAACAAACGTTGCATTCCTAAACAATGGCTCTGCGATTTCACCGACGACTGTGGAGACGGCAGTGATGAAGCTGAACCTGTTTGTCAACATAAATATAGAGAATGTTCAGAATCCGAGTTCAAGTGTGGTAATGGGAAATGTATATCATCAAGATGGCGATGTGACCATGAGGACGATTGCGGTGACAACACAGACGAGGCTGACTGTGGAGGATTCAAATGCAAGAATGGTACCTTCCAATGTAAATCTGGTCATTGCATTGCCGCATACTTCAGATGCGACGGCGACAGGGACTGTAGAGACTTATCTGACGAGATCGGATGTCCTCCGAGGTTCCCTAACGGCAGATATTGTCCTGAGAGCAGGTCAGTCATAATTTTAACTTACAATATAGTAGTAACTATCAAATTACTTAAATTAGATTAATAAATAACATTAGCATTGTAATTCAATTTGTCCTGTTTTTTAATTTTGTATATCAGTAAATAACAAAGACCCATTTTCTCAGGTTCCAGTGCAGCAACAACTTGTGCGTGTCTCAGTCAGACCTGTGTGACGGGACGGACGACTGTGGGGACGGATCCGACGAGGCCGCCGCCATCTGCACCAACTTTAACTGTGATACGCTGCGGAGGTTCCACTGCGATAATCATCGATGTGTGCCCAGGTATACAAAATATTATTTAAAAATCAATCTAATCACTTAGTGATGTTTGAAGATGAATAAATAACTTACCCTGATGTTTAAAATTTTAGGCAGAAAGTTTAATAGTACATACCTACTTATAACTTAACTTTTTTTAGATACCAAGTATGCGACGGCGTAGACAATTGCGGCGATGGCTCAGATGAGAACAACATGACGTTATGCGCAGCCAGAATCAAACCCTGTGACCCCTACACTCAGTTCCAGTGCGCCAACCGCCACTGTGTCGATAGAACACAACTCTGTGACTTTGCTGACGACTGCGGAGACGCTTCTGATGAGCTTGGATGCCATCATACACATACTTGTAGCCATATGGATAAAGGTACAGACATATGCCTTAAGTACATTTTGAAAGCATTTTGATATAAAAGAAATGTCCATAATTAGACATTCCTTCTTCTATCAAAGCACTTAATAAAATGCCATTGTGTATTTTTCCATACTCTTAAATAGCTGGATTACTGTATCCATATAAAAACTTTATCCTCCCGCAGGTGGTTGCGAGCACTTCTGTACGAACCTAACGCTAGCAGGAAGCACATCACTGGGCTCCGGCGGGTATATCTGCACCTGCTTCCAGGGCTGGATCATATCCCCAGTTGACAAGAAGAAGTGCGTCGACGTAGACGAGTGTGCGGCCGGCACACATCACTGTTCACAGATCTGCAACAATCTTAATGGAAGCTACAGCTGTGACTGTAAGGAAGGATTCAAGTAAGTTCACATCTTTTGTATTTCCAATTGCAAAGTTTCTACCATAACAAATCTTATTTACGGTACCATTAATCAGAAACTTGTTAATATACTTCCTAAGGATAGAAATAATTTACTTACATCATTATTTGGTATCCTTTTTTCAGGCTCGCAGACAATTTATCAGGAGTATGCAAAGCAGTCCAAAATGATGTGTTACTACTTTTCGCCAACGGACCAGAAATTCACGCATTCGCTCAAGAGAAGAACGAAGAATTTGACGTGATCATGGCAGAAAAGAGGATAGAAGCTATCGACTATGATCCTAAGAACGAAATGATCTTCTGGGCTGACAGCTACGACAAGACTATCAAACGATCTTACATGATCAATGCATTGAATGGTCAGGTGAAGATAGGCTACGCTCAGGATCTCAACATGAAAGGTAACGCCAAACCTACTGCCTTAGCGGTAGACTACGTCGGAGACAACTTGTACTGGACTGAAGCTGACAGGACCGGTTCCAAACCACGAGGAAGGGTCATGGTGGCACGAACAGACGGCAGGTATCGTCGAGCTCTCGTATCTGCAGGCATCGAAAGTCCAACTTCAATAGTGCTGGATCCACAAATGGGTAGAATGTTCTGGGCTGATGCTGGTTCAGCGCCCAAGATAGAGATAGCCTGGATGGACGGATCTAAACGACGTCCGATCGTAACTGAAAACATCAGGCATCCAACCGGTTTAGCAATAGATAATGGAATGGATCATGCTATTTACTGGGCAGACACAAAACTGAATACTATAGAGATGATGAGACAAGATGGGTCAAATAGGAAGGTGATATTGAAGGGTGATCTTCTGAAGCACCCGCTATCGTTGGACGTGTTTGAGTCCTCGCTGTACTGGGTGACGAGGGACACGGGCGAGCTCGTGAGGCAGGACAAGTTTGGAAGAGGAGTGCCATTTGTTATATCAAAGGATCTAGTCAACCCGTCGGCTGTGAAAGGTAAGTCTTGTGATGGCATTTTTAGTTCAAAAGCATTGTAATTCGTAGATTAGTATCACTATTTAATGAATTTTCTTACAGCTGTGATAAATTTAAGATTCTTCTCCATGTCTAGCTTACAGGTTACATTGATAAGGAGTTTCTCATATTTTTGGATGGTGTAGAAAGAAAGTTTAAATTTTTAGGGTATAGATGATTGATTTGATCGAATTTAAAACGTAGACCATTTAGTAATTAATTTTGTCAACCGCATTTTTGGCGGGTTTTGGTCGCGTCAAGCGGAGATATTTAACTATCGCTACTATGTCGTTGTGCAGTGTACCACGCGCTGCGCTACAACGTGTCGGGCGACGCGGCGTGCTCGCGCTCCCCGTGCTCGCACCTGTGCCTGCACGTGCCGGGCGGGCGGCGCTGCGCGTGCCCGGAGCAGGCGGCGCCGCACAAGCGCGCGCCCGAGCTCACGTGCGACGCGCCCGCCGAGCCGCCGCGCCCCGCCCCGCGCGCGTGCCCGTGCGAGAACGGCGGCACGTGCGTGGAGCAGGGGGGGGAGCTGCAGTGTGCGTGCCGCGCGGGGCTGCTGCCGCCCTGGTGCGCGCGCGCCGCCGCCAGCACGCACGCGCGCGCCGGGGCCGCCGCCGCCGTGCTGGTGCCGGTGCTGCTGCTGCTGCTGCTCGCCGCCGCCGGGGCTGCTGCGTGGTTCGTCATACGGAAGAGACCCTTGTGAGTCACCTTTTGATATCTTATATCTATATCTATACTAATATTTAAAGCTGAAGAGTTTGTTTGTTTGTTTGTTTGAACACGGTAATCTCAGGAACTACTTCTTCAATTTGAATTTTGTTTTTTGTTAGATCTATCCAACAAATGGTCTACCATTTATCGAGGAAGGCTATAAGCTATATAACATCACGCTAAGACCAAATTTTTTTTAAATTTTAACTGGTAGCCTGATCTATGGCCTTTCTTAGAATGCTCATGGCCACTTAGAGGGCAATGGAAAGAGAAGTTGGGAGTTTCCCTGCGAGATCAAATCAGAAATGAGGAGATCCGAAAGAAAAAGTAACCGACATAACCAATTAAAGTGGCGGAAAGCAGGGCACATAGCGCAAAGAACCGACAGCCGTTTGGGCAGAAAAATTCTAGAATAGCGACCGAGTACCGGAAAGCGCTGGTTTGGACGGCTGGAAACCGATGAATGAGGGCCGCACAAGGCAATACTTGGAGAAGGCCTACGTCCAGCAGTTGACGTCGATTGGCTAATATAATGATAATAACTTTGTATAAATTAAAAACATTTTAATATTTTATTTATTTTTAAATTTAATCGCGGACGTAGTCACGTTCACAGCTAGTCACTAATAAACCGAGAATCCAGAACTGCCAGACGTCACTCATTATCTGATGGTCAAAATGTACACAAGTGGGTAGTAGTAGGGTGTACTATGATCGTTTAAATAATTGCTAACTCGGCCAGACGGCCACTTCTTAGATATCCATTAACAAAAATAAAAAAAATCATTGGTTCACTTATTTTCTGATGACTGATTTTAACATTTTACAATGATTGTTAAAAATTCATAATCGAAACTGACAGACACTGTTGGTCAGCGGATTTGCGAAACAGACGCTTAAAAGCTCTGAAAAAATGCAAGTCACTTATTTTCTGTATTTAGTGTACATTTGTCCATCAGAAAACCAGTGACGTCTGGCAGTTCTGGGATCTGGGAATATAAAAATGATGTGACATTGTGACAAGTTCTCAATTATGTGATTGATATTCCAGCGGTAAGGGCGGAGGACTGAGTAGCCTGGCGTCGTCGCAGAGCGTATCGTTCAGGCAGGGCTCCAACGTGGAGTTCGGAGGAGTGGCCGGCGCCGCGGGGGCGGAGCCCGCCTACACGCTGGAGGAGACGCCGCGCAAGGGCCGCGACTTCAGCAACCCCATGTACGACGCGGTCACACGAGCACAGGCGGCAGGCGAGCCCGAGCCGCCAATACGTAAGTACACCAACAATTCACAATAACTGTGTAAAATAAATTCTCTTTCATCTCTAATCACCAATATTGTTATTCCGTCTTTTTATTTTTAGTAATGTATTTGTGTTAATGTAGTATGTGATGTTGCAGCGGGGATCTACGAGGTGCCCGACGAGCTGAAGGACAAGGTGGTGTCGGCGGTGATCTCGGTGTCGATGTCGGAGGCGCGGGGGGCGACGCGCGCGCTGGACCCGGCGGCCGACACCGGCACCGACACGGCGCAGCTGGTGCGGGAGGACCGGCACTGACCCGCGACCCCCTGGCTGCTGTGGCCGCCCTGGGCCTGAGCCCGCAGCCGCCTCTCTACAATATATTTTGTATTTTCCCCGATTCTATCCGTCCTTCTAGTTTTAACTTCTAATTTATTCTTATACTTACTGTTTACTCTTAACTATTGTTATACTTTCGTCGTCTGAGCGATGTTATAGATGGTGGTTATCCCAGCTAGTTCTGGTCGTACTTATGTCAGTATTTTCCTTTTAAGTTTTATCTGTTACTTTTATATAAATATATATTGTGCTGAGGTATAAAATATTAAATGTTTATAAACCATATCATAGCGTGATACGTATGTTATTGTATGAAGAGATTTTCTAAATCTAAGCTTAGTCCTGTACATTCCATTCGTTGAGACTAAAGACTAAACTTTTCTATGATAGCTATATTTGAATATATACATATAATATGTAAGTGATGCCGTTTGTCTCGGGCCCTAACTCTAACTACATTCCTAAATAACTGTATAAATGATGTTGACTTAGTAATAAACGAATAATTAGTACATAAATAAGTAATTAGGAATTGTTGTTGGTGAAGGCCGCTTAGCGCCACATTCATAGACTTTAAATTAATTTGACAATAAGCAATACACACTATATTAGAATATAATTTATTTATTTCGGTTTAAGACTATGTAAAATAACTATGTTGTGTTTTATAATTGTCTATTATTTCATAAAAAAATATTAGAATTTTGTGGGACTCTGACGAATTGCCATAAACGTGTGAGATAAATGTTTCTGTTGTTTTAATTATTGAAATAATGTTATTATGTTATGATATTCATCATTTTGTGTTAAAAATACAAAACATGTAACCATTTGTAAATAATATGTGCGTTCGAATGTTTGTACATTCGATAAGCAAAATTGTAATGATCCTGTATTATATATATATTGGTAACAATATAAATATGTACTACAAACTTATATAGCAACGATTCTGTGAATATAAACATCACTTATTAAATAAATAAACAAGAATTGATAAATTGTAAAATGTATAAATCTGTCAATATTATAAATAAATAAATATATTACAATGTTACGGATAAGAAGAGGAAATATTTTTATATCGGGACTATTATAGTTAATAGACAATCGTCTGAGGTTAGTTGATGAAAAATATTGTGTAAAAATAAATTGATAATGAAATGTTACGTATTTTATTTATTTTTATTTTACCTACCCTAAAGCGATCCGTACTTACTTTACTCTAAAGATAGAAGTACAACTAAAGCTTTTAATACTACGAAATCTACTATTATAATAAATATTTACTTACATTTCTTCAAATACGAATTTACCATTTAGTCTAGCAGTTACATCACCACACACGCCAACACACCATAAATTGAAGTATGTTCATAATGATTGTCCTGGAAATATGTAACTCAGTTTCGTATTTTATGAGTCGAGTGTGATTGGATTCAATTACTTTCCAATAACGATTAAATTCTAACCATTAATTATTAACCATTATTGTTGATTTAATTCTAACGTCTCCAGTTTTCTGCTGACGTAATCAGCCATGCGACGGTCACGGCCTGTGTCTTCTTGAACGAAGATAAAAACTGCTCCATCGTACCGCCTACCTGTTCCCGATTGGTTAAAAGGTCTTTCAGTTTTATATTTAAAAAATGATAACTGCTGATGTATCCCTTGGTTGCTGCTGTGGTCAATGTGCGTCTCTGCTAGCTCAGCGCCGCTTGCTTGATAACCTTGATAGCTTCTCATCGTTCTCACAATGTGTAAGGCTACGAGTCTCCTTTTCACAGACATGCACGATTGGTCAGCTGTCGAAGTGCTAAATTGATGTAGGATGTAGCACGAATCCCTACATCAAATGCGAATTGAATAATTGATAGAAATTATAGTCTGTTTAGAATGAACACAAATATATATTTTAACTGTTATTACGAACAATCTAAACCTGATAACTATGCTAGATAAATGATTTATGATAATGAGTACATAATATTCTTGCTAAACGTGAACTAACTTGATTAATTACAAAATCGTCATGGTTGGTGGACGTAAAATACTGACCGCAACATGTACGCTCGTCGACCCGTACAAAATAACAATAACATCACAAGCAAACAATCACAGGTAAATAAAACCGTCAAACTATTAATAGCAGATATCGCTAATGAAGTACTGGATGAAGTACTAAATCATAATTTATTCAATTAATCAGTAAAAGTAATTATTATACTTACTTTAACTTTCCCGCGCTTATCTTTCGTTGCAAATATCTTTTTACGATAATCTGTGCTGGTTTACTAAATGTGGCCACAGAGTATATTTTATTTTATTTATAGGTAACCAACTTAAACTAACAGTACATAACACCACACGCATAAGTTATAGGTACAGAATTACCAAAATTAAAAATATGGAATCTTACAGAACAACATAATAATACTTATTATACACTTAAAAAATATTTTTCTTACTTCTTCTTCTCTCGTGTCAATGGTCGTGAACTCAAACAGTTTTTGAATAGGTCTTACTAACTAATAGGTACTTTGTTACATACAATTATAATATAAGTGCTAGGAGTTGCAACAGCCTCAACGTAATGTGCACTGATCAACGTAATGACACTGAGAGAGTCATTGAATAACAATATATTATTTAAATGTCGCAAAGCTAAATAAGTGGACTGTTAGATAAGGATACAGTACAAACATTGGGAACGTAGAATAGAGGGCGCTTGCGTGCTCGAAGAGAATAATGAGTTATTGTTCGTGGAACATTTAGACACGTGTGATAGAAGAAATGAATTACGAATTGATCCTCGTATGAGCCTGACAAAATACTTAATTAATATTAATTTTCTTCTACCCTCCAAGCTTTGGTAGGAAACCATCCCATGAGTAAATGGAGTGGGGTACATGTAAGGGTAGTACTTAACCATATAATTTTAGGTAGAGATATCGAATAAACGCTTTCTGTGCTTTTTCTAGAAGTAAGGTGTAGTTTTTTTCATGCGGATTCCAAATTGCACAATTATTCTCCAGAGTACTACGAACAATTTTCAGCATTTAAGTGTGGAATATTAGGTAGAAAAACACAACCAAAGTATTAAGAGATGATGATGAAGATGCCACTTGATCATTAGACATTTCTTCAAAGGTGCTCGTTATTCTTTACAAAAGACCAAAAAGCCTTGGTGTGGCCGCCCTATGGTACTCTCTGGATATGGTGAATATAATTTAAATCAAAAACGAAAAAATTCAAAAAAAACGTTGGCAACATTCGCTTTGTTTACATCGTCTCCGTGTATTAAATTCGTATTTATTATAAACTTTAACAAAAACCCTCTAAAAAGTGCATTAAACTGATATTTGAACTGTTATAAGTGTGTGTTATTGTTTGTGAGAAACAGTGCCGTGCGTGAGCCTAAAACTGGAACAAGTTTTTTAACAGTACGTACAGTGATTTATAATCAGTATCAATAATCTAGTATCTGTAAGAAACAATATACGGCATTATGTTTTGAAATATAATAGGTTTCATAACTAAATAGTGATAAATAACACGCAAATATTTCATTTGTTTACAAGTATGAAATAACATGTACGTTAGGAAAAATATTTGAATTTATATTCCTCAAACACCGTACGCAGCGCCGCGCTGTCCATAGCAGCGTCGAATAGTGGAACTAAACTAATTTCTCCTCTTGGCACCAGAGGGGGTATAATGTTACCAATTAGAAAAAGTGGTAGAATCTGGTAGTATTTTTTCTTCTATTGGAACAATTGAATATTTATGAAGAACTAATTATTAAAAAACATAATTTAATTAAAACACAAGATTAAATAAAGATATCAGCTGAAAAAATTACAAGTAATTTCCTAGGCTAAATAGGAAATATAAGTAGTCGATCGAGTGTTCATTATCAAGAGATTTCAAAATGCCTTCTGAAAGGGTATTATGTGGTGGTTGCAAAAATAAATGTGACAGTAAAGAATGTTTACAATGCTTCAAGTGTAAGATATGGTATGATCATTTATGCTGCAATATTTCTAAGAGACGAATAAATCAGATGAGCGCCGATAGTAGGGGTTCGTGGAAGTGTCCTGAATGCGTGAGTTGTATTCCTAAAATAGGAAATGCAAACACACCAGTTCGTTTGTCTCCACCTAATAGCCCTACTAAATCTTCAGCGCATCAGTCACATTTGACTAACATTTCCAGTGACTCACTTCGAAAATTAATTCGAGAAGAAATGGAGCATGTTGTATCGAGTACAATAAAAGAACAACTGCAGAAAATAAATGGATTGGTGACCGGCTTCCAGGAATCCCTATCTTTTTTTAACGAGAAATTTGAGGAAATGAAATCGTCGCTTGAGGAAAAAACAACTAGAATACAATATCTGGAACATGAGAATGCGGTCTTGCAGAGTTCTGTTAAAGATGTCACAGAAAGAATGAATAAAATGGAGCAGCATGCACGTTCCACTAATGTTGAACTTCAATGCGTCCCTGAGCATAGAACTGAGAATTTGCTTTCTACCGTAACTCATCTCGGAAGGGTAATAAATTGCAACGTCCAGGAAAACGACATTCAGCTCTGTACACGCATTGCAAAACTAGACAAGCAAGGTATTCGACCTAGATCTATACTAGTTAAATTTAATAGCCCTCGGCTGCGTGACGCATTTCTCGCTGCATCAATTATGTACAACAAGAACAACAAGAAAGACAAGTTGTGTACTAGTCATCTGGGCATAGCTACCGATAAACCAACACCAGTATATGTCGTCGAGCACCTATCACCTGTGAATAAAGCTATTCACGCAGCAGCACGTCTTCGCGCTAAGGAACTGGGATATAGATTTACATGGGTTCGTCATGGAAAAGTTTTCATGAAGAAGGATGAAACTTCGGAAACCATTCTTATAAACACTGTAGACAAACTAAAAGTTCTAACGTAGGTATTCTTAAAAAAAAAAAAAAAAAAAAAACATTATGCAAGATTAATATTGTAAAAATTGTTTAAATTCAATTCGATCAAATGTTATTACCAGAACACTAGAGGTCTCAGAACTAATATTGTGGATGTGCGCAACAAAATTCTAGCTAGGGATTATGATGTCTATATCTTTACCGAAACCTGGTTTACGTGCGATGTTTTTGACTCGGAGTTGTTTGGTGACTGTTACATTGTTTACCGTCGTGATCGAGATACCTGTAGTAAAAGTTATCATAAAAAAAGAGGAGGGGGAGTCTTAATAGCTGTCTCAACTAGGTTCAATTCGTGCCGCAGACAGGGATGGGAGAGTAACTTCGAGGATTTATGGGTGACCATAGAACCACAAACAGGTAAGACTAAACATAATTGCCTTAAGCTGTGTGCCGTGTATTTACCTCCACCATTAAGAAGTGAAGTCCTTGAAGAATTTCTTGACCATTGCAGTGATGTTTTAAGTTCAAACATGGATAGTTCTGCAATAGTGGTAGGAGACTTCAACTTAAGCTCGATTGGCTGGTCAGTTGGCGGTAGGGAATGCAAATCCGTTCTGTTTTAAAATCCGGATTTTTAAGAACGGATTTTCGGTCCGATCCGGATTATCCGGATTTTACGGATTTTTTATAAAATTATACAAACTTACTTAAATCAGTTTATAAATGTGATGTTTCTTATACTTGTGTAAATGGATTATAATGAAAACTCTGGAAAATCAAAACATATTAATATAATCGATTTTTATTTTGTTTTTGTTATTTGTAATTATTCAATTTCAAATCAAAATTTAAATACAAACAAACAAATTAAAATAAGACTTTGGAGATCAAAAATAAGACTATTAAAACTTCTCCTCAAATTAATAAAAATTACACACGGAAATAACCCGTATTATTAAAATTATCTGTGTATAGGTAACTCGTGAACTGCCAGCTGAGGAACTTACTAAAACAATTAAAAGTTAAAATAAATAGAAATTCAGGTAAGTAAACATAAATCTTCTCTTCTTCTTGAAAAATTAATAACAACAAAAGTAACAAAATAATTTAACCTCTTTTTATTTAACTTAATTTTAAAAATACTATGCGTTTCAAATAAGAATAGGATCGCACTTGCTGCCAACTTCATGTGGCAACTGTCATTTTAGTACGACCAACAAAAAAATTCGTAAAATAATTTAAAATAAAATTTTTAGAGTTGAAAATTCCGAAAGAAACAGATTGTTTTATTCAACGAAAAAAGTGTTTCTTCGTTTTTTACAATTTTATTTGTTTGTTACATTGAAACAATTACATAAAAAACCTCACGAAAAAAACCGGTTTTATTGAAAATTTTGCAGTTTGTTTCACATGGAATCTGATTCGGATGAAAAACGTAGCTATGATGCCATAAGTGGTGTGGAAGAATTGAATTCCAATTAAAATTTAATTTATTTAAAAAATTTTATACATATAACATATTGAAGTAAAAATTAATAAAATTTTGTGTTTATTTTTTTCCTACCGTACATAACATTCATGAAGTTCGTTAGAAATGCGAAACAAGATGGCGCTTTGACAGTCCTATTCTTATTTGAAACGCATAGTACTGTTATTTATAAGACATAAAATCGATGGCGGCCAAGTTAATGCGGACAACTACATTTCTGCAAATTTCTTTGTTTTACAAAAATGAGCCTTACTTAGGTAAAGTTCTGCATTAAATTTATTTTAAAGTCTATTTTTTTATCTCGGATACTAAAATGACAACTACAAATGTCAAACGTAAAAATAATGTAGCCAGCTTGTAAGAAACAGTGCTGTCCTGTGATTCGATTCGTGTTGTAATTATTGTAAAATATTTACGGTTGTTAGTATAGTCGAGAACTAAATGGCTTTATCATCTCTAGAGTTAATGTTAGTTGCATGTCATAAAACTATTAGGTTCAATATCGCACAACAAAACATCAGCTAAATCATGACGCTACTTTGACATATCAGTTCTCTTGTATTAGTAAATAGTCGTTAGATATTTTTTAAAAACAAATAGTAAAGTCAACGTTATTGACTGTTACTAGAGCATATTTTCGGTAAAGCGTTTTGATCTAATGAATTTCTCTCTTTTTTCCTTCTATGTCCATCCCTATCATTTCTTGCATGACGTCATTGGCGCATATTTCAATTTAAAGTTTTCGTAATTTTATAATATAAACAAATTAGATATAATCTACTATATAAGTATATTACTAAGCTCTAACTTTCCCGCCATTATCTTTCGTTCAAATATCTTTTACGATAATCTGTGCTGGTTTACCACGAGCGGCCACAGAGTAGGTATATTACACTTGATACTGATTATTTTATGTATTTTAATTAGAATTTAAAGATTTTAAGTATGCAGATATTTAGTGTATAACGTATTAAGTATGATAAAAAAAATTGTGTACATTGTGGAGAAATTCACCAAAAACCTGATTCCGCTGGGCGAACGTTGTCAACGTAATGATCCTGGCGGAACTTTTTTAATCCGTGGACTTAGAAGAAAAGAAACGTGTCTAAAAATTAGTGTATATTTGTGTACGATTGTGTATGTATGAATAAAATTAGTGTATGCATAAACTTCGAAAAAAATCAAGTTTTCGCTGCGCGAACGTTTGGCAATTTGCCAGTTTTCATATAAAGCGCTTATATAGAGCTGTAGATTTTTACATACGTTGTTTTGAATTTGCTTACATATGCCCATATAACAGATTTAGAAAAAAAGCGTAGGCTATAAAAGAAAGATATAAACGTAAAATACGCTTATTAGGTCCTAGTTCGTAAAGAGTGCACTTTGGGGTCTAGATTTTCACGTTTATACAAACCTTGTACCTAAGTGTCTGCAACATGTTGCCAACTATCAGTGATTTTCCGTTAGTAATTAAAAAGTTATAGGACAATTCACCATAAACAGACCACTGTTTACAAAGCAGTCAAATAGCACGATGGATTAAAAAAAGTTCCGCCAGGACAACGTTGACAACGTTCGCCCAGCTGAATCTGGTTTTTGGCTAATTTCTCCACAAAGCTGCGTACACAAATATTTTTTTATTATACACAATTACGCTACGTCATACACTAAAGAAGGTTTTCTGTATATTCGTAGTCTACACCATGTTGCTTTATATTTGGTTTTTATCATGATGTGGTCCAGACAGGTGAGACTGCGTTGGCGAGGCATGGACGGATAGCATTCCGTGACTGGCGAAAGGGTTCTGACAATCTTGTGGTTTATTGTTAGTGCCTTTTGGGTGAATTCAATGTTAATATCCCCACAAAGTACTATTTTATTAAAAGAACTTAATTTGCAAAGATGAGCGTTTAATGAATTCATGAAGTTTGTTACGTCGATGTATCGTGGTGGTCGATATACACCTATGATGGTTTTCGTTTTTAGCTTAACGACGAGGCAGTTAGCATCCTCTACATTTGGTTCCTATTCTACCTCCATCTGTTTTTTTGTGGTAAAGAGAGAACTATCGTGCCGCAGGCGATTTCCATGCCTCTTAAAATTTTAGTCAATTGATTAATTAGCTTAAACTCTTACGTTGTTTGGTATATGGTTGGTTTTCGTAATAAAAATCTCGCTAAACAGTGATTAAATTTTAGAGGCGTTTATGAGTAAGTGGGATAGAGTCTAAGATAAGCCACGTCGATTTAAAAAAATCGAATTAAAGTATTTCAGAGTACATACAGTATGTCGAATTAGACTATTTTCGGTGTAGCATAGTTGTCTAAGTAGAATGTCGTCGATCGAACCTACATTGTTTCTTAGTTAAGTCATGTCGAAGAAACGCTGTGTCGAAGTACAGTACTTTTGAAGTTAAGTTGTTTCGTACTAGAATAATGTCGAAATTAAGATGTATCGAAAATTCATTACGTCGAAGTAAAATGGTGTCGTAGAAAAGTTGTAGAAGTTCAGTTTGGGAGTCAATTTCCATAGTTATTTATAATGTCATAGTTCTATTAACATTGTCATAAACATTTTTGTTTGCATCGCCTGCAATAATTCAATTTTATCATTTAATATTTAGGACTAACTACAACTACTAGACCAAACATGTAATTTGGCTCAACAAAAAAAAACAACTTAAGTTTTGGTGACATACCTATGTAGCCCGAGCGACCACTTTAGGGGTAAAATATATGCGTCATTCTTGTGTAGGTACAATGGGTGACCGAAAACGTCCGCCAGTTTTCTTTTTCATTCGTTTGTGAAGCCTAAAACCCTTAGTACCTACCTTTTGAAACTAAAGTGTATAGACAAGACACATAAAACTATACTCACACAGTATGATAATAAGGGTCAAATTCATTTTCACCTTTGGCCTACGTCAAGTTACATGTCAACATCAAACCTTTTTAATAAACTATTAGTCTGTTCTGTTCTATTTTTTTATAATGGCTCCTAAGTTAATCGATAATTCTGCCAACAGGCCTGTTTAGTCATTACAAACTTTTAATTTGCTGTGATATCCTCTGTTTCATTGTCAATGTCTATTACTGTTTGTTTATTACTGTTTAATTAATAATTTATTATACAACTTGACCGTTATTAGAAGCTTAATATAATGAGATAGGCACTTCCGCTTCCCGTTGTGTATATTTATCTCTTTCTTCCTTATATTGTTGTCGCTCTCATACATCAGGCGATGGGGAGGGGTATTGAGGGTTTGATACTGAATCTCAACAATCATAATATCTACAATTAAAACATCAACACCGTAAGATGTCTGTTGGCTGATATGATGATCTGTATTACTTTCAAATTAATTCCTAAAAATTAAACCCTGTACCAATCCGTCTGGCCAGCGTGGTATTAGTAGGCCAAGTATCCCTCCGTCACGGGAGGAGGCCCGTCCCTGCAGTGTGACATTAATGGGCTGTTATGATAATTACTTTCAATAAGCAGAAACCAAAATTTTTTCATGTTGAGATTTTAAAGTTTGATCTTGTAAACTATTAACCTACTAAGCTGTTGACATTTTGAAGTGTTGAGATTTTGAACCGTTGGTCTTACGGTGTTGATGTTTTAATTGTAGATATTATGATTGTTGAGATTCACTATCAAACCCGGGTATTGAAACCATGGCAGTTGCTAGTTTCGATACCTCTTTTAATCATTGGCTTGAAATCTTCCGTTGTGATAACTTGTGCTCTTCAGTGCTAAATAATTGTTATATGTATATGTTACGGGCAATGTGATTAACTGGGCATTATTAATAAGGACCGGCCTTTATTAATAATGCCCAATAACGATGGCCAAAGTGATAAATTTATCACTTTGACCGGCCCTTATTAATAATGGCCGACGGCCCGTGGTCCATGTAATAAGTTAGTGTTTGAGATAGCTTAAAAAAAAGCTAAAATCCTAAAATTAAGCCAAAAGTCAGAAACAGTTGGTTAGGTTATGTTGGTATGGCGACCACAACGCGCACGAGCCGAGCGAGCGAAGCGAGCGGGCCGCGGCAGCGGCCGGCGAGTGCCAGAAACATTTAAGTAAAATGTTTATTTTTTAACTACTATGTCCAATAGTTTATTTTTTGTTAACTTTTCATGAAAATTTTGTAAGTTTCATTTCATTTAATAAACAAAAACACTACAGTTCACCTATTTTATTACTTTGCCCAAGAGAGGGTGGGCATTATTAATAATGACCGGGAGAAGTGATTAATTACGCTGTTTTAATCACATTGCCCAATTGAGTCGGGCATTATTAATACAGACCGGTCATTATTAATAGTGCCCGGACTTATCAAATTGCCCGTAACATATACATATCAGTATAATAGTACCAGTATATAATATATATTATATATAAAAGTTATAATCTTTAAAAGTGAAGTGTTTTATTATCCTGGTAAGTTGCACAAGTATTATAAAATCTATAACGGTTTTACCGTTCGATTATTTTCATTTATTTTAATTATATTGTTGTTTTATGTGTACGGTTTTACTATTTGATTATTTTATGTTACGTACATAGTTAAAACCAGATTTATTTAACAGTTCATGCTACCCTCTTTATTTGACTTTTATTTTATACTAGTTTTTACTTGCTGTAGGTAAAATTATTCGTATGAATAACGAAAATATGAGCCGTATCGAGCCGATGGCCGGTACATCTGGCGTTTCATATAGAAATAAAAGTAGAGGCTCCAGCAGTAGTAGCTCAGGCTCATCTTCTTCGTCCGGTTCTTCACAATCTGTGCGGAGGGTAAAGAAAAATAAAAATAGATCACGCCAGAAACAAAAGAAAGATCGTCGGCTTTTAGAAAAATTATCACGAGAAGTAGGCGATTTGAAGAAAAGTCTAGCTAATCACAATAATGTTAACTACGTAGACAATGACGATTTATCCTATATTTCGGATGTTAGTCGTGACCTTTATGATGATTGTTATAATAACGCTTCGCAGGCAGTACCATGTCAAAGTAATACGGTGGTGCCGGACTTGGCGTTCGATATCGAAACTAGGCTTAAAGAACCTTCTGTTCTACCGACACCACCGGAGTATTCTAAAATGTTAAAAGATGTTCAACGTTTTGATAGTGACACGTGGTCGGATATTCGATATGCCGACACTCAAAAATTATATAATCATTCTCCTGGATTCACAGAGTTAGAAACAAACGAAGAGGTAAAGGCGTATGATAATTTACGCCATTTAGCCTACTCTGATAAATCCTACGCAGCTATTACCTTTTGTATTCTTAAACAAAAATAAGTAGTTCTTAATAGCTTACGCAATTTGTTATTATGGTCGAACACGCCTGAGGCTTCTGTCGTCAATCTTAACGACAAAATTGAAGAATTGTTTTTAAAAGGTGACTTTCATAAAGTTTCTACTGATTTACTACAGATGGCATGTGGACACAGAGCTGAAACTATAGAGATGAGGAGGGAGGGTATAATTAAATGTGTTCGTGACCCCCTAGTAAAGTAAATTTTAAATAAAATACCCCCTTCAGAGACTCATATTTTCAGTTCTGACAGGTTCACAGCTGCTTTAGAAAAATCAGGTGGGGTTAGAAAAGCCTTCTGGCCTGTAAAGCAATCCAGTGCTGGAAATACGGCTCGAGCAAAACCTGCCATTTCCCATAGGCACCCCTCGCGAGGGCACGCCTCTTATTATGTACCATGGCATGGTACTTCCGGTTACTGTGGTGAGCCGGCCCCTGCCGCTTACATGCATCGCAATCAACCCTCTCAGGGTGGACAGCATGGTTATCACCCCTCGCATGGGCGCAATTATCGTAACCAGGAGCCGGCACAAAACCATAACAGGACTAGTTCCTTTCGAGCTCGCGGCTCAAGACAAAACCATCCATGTTCTAGAGGACAAAAACGTCC
Source organism: Schrankia costaestrigalis (assembly GCA_905475405.1). Taxonomy (NCBI): domain Eukaryota; kingdom Metazoa; phylum Arthropoda; class Insecta; order Lepidoptera; family Erebidae; genus Schrankia; species Schrankia costaestrigalis. Next base: position 18,872,697 of record FR997838.1, on the reverse strand, counting down.
CTTGTCGCCCACTTACAATCGAGGTAATAAAAGACGAAGGCAATGACTCGCGGCATTTCGCCGTTCGGTCGTTTGGCGCAATACCTCGACCAGTGGAGAATGATGGGAGCTCCAGATTTTATTTTAAAAATAATAAAAGGGTATCGTATACCGTTTTATCAGAAGCCTCCGTTAGTAATACCAAATTTAATGGGGGATTATCGCACATTAGAATCGGTAGAAATGACAGAAATAGTTGGTCAAATGAAGCAACAAGGTGTAATAAAGGCAGTAGCTCCTTCACCAAGCTTTGTTTCGTCCCTGTTTCTAGTACCGAAGAGCGATGGGTCGCTCCGCCCGGTCTTCAACCTAAGGCTCTTAAATCAATATATAATCACGGACCGTTTTCGTTTGATAAACATGCATCGAGTCCCAGATTTTGCTTCAACCCCAGGATTGGATGTGCAAGGTGGACCTATCACAGGCATATTTCAATCTCCCTGTAGCAAAGTCACACCGTCGATTCCTAAGGTTGATTTACAAAAAGGAATTGTTAGAAATGACCTGCCTTCCATTCGGTCTGAGCACGGCGCCAAAGGTTTTTGCCTGTCTAACGAATTGGATAGCGCAGGTACTTCGAGAAAAAGGTGTAAGGGTCATTGTGTACTTAGACGATTTTCTCTTAGTACACCAAGTTCGGAGTATTTTAGTAGAACAGGTAGACATGCTATTGGAAACCCTACAGACTTTAGGTTTCCAAATAAATTTCAAAAAGTCGGTACTAGTTCCACAACAACGAATAATCTTTCTAGGTATTTGTTGGGACCCTTGGAAGAATCTCAAGGCCCTACCAGAGGAAAAATCGAACGCCGTTCTAATCAAAGCGTCACGGTTGGTACGAACCAATGTTCAACCCTCGATAAAAGAACTGCAGAGCTTGGTGGGACTGTTAAACTTTGCCAGTTTCGTGATCCCTCTGGGCAGAATAAAATTTCGAGCGACCTTGTGTTTCCTAAATGCTCTTCTAAAGAGCAAAACCTTAATCGGGTACAATCTACCCGCAAGTGTAATAAGGGAGTTACAATGGTGGATGGAAAGTGGCCATCTGTCAACACCCATCCATGTACCACCACCTACACATTTCATGACCACCGACGCCTCGGATATAGCTTGGGGAGCTCAACTCGACAACCATACGATGTCGGGAACTTGATCAAAAAAGGAACAGTCCCTGCACTGCAACATGAAGGAGATGCTAACGGTTTTGAAGGTCCTGGAGGTACACGCCTCAAACATGGCGTATGGTTCAGTCCTAATTCAATCCGACAACCGTTCGACAGTGGCTTATCTTCGAAACGAGGGAGGGACCAAATCTCAAGCCCTCACGGAACTAACCCATCAGATTCTGAACATCCTGGACAAACATCACATTCATTTTCGAATTTATCACATTCCCGGGATATACAACAATCAAGCGGATTGTCTATCCAGACTGCGTCACGCTCCAGAATGGCATCTCCTTCCGGAGTGTACGGAAATGATATTTATAAAAATGGGGACTCCCGTGATAGACTTGTTTGCATCCAAAACGGTGAGAGTAGTAGCCAACTATGCAACTTTAGACCTGAACGATCAGGAAGCAATGTATCACGAGGCATTCAGCATCCCATGGAATTTCTCACTAGCCTGGGTGTTTCCTCCACCCTTCCTAATTCCACGGGTTCTAATGCACCTGAACCATGCGACAGGGATTTATCTCATTGTGGTACCCCGTTGGGAGAAGGTATTCTGGAGAGCGGACCTCAAATCTCGAGCAATAGCAGCTCCGTTCACGTTGACCAATCTCAAGCGATTCCTAGTGGACACGAGGACCGGCGCGTCACCTCCGAAAGTACAGGATATGGTCCTAGAGATTTGGAAGTGTGGGGGTGGTCAGGGCAAATAAATTTATGGAGCACTGATCAAATATCCTTGCTTAAGTCCGCCTGGCGGCCTTCCACTTGGAAAACATATAAAGTAGCTTGGAACCGTTGGTTATTATGGACTAAGCAGCACAATATCAATCCAGTACATGCCAATGGAGCTCAATTAGCTCAATTTCTAGCAGATCTACATCTTGACTTACATCTATCATATAACACCATTCTTCTTCACAAAGCTGTAATCTCCACCCTGTGTAATGCAGAATCAGCTACTAGGCTATCTGAAAACATTTTAGTTAAGCATGTGTTAAAATCCATTGCTCTGAAACATCCTAAGTCAAAGAAACCACCTGTCTGGGATGTAAACAATCTGGCCGAGTATATGTGTCAATACTCAGTAGATAGTAACAATATTTTTCAAACTGTTAGACATACTGCAACATTACTTGTGTTGTGCTCAGGACGTAGAATTTATGACCTGACTTTGTTGGATGTAAGTAACGAGCATTGTCTTATTCAAGATGATTCTATTATTTTTTGGCCCTTATTTGGATCAAAAACAGACTGTAGAGAATATAGACAGTCGGGTTGGAAGCTTTTAGCTAATCCTAACAAACAAAACTTAAATCCTGTTTATTGGATTAATAAAACCATTACGCTGCTTAATGAAAGACGTGGTAGTTCTGGTTCATCCAACCTTTTCGTGACTTTACGAGGCTCACCAAAACCAGCATCCCGAGTTGTGATTGCGGGATGGATCAAATCGATTATGAAAGAAGCCGGGATTTCAGAGGCCCCAGGTAGTGTTCGGTCCGCGGTAGCTTCCAGAAACTTTTTGAATAATTGTTCACTTGATGAAATTATGTCTAAAGGAAACTGGAAATCTGTATCTACTTTTCAAAAGTTTTATCGCCGCGAAGTTATGACTAACTCTGATAGATGTAATTCATCGGTTTCAGTTTTGTTTAATCCTATAGAATGATTATCTTGTTTTTGTTACATCAATTTAATATTTATTATTAATTCTGTGCTTTATTTTACATCTGTATTAAAAGATGATTACTCATTGTTTGATTAATTTAAGGTTTATTATTATTACTATAATTCTTGAGTGCTTATTTTATATCTTTATTTAAAGTTAATTTCTCATGGCATAAGTTTTTTATTTTATTGCGACATCCTTATTCACATTGGCCTTTTTCACCAGGCGATAACAAACAGGTCTCATTATATTAAGCTTCTAATAACGGTCAAGTTGTTTAATAGACGCGTTTTACCTGAAATAAAACGCATATTAAACTACTTACCCTTATTAGAAGCTTATTTTTTATCGCTGCCTGGTATAATTCGACGCAATGATTAAAAGAGGTATCGAAACTAGCAACTGCCATAGTTTCAATACCCCTCCCCATCGCCTGATGTATGAGAGCGACAACAATATAAGGAAGAAAGAGATAAATATACACAACGGGAAGCGGAAGTGCCTATCTCATTATATTAAGCTTCTAATAAGGGTAAGTAGTTTAATATGCGTTTTATTTCAGGTAAAACGCGTCTATTATACCTATAGCCACAGAATATAAAACTTGAACATTAAATAAGTGATATTAAATAATAATAAATATTATTTCCGATTCACGAGCTGTCACGAAGGACTAATTTTGTATCCTAGGTAACCGATATTGTATTGTCATCCCTACTATTATCCGGCCGTTCAGAGAATGCGTTCCTGACACTTATCAGTTAGTCACGACTAGTGATGGACACAACATTATACCGAGTTCGTTACCGTTACTCCAAAATGAACCGCCGCGTTATTTTTATGATTAGATTTAGACCGTTTTAAATTGGCGGAATCATTTAAAATTTATATTTTAGTTCTTTACGTGGAAACAATAAAAGGGAATATTAATATAATAAAATTGTTTTATTTATTATTTTTTACAAAGTTACAATCTGTATTTCTATGGAATAAAGTACATTGAACTAAATGTGCGTACAGAATATTAATCAGACTCCGATTCGCTTGAGGAGGTGGTGTCTTCATCATCATCTTCGCCTACATGTATAATTATATTATTATCAATTACAGAATCAATCCTGATATCTCGGTCAAAATGTTCCATAATCAGGTTTTTAGTCTTTTCGACAACCTTTGCCCAGTCATCTCTTGTGACTTTCCCGCAGGCTTCTTTTAACAGGGTCATCATCTTTTTCGTGCTGAATGGCGGGGAAGTATTGTGGCGGGCGGCGTAACCTTTTATTTGAGCCCAGATTAGCTCAATCGCGTTATATTGGCAATGATACGGTGGAATTCTTAGAACGCGATGACCGTACTCCAAAGCCATTTCATCGATTTCGTATCGCACATTTGCCGCTTTATTTTCTTTCACTAACTTAATTAGCTCTGCTTTTAGCATCTGCATATTTGCGTCAATGCCTTTTGCTTGTAACCAAGCAACCATTTCTTCTTTTTTATTAGCTTGGGTAGGTGGTTTCTGTATTTGAAACGAGTGATAGGAGGCATTATCCATCAATATTACAGAAGGCTCTGGTAGGCTGGGCAAAAGCACGTTCTGGAACCACTCTTTAAATGTACTGGCATTCATTTCCTCGTGGTAGTCATTTGTGGTTTTTGATTGAAATGCCAGTAAAGCGTTCTCCACAAAGCCGTATTTTGCAGTACCTGCGTGGCATATTATCAGACGAGCCCCCTTACCCATTGGTACTTTCGACGTCGACGCTTGTGTATCATCCGTCCAAGAACGGGAAACCGTGTGATTGGCGTTTAGCCATGTCTCGTCAATGAACACGACATTATCCCAGTTATCAATTTTTTTTGCTTCTCTCAAGAAACTTATCCGTTTCAAAATGATGTCGTATCGTTCTAATAAAATTTTTCTTTTGTCTGTTTTTTTATACGAAAAACCAATATCTTTTAAGATTTTCGTTAAAGCAGTTTTACCCCCGCTAAACAGTCCAGCTTCTCTTAACGACGCCAAAAGCTTCATCCTGTTGAGATATTCATTTCTGGAATAGTAACCATATATATGATTTCTGATTGCATCGGCGTCAAAGGTATCAATATCTGTCACGGGTTTAGTTCTACGTTTCTTCTTCGGAGTACGTAAAATATTATCTTCCATGCCAGTAGAGCCGAACTTTTCTTTATTAATATTTGTAATCGTTCGTTTGCTAACTCCAAGCGCCTGAGAGACGCGTTCTTGTACTTTTTCGACAGGAACCAGGGGTCCGCCATTTTGCCGCTCCCGCTCAAAGTAATCTTGCAGCTTGATAATTAACTCACGGGCTCCAGTTTTCAATGTTTGTCCACGTTTAGGCATTATTATGCACCAAAAGTAAAAAGAACGCAATATAAGACACAATCAAAGTCAAATAACAACAGATCGCAAACACTTGAAGAACGTGGTCTATGCGCACGAAACGACAACAGACGACTGTTTCAGCGTCACAAAATGGCGGCCCATAACGCCATTTGGGGTTACCATTTTCAACCTAAATATAAAAATGCTACTTTGTATTTAATGTACTTTTATTTTTATATTTAATAAAAGTTATTCTAAAGTCCATTATTTTCAAATTCTTGAAAAGAAAAACAAAACGTATTATTTTATAAAGTATAACTGTATCGATAAGAACAGATTACGATACTATTATTCACTGTTATTGTTGGCACAGCACTACAAATATAAAGCGCTGACATAACCTTGTAATAGCGCAGTGTAGATTTAGAAAAATATTGTTTACCAAGTTATTTGACACTCAGTTTGACACAACATTATAACATTCATTAATTATTGATATAATAATGTTGTTTTAATGCTCATCAATAGTTAAAACGATAAACAACCAGCAAAAATATTTTTATCGTAACTGCAACGCCATTACAAAGTTACTGCGTCAGTTCAATCGCGACGTGTCAGGAACGCATTCTCTGAACGGCCGAAGATTAATGACAGGCGACCGTTAAAGTTCTGCAAATATTATGTCATATTCAATTGGTAAAGCAGAGTATCGCTCATACTGCACACGAAAATAGGCCTTAAGGTGGCGGACCTTTAAATACCATGACTGTACCTGTATTTAATGTTTTTTTTATTAAATGAGTAAAATTTAAAAAGTCTTGTCAAATGACACGACAGTAAATATCGTGATGAAGATTTATGCGCTTCTTAGCATATGAGCGTAATGTATTTAAATTGTGGTTGGCAATGGGTGCATCATAGAATAATAGTACGAAATTGTACTAATTCTTTACTTTATTAGGTACTTACTAGCTGACCCGTGCCCACTTCGTAGGGCGGCGAAAAAAACGTGTCACTTTAAAAAAAAATCATTACTGCTCTATTTCTGTTATTATTTATTAGCGTGATACTATATAGCCTATGACACTCCACGATAAATAGACTATTCAACACTAAAATAATTTTTAAAATCGGTTCAGTAGATCCAGAGATTACCCCCTACAACGTCACAAACACACAAACTTTACCTCTTTATAATATTAAGTATAGAAGTATAGATATTTATGTTTTAAAAGAATATAATCTTAAGTCTGGGCAGAAAATAATGTCTACTAAGTGCAGAACATTTAGTCTCTCTTTACGACACCCCTCCATCATTTTACGACACCCTTGCAGTTTGACGACAACCTTGCAGTTTTACGACACCCTCCATCATTTTACGGCACCCTTGCAGTTTTACGACACCCTTGCAGTTTTAAGACACCCTTGCAGTTATACGACACGCTCCATCATTTTACGACATCCTTGCCGTTTTACGACACCCTTCCATGTTTTACGACACCCTCTATTATTTAACGACACCCTCTATTATTTAACGACACCCTCCATGCATTTTACGACACCTTCCATCATTTTACGACATCCTAGCAGTTTTACGACACTCTGTGAATTTTACGACACCCTTCATCATTTTACGACACCCTTCATCATTTTACGACACCCTTCATCATTTTACGAAAGCCTCTCAGTTTTACGACACCCTTGCAGTTTAACGACACCCTTGCAGTTTTACCACACCCTTGCAGTTTTACGACACCCTCCATCATTTTACGACAACCTCCATCACTTTACGACACCCTAGCTGTTTTACGACACCCTTCATCATTTTACGACACCCTTGCAGTTTGACAACACGCTCCATGCATTTTATGACACCCTAGCAGTTTTACGACACCCTCCATGCATTTTAAGACATCCTTGCAGTTTTACGACACCCTTCCATCTTTTACAACACCCTTCTTCATCTTAAGTCTCTTAATTGTAAAACTTTTTTAAAGGTACAATTCTCTAATACATTATTTCAGTATATCTCCAGACGTTTAAGCAGTAGAAGCAAAATAAACGTTTTTAAGCGTCCCTTTTATAAACATATTTCATTACTGCTCTACTCCTATTAGGCATAGCGTGATACTATATAGCCTATGACACTCCCCGACAAATGGACTATCAAACACTGAAAGAATTTTTAAAATCGGTTCAGTAGATCCAGAGATTACCCCCTACAACGTCACAAACACACAAACAAACAAACACACAAACTTTACCTCTTTATAATATTAGTATAGAAGTATAGAAGAAGTATAGAAGTATAGATAATATAGGGAAGAAATAAACTTCCCTTACTTACCATATAGGTAAGGTGAGGAAATACTTACGATTATCCTAAATTACACTACAGAAATAACGGGATAACAAATAAAACAATAAGATTACAAACACCAAATTTATTTTAATTATGAAGCGTTACAGACACACTTGGACAGATGCATTTTGTTATTAGTACACATTACACATAGATTACAAATAATTTTAACATGACAATTTTAATATTACTGAAATTAATTGAAAAACAAGTATTGCATTTGTTATAATTGAGAAACTGAGCGAAATTTTGTTAAGATATTATTTAACGACAGTGACCACAGTAAAATTTTACATTTTTTTTATTATTATTTTTCAAAGTATAATTTTATCTGGCCAGAATAACACAATGAAGTATCTGTTCAACTGTTTGGTATGTAATATTTAATTATTTTATATTCTCTATTCCATAAACTTAGCCACAAGACTAAATTAATTTATTTTTATTAAGACATACAATTTGAAATGTAGTTTCATTCACAACTAGAAAAAAAATCATGAACTGAATAATTCATATCAAAAGAATTTCTACAATATAACAGCTTGCGCATCAGCTTTCTTTGAATAAAATCAATAAAACAGTTGTCCATTTTGAATATCAGAATCTATTGCTCAGATAGTACTTTTAATCTTTATTGTTACATTGCAATAAGAAGATCAAATTTTTAAATGCATCTATCAACATTACAATCTCACAAAGGTTATATGCCACACACTCACACATACATACATGATGCATACGATATTATATTATGTTATATTGTTAACTATACTACTCACTTCCTGTCATACTATTTATTACATTTTAGATTCATATTTGATTGAAAATGGAATATACATTATATTAATTTATATGTTTTGTTAGCGCCGTTTCTTAATACTTTATGATTCTGAAATAATTGAGGTGTAATAATTAACTAAAGAGTCTGAAAGAGCATATTATAATAAAATCTAGTATAAAAATCTGCCTATTAATATTATGTTTATATGAACACAGACACAGAGAGTACAAAGGCAAGAATTTTAATATGTGGGTATTCGCATCGAAAATGTGTAAGTATTATTACTATAAAATAAGGTAAGGCTGTTTACTAGTGTGACCTTTCCTTACAAAATACGCATAAATAAAGGAATGGATAATGGTTTTAAAGGCCACTGCACTTGCTTACATAGAGGACTGAATAATTAAAAGAGTGGTAGACTACATATAAGATTCCAGATTGATTGATGATGAAATTACAAAGACGTGCATTGGTAATAATACATTTTGAAAAAATATCTAAATAAATTTATTCTAATAAATAAGGAAAACGCTTCTTGTTATTAAAGCCCAGCTTGCATACAATGATGTAAATGCTTGTATACAAAGATATTATAGGCATGTTCATGTAGATTTTGAGTTGTTATTGCAGATAATTCCATAGGTATTTTTTTTTTCTTATTTCTATATTAAGGCATGAAATAGGTGTTCAAATTAATTAAACTTTTCATTTTAACACGTTTTCATACTACAAAAAGGCAAATTAATTTAATTGACAACAAACTATTATTATTCCTTTACGTACAAACCAACTTTAAAAACTGATGCGTATTTAGAAGCCTCAGGAAGTTTATCAATCTCACATGAAATTAATTAGATATTTAAAACGTAGAATCTTTAAAATGTATTCTGTAAAGTTGTTTAACAAAAAGTAGGATGTTTTGTTACATTATAGTAAACAGGAAATAAGAGCAACTAAATTTAAGACTACATTAATATTAGTTTAAACATGTATATTATTTAGTTAAATGTATTGTTAGTAGGATATAATAGTATTAATTATTGTGCAGAATTAGGGACTACATATTCAGTTTATTATTGAATACTATAGTCTTTATCAGACAGGAAAGGTACGGTGACATTTGATATTTTCCATGTTACTTAGTTTACTTTTGTAGAATTTAAAAATAAAAGCTATCAATTTATGAATCCGAACTGATAAAAAATTAAAAATATTATTTAGACGTTTATATATAATTAAATTATATGAAATATTTGTTTTATATTCCATCTTCAACCCTAATATGTAAAATATAAACATATAAATTTTAAAATCGTATGCGCGACTCGGAACGAATTTCAATAGAGATTGACACAATAAAATTGTTAAAATCGAATGGTTTTTTATAAAATTGATTAAATCGATTAATTTTTTTTTTATAATCATAGAAATTAATATAATAATTTCAGTTGTCTTATAACTCAATATTAGTTTTTACGAGGATAGGCCGCAAGTTTTTTTTTGGCGGGATTCGTACGTCATAGCGATAAAAACTCGATGTCATTTTTAAAAGAGGCCTGTGACCTGTGACCACGTAACTGCCGATGATTGGAAAAATCTAATACTTCATGACTGTGAGAGGAAGAGACATCAAATTAGACAATTCAGTAGATTTTTACTTATTATGTCATGTAAGTGACGAATCAAGTAATTCATCAAGCTGTTCATCAGATGAATCACGCATTGATTCGGCATAATTAATAAATATTTAAAAAAATATTAGTTTCTTATTTTGTACCCATAATCGATTTATTCCTGTTTGTAAATTATATCGGTTAGATATAGAATCGATATTTTTAAAAACGATTTTATTGTTACTACATCTCTAGTAATGACAAATACTAAACGTCACCGTACCCATAAGATCTGAAAAATAGTATAATTAATATTTTTAAATCAATGAACTTTTGGTATATTTCTATCAAAAATTAAAGTGTTTACTTGGTAAATGCATACATAATATTCTGTCTATTTCAATAGCTATGTGATGAAAGAAAAAAGATTTAATTCTGCACATACGTCGTTTTATTACTAATATGAAATATATTTTTTTTAATTATTTTTATTATTTTTTTATAAAAAAGTTATAATAAGATGAGCTACAAATAATTTCTGTACGCCGATGTTGTTTCTTAAATGTTTGAATTTTGACATACTACTTCCAAAATAATATCGAAATTAAATTTGTTTTTGAATCAAGATAATTCGTGACCGAAATGTAAAATGTAAACATTTTTATTATAAACTGTTTCTTTTATTAGACTACGTTCGAAACTTATTTCAAGTACTGGTAAAAGTTAAATGACGGCGACAATATAGTAATAGACTACAAGATGTCAAGAGTATCGTCAGTGTCATGGACTGACTCTGTCGCTACTAAAGATACCGATCTCATACAAAGATCACCTCAACTTTCATCGACAGTTGAATACATCAACTCGGCAACATCGTACGTTTGTTGTTTGACGTCATTCATGACGTCACGACGTCAGCCATCGAAGCCTCCTACAAAAACATTAAAGTAACCCTAGTGCTCGGCCCGACGTCGGGCACGCCCGGACCCGAGGGTCCGACCCGATATAGACGGACCGAGAGTCCGACGGCGGACCTAAAGTCCGTATGCGATCACGCGCTACCTACATAGGAATACGAAACGAAAAGATAACCTAAAAGACGTAGTACCGTTGCTCGCTTATCTTAGATGTCAGGCGCGAGTCGATAGGGCGCGTGTCGCGTTCGTTCCGTCGCGTTGTCGCTGGGTGTCGCGGTGTCGCAGTGTCGCAGTCGCCGACTGTCGCAGAGCGGGTCGGCGACACACAGGTGCAGCCGGGCCTCCGGAGGTCCGTCGGTCCACTCACACCCACGCCATCCAGCCCTCGTACATCAGGCACAGCTTCTCGGCCAGCATGGCTTCCGATATTATGTGGTCCACCTGGGAGACAGACGCTTATTTAGTATAAAGACTTAATGAAGTAAAAACAGCAGAGGTAATATGTATAATAGCGACAGACTTGTTCATGCGGCGTGTGTCTCCTGGCGTCCCCCTCCCCCCGCCCCTCCAGCTTGAGCCGCACGCGCTTCCACACGCCCGCACCCACCGCGTTACGTTCTCCTCCTGCAACATACAACATTATATATAAATAATCAACTATACAACATCATGCTTTGCACGGCAAGCCGAACTGAGCTGAGTTTCTTTCTTTGCCAGGTTTCTTCTCATTAGCCCTATGCATTTGGAAACTGGAATTTATGGATCAACACAGACAGACAAGTAGATTTGAGTAGTAGATTGGTTTTATTTTTCTCCTCTAATTTACATTGGACAATACAACGCGGTTTTTTAGTGCTGTGGCGTTTGTCTGTGTCGATCTATAATTTTAATTGTAGCTTCAATTTTAAGTAAACGACGATTTCAAACAATTTGTAATAAATTTTATGAAATAAAGCATTTTGAAATTTGAATTTGAAATTTGATCAGTAGCGTGTCGCATTTGTAATTGCACTATCGCACAAAAATAAAAGTGCTGTGTTCACAGAAAATAATAAAATCTTTAGACACGTGTGAGTTTGTATATAACAGTCTACTAAAAAAAGCACTTAAAAATCCTTGAGTAGTTTTAAAGATTTAAGCATAATATATTATAGTGACGGACAGACAGCGACAGCGTATTTGTTTTATACTATGTAGTGACTTACCTTGTCGTACATTCCCGCTGGACCGGGCTGCAGTCACAGCACGTCGTGTGTTGCTGTCAGCGGCCCACTCACTGTGTATCCTGTAACGTACAGTTAATTGTTATTATACAAGCGCTATTACATTTGTTCTTTTACCCTCTGCACCCATAGAAGCCACTTTTACTATTTCTGTTCAATGCGAAAGATGTGTTTCAGTTCCACCTGTATATCTTTTGAGCAATTTGCAAAACAAATTATACTAGCCAGACTTTATTCAGATAGTCAATACTATATGGTTTTAAATAAATAGATGTAAAGTCTATTTTTTTATCTCAGATACTAAAATGACATTTCATGTGTTGCCTGTTTTTTACAACTAATAAATAGTGATGCGATACAGCCGGTACTTACCGATTAAAATATAGGTTAGTTCTACCAATTACGGTAAATAGAAACTATAGGCTGTTTTTTGTTTGGTAAGCCAACCAATTGTTGGCACCTTAAGAGTGGACTTCGTGTCAGACTAAAATATAAAATATCATAAAATGATAAAATACTTTAATCTTTGCTTATACTTAATCATTATTATGTGATTGAATAGTATTATATAAATATTATTAGCACTAATGCTAATAAAAGGATTCTGATAAATTTACTGTTGCTATGTTGACACATGAAATAAATAAAATATGGTAAAAATATTAAATAAATAATATTTGAACTTGAATAATCTATAGTGTTTTCTTTCTTTTTACTCACTTTTTACTCTTAAGTGCCAACAATTGCAGGACTTCTAACGATTAGGTGGTTTACCCTAATTTGTTTTATATTATACTAGCGGCCGGTCCCGGCTTCGCCCGGGCATTATTTTCGCGCTTTTCTGTTCAAATTTTTCCTGAATTTTCTTTGCTATAAACCTAACGGAGCCTAAGACCTTTCCAACGAATGCAAAAACGTGGAAATCGGTTCGTGCATTCTGGAGTTATAGCGTCAGGAAGAAAAACCCGACTTATTTTTATATAGTAGATTATATCTAATTTGTTTATATTATAAAATTACGAAAACTTTAAATTGAAATATGCGCCAATGACGTCATGCAAGAAATGATAGGGATGGACATAGAAGGAAAAAAGAGAGAAATTCATTAGATCAAAACGCTTTACCGAAAATATGCTCTAGTAACAGTCAATAACGTTGACTTTACTATTTGTTTTTATAAATATCTAACGACTATTTACTAATACAAGAGAACTGATATGTCAAAGTAGCGTCATGATTTAGCTGATGTTTTGTTGTGCTATATTGAACCTAATAGTTTTATGACATGCAACTAACATTAACTCTAGAGATGATAAAGCCATTTAGTTCTCGACTATACTAACAACCGTAAATATTTTACAATAATTACAACACGAATCGAATCACAGGACAGCACTGTTTCTTACAAGCTGGCTACATTATTTTTACGTTTGACATTTGTAGTTGTCATTTTAGTATCTGAGATAAAAAAATAGACTTTAGTAGAAATGTAAGAAGATGGAGTCCATCTCTGTAGGAGGACACAAACATGGTTCAATAAGAGTACTTACGCGAGTAAGTTATCATGATGGTGCGTGAGCGCGGCGGCCAGCAGGTCTGCGGCGGAGCGTGTCGCGCCCGCGCCCGCCTCCGCGCCGCGTGTGTCCGCGCCCGCCCCCGCCCCAGCCACTAGCGCGCCGCACTCCGACACGCTCTTCTCGCGTGACAACCACGCTGATGCGGGGTTGTTGCCCTGCGGGGACATACAGTAACATGCTTCATATAGCTCGGTGATATGAACAGCGCAACTGAAACGTCGACTAAATGATATTTACGGTATCAGTCTGAAAGAAAATCTGCGACAAATAAAAAATGAAAGAAGAGTTTTTGTTTTAAAAGATAATAACAAACTTACGGACTTGCAGCAAAATATGCTAAAGGATCGTCCAGGACACTCTCACCGCAGAAAAGCAATGCAGATTCATCAGCAAAAGTTTTAATTTTACTGGCTTTAAGTCGAGTTTCCACAGGTAATTAATAAAAATAAAGAAGAGACTCGGCCCTAATATATTCCCTTGCGGTACTCCAAATGGTTGGTAATAATATTTTAACTATAATTGTTTCCTATCTTAACTGATTACATATTATGGTCTGTTAAATAAACATTCAAAAAGCCAAATTAGCAAAATGCATTCATGTTTTCCATTTTTCATAAGAGTAAAGATACAGAAACAGTGTAAAAAGCCTTCGACAGATCTAGGAAAATGCCAATGATTTTTTCTTTAAATATTAAGTAATATTGTTTTAGGTAATGTAGCTGCATTTTGCTTGGTGTTGCAGTACGTACCTCGGCCTGCAGCGTGTTGAGTGAGGCCTTGAAGTCGGCGAGTAGTACTCCCCGCGCGTGCAGCACCGGCGCGGCACGCTGGCTGGCGCCCTGCAGCGCCTCGGCCGCGCCCCTCACCCGGCCGCACAGAGACACGCTCTCCGCGCTCAGCGACGAGATCATCTCGCGCAGCAGCAGCGACACGTTCTCCACCTGCGTCACACAACCACATACACACATCAAAAAAGTCTAAGCAACATGCATGATATTACAAATTTACCATTTATATTAATTTATTTTACCATTTATTTTAATTATAACGTTGTATTTTATTTTTAAAATAATATTTTTAGGGTTCTATGATGTAAAAATAACAGCTGTTTTCTTTATAAGTTCTTTTAATAACAGAAATTAACAATATTAGAATATACAGGTACATAAGAAACTAAACTTTTTTTTTACAAATTGAAATTTCTTAAGAAAATGAATTTATTGTGAAAGAATAGGACAATTTAATACAAAGTATGGCCTCCTCTGCTATTCAGAACTTGTCGGCAACGATTATTCATTGAATTAATGAGACTGTTTATGTCATCTTGCGGTATTCGCTCCCAATGGAATTGTAGCAAATCCTTCAGCTGTTGGGTTGTTGTCACTCCGTCCAAGTCCTTCAAAACACGTCTCTGGAGCATGTCCCATGCGTGCTCGATGGGGTTGAGGTCTGGCGATTGTGCAGGCCAGGGCAATACCTGGATGCTCCGTTGCCAAGTATTCACTGGTTCGCCGAGCTGTATGTGAACGCGCATTGTCATGCATTAACGTAAAATCGGAGCCAAAGGTTTGTGCAAATGGATGGACATAAGGTCTGAGAATATCCTCAACGTAATTTTCAGCGTTCATGTTTCCATTTACAAAAACGAGCTCAGTTCGCCTGTTCTTCATAATACCCGCCCATACCATAACTGTTGAGCCGCTGTATGGATGAACTTCCTGAACGCACCTGAGTCTTTCAGTATTTCCGGGTCGACGGTACACTCGCACCCTTCTTGTATCAGGCCTAAACCCGAATCGCGACTCATCGGAAAACATAATTTTATCCCATTGTTCCTGGGTCCATGTTCTGCGTTCTCTACACCATTCATTTCGACGAGCGCGATTCCCGTGACGTATCGGTGGGCACCTGATAGGGCGTCGAGCTCGTAGGCCGTACTCATGCAGTCGATTTCGCACAGTTTGGGGACTTACATCAACACCACTTGAATTTTGTAGCCTCAAACTTATCTCTCGAGCGGTTAACATCGGCTGGCGTCTTGCAGTCAGTTGTATGTACCGGTCTTGCCGAGTGGTTGTACTCCTTTTACGGCCTGGATGCTGTTCAGCGGGTTCCCCTGTATTATTGTAGCGCTGCCAAAGACGACAAATAACACTTCTATGAATACCAAAATGTCGAGATACCTGAGATTGATTACTTCCCGCTTGCAACATCCCTACAGCTCTTTGCATTTCATCTGCCGTCAAATGACGTCGCTCCATGACGTAAAGAATATCTAACAATTCAATTTTGTCGCCAACTGTATTTAAATGGTTGGTAAAATTATAAAATCAAGACTAAAACGTAGCAATTAACATGCACTCAAATTCAAACAAATTCGCAGTCATTTGAATTTTATGAAAAAAAACAAAACATAATCGAAATTTTTTTTTTACAACCAGCCAGTATGTCATCAATAACAAAAAAGTTTACTTACCTATACACTTTGAGTGAGTAAATACTTAGAAATTAATTAATATAAATGGTAAATTTGTAATATCATGCATGTTGCTTAGACTTTTTTGATGTGTGTAGTTCATCATTACGACACTAGGAATGCAATACCAGTACTTAATCCGTCATTGTCACTAATATAGAAACTAGAAAAATACGAGCAAATAAACGCTGAGTGAAGTCATCATCATCATATCTGTCAATAGATGTCCACTGCTAGATATAGACCTTGCAATCCTGTGCGCTTTGTCAGTCGCTCTAGTTCTCTTGCGGATTTTAAATCCTTATTTCTGATTCAATCACGCAGGGAAACTCCCAAAACAGCTCTCTCCAGTGCCCTCTAGATGACCATAAGCCTTGTGACAATGCCAATAGTAAATGATTCTGCTCCATTTGTCTTTACTGGCAAAAAGTAGATACGTTTCAGCTTCCTGAACACTGACCAATTAAATTCGACGACTGACCTCCTTCTAAAAATTGGACTCACCTACCTGGACTGACTGTCCCAGGTAAATATACTTGTCGACAACTTCGAGTGCACAACATGAACTTTTTTTGCTATAAACACATTATGAACATGGACACTTGGACACTACAAAGGTGGTACGCGTGTCACTAATATGCGATGGTACGCATAACTTGTCGCTGAGGTCAACGGTAAAACATAACGCGAGTATCACCCTTATGAACAACATATAAGTAAATAATTGCCAGAATTGCGAAAACCGCCATCTATGGAATTAACTCGAAAATTTAATCTATTTAGCCCCTTGCATGCAAAAAAAAAAGTTGCAAGCAAAAAAGGGACCACGGTCCCTTAAAAGCAAACAACCGGTTAGATTACAAAAAGTCATATAATATGTAATTCTTTCAACGCTACAGCAAATTAACTTTTATTTATATTGCATAAAGGTTCACTCTCAGATGTAGGATCAGCTACATAATATGTTAGTTTTTTGTTAGTAGTGTATTTGTGTGTTTATTTGTTTTTTGGCGACAGCGGTTCCCATAGTAAATTAGTTGTATTCACAGAAATCTAAATAAAAGGAGAAGTGGTATGACGGGGTTTTCTTGTCAACGCAATATGATTAGACCGATTATATAGCTAAAAATGGCTGTCACCTAGGTTTAGCTGTGTTTTGACAACGACCGAGATAACATATAAAATGCCGAGTTGTTCAGTGGTTGCCTGTAAAATTAAGAGCAATAAAAAAATCTTTATTAATAATGGAATCACTTACCGTATGCTAGTACATGTATTTTATTGTATTTACCTCTAAAATCATGAAAAAATAATCTTTAATGTCCTCACTATGTTATTTTCATGTTCGGACAATTAAGTACTATAATATTTTTGTAACATATACATTGCTTCTCTAATGCTGTCTAAACTAGTCATTCAATGATGTATGAAGCAATGAACTATTCGCTCAACGATATTACGTATGACAAGTGGTTGCTAACCGTGATCGCTCTAACAACCAAACAATAGTGACGATCCGTTCATGACTACGACTATCTATCGTTTTCGATAAAAAGTCGTGTATTGTAGGAATTTTAAATTGTAAAAGTTTTATTAAGTTAAATGAGATTTTTTTTTTTAAATGTTGTGTTACGCTGTTTCAATTATGTAATTTCAATATAAGTATTACAATGTTGAAATAATATCCTAAATCAAAGGTGGAGTAAGTACTCTAGAACATAAAGGTTTAAAATGTTGATTAGAGTGGTTTTAAAAGTTTTTTTTAAACGCTCATCCATTTATTAGCACACACGTGCTTTTAACTGGTTTTATCAGATTTGCTTAAAATCAGTCTAAATGCTCATCTATCAATTCCTATATTCATGCTATTGTTTTAATTTTATCTAGGCGCAATATTGCTCGCGCATTTTGGCATGCGCATGCACATGCTTGAATAAATGAACTGTACACGCTGTTACCTGCTTCAAAAAATAATCTGTATACTTAGTCTTATATTATACAACTATCCAAAAATTGACATCTATAAGTTGTAATTGACTACAAAACAGTTTTGGCCCAAAGCTCAATATATGGACCACACAAGCTCACTCAAAGAAATTTAATGAACCATGATGTAATTAAACAAAGCGCTTTTTGAAGAGATTGATAATTGGCGATGAAAAGTAGATCATGCATGACAAGCACGTGCGGAAAAAGTCGTGTTTTAAAGTCGGCTAGGTTTTACCGACAGTCGCTAAATTATCGCTAGCTCTCCCTCACAGGTGCGTTACTTTTATGACAACAGTCAAAATGTTACAAGCTGCTGCGACAATAAGGACGCAAAAGAAGTATGACGCTTGAGTTCCTTCAACCTGCGATATTACGACATCAGTTCACGGATTAATTTGTTTCACGACATGTACGATCTTACACAAACTGTCGTGAATATTATTTTACAAAAGTATTGTACAATTATATATTATTATATAATACATATTTATATAAAAGTAATTATTATTTAAGTATATGATAATAAGTATTTAATTTTTAATAATATATAAGTCTTGTCTATCGATAAATTTTATTAATTATTTATCGATAAGGTCAACGCCTAGCATAAATGTAATTTTTTTGAATGTAGTAGTTTTAAATTGTAGTAGTTCTTCTATCTAAATTTTTTGAAGTTTGTTTTAGTTGTATATATCAGGCCACCAGAACCAGAGCGGCCCAGACCACAATTTGTGATTTTTTTAGTTAGGCACGGCAATGCCCCCCTAAAACCCCTAAGTTTATAATCAAAATGATTTTAAGTTAATTTTAAAATAAAATCATAGATGGCGTTATAAAAAAGAGTTTTGCCATTTCGAATTTTAAAGTAATAGCGAAAGAGCACAGTGACCCAGATCACTTGGGTCACTATGGTTTTCGGCGCCATTTTGGCTCATGTGACATGAGTTACTCTGGTTTTGAACCTTATGTTTTTACAAGTAGAGATTATTATTTTTGTACTTTTTAATTACTGAATAGTGTTTTTTAGAAATAAGTGTGTACTTACTGCAATAAGTTTAAAGGGAAGAATATCAATTTATTAGTCAATATTTTTTTGTTTTTTGGCGGCAACTAATTCAAACTTATAAATTACCATAATTTAAAGTATTTTTGTTTAGGATAGATCTTCCTGGAGTTACAATGAGTGTAATTAAGAATGAATCCACTGACTACATTGAAGTTGACTTAAATGGCAAGTTTATCTTTCTAGAGTTCCGTAGTACAACAATGTAAGTATGAAGTTTTTCGCGGATCTTGGATAGTTAATTTGAAAAATCGTTTTTAAATGTAGGGGCGTTACAGACGGGTAAGAAGCTAACTATAATATATGATCTTATGATTATAAATTATATATTAGGCCATCACAGACTACAAAGATATAATATACTTATCACAACAAAGTAATTATTACATAGGTACTTGTAATAATTACTTTGTAGTTTTCCGTCATCAAAATTCTGTAACTAAGCTTTTCTTTTTATGCGACTCTAAATATTTTTTTCATGTTTGGAACTTCCTAACTCAGTCAATTATAAACCGATAAGAGAGAAAGAAAGAGAAAGAGTTTTCATTCTGATTAGTCTCATGGCAATTTTATCAGAATAGGTTTAGTAATTTATTACTATGTAATACCAAGAACACCATACCATTTTAATTAGTCTCTAGCTTAAGAAAGTTTTTTAATTGGATATTTATAATAAAAAAAAAATCGAGTGGTGACAGATTAAGAATATAATATGTTACCACCCAATCACATCCCATGGGTGTCGCAAAAAGCGACTAAGAGACTTTCCGTGAATATTGTCTTTACGAAATAAAAAGAATAAAAACTTGAAATTAAACCCTATACCAATCCGTCTGGCCAGCGCTAGCAGCTTGCAAACTTAGTTTAAGAGGGAATCAAACCAGAGTTTTAAATGTTTTCTTATTATTCACAATTGCTTTATTTAATACGAGACAAATGTAAACATTTGTAAATTGAAATGTAAAATGGAAACGGACGTCTGAAAAATGCAGTAATAGAGTTTGTAGTAAGTATCCCTTCTTCTTTACTACCTAGACAGCGTTGGCAAAGTTAGGTATCCTTCGGAACATTAACTACGTCAGTCTAATTATTCGATATTGAGCCAATTTTTCAAAAAAAATCAAGCGTTTAAGTCATAGAAAAGAAAAACTTATACATATAACTTACTCCAATAGTTTGGCTAATAAAATCTTTAATATTTGCATTCGATTATTGGCACTTTTTATCCATTATTTTGTATGTAAGCCTAAAAATTACCAAAAGTGCGATGTTATAATTAGAAGCCTTATTTATTTAGTTTATTACAATGTTCTGACATTCAAAAATAGTTTAGTATATTTATTAATAGGATTGGAAACGATTCGAAACTAGTTATCTAAGTGCAGTGTTTACGTGTTATTCAATGTATGGTTTTGCCCACGTAAATGAAATGTTATTTTTTATTTTAAAAGGCTAAACTAAACCTATTTATTAAATAAATAACCATACCAGATTGTCCTATGAAGCGCTAAGTGTTTATAAATAAGCTAAAATTAATATAGTCTAAAGTCAAAATTAAACTAAGAAAAAAAAATTAAGATAAAACATAAATTTAATCAAAATTACACAGTAAATAAGTTAGTTTTAATTTTAATTTATCCTTTTTAAGTTTAAAAAGGCCAACTTGCATTTAAATCAAAAGAAAAGGTTATAAGTTTCATACCTAGTGGCCCAACCCACTACACTATTTTTAAATTTATTGTCAATGCTAAATGCCATAGTGGCCCATGTCCAAATAAAATGGCAAATAAGTAAAATACCGATTGTTTTAATAGTTTATCTAAATTTTATCAATTACTACATCATATTTTTACAAATTTTAAACATACTGTCCATATATTTTTTTTAAGTTACATTAACTTAAAATTTCGCATAAACTCTTTTGGCAGATATCCACATAATTGTATTTTGGGTCTGGGCCACTCTGGTTCTGGTGGCCTCATATATAGTAGCGCTGATTGGTTCGCTGTGACACCGTGTAAGGGAGATATTTCAAGGAAAAACGAGACAGAGTATTGCGTTCATTGATAATCTAGATGTAACTGAGAACAGTAGTCTATTCGTATATTCTATTGCTGTGTGTGTTAATAAAACTGGCGACATTAGGTTTCCATACAAAATGACATTCAGGGCACATCTCCTTTTTTCAGATATCTGTGGTTGTATTGCATTTCCACTTGATTTTTCTTCCGTGTTCGCATCAATATATTTTATCGTAAAATGTTTGTATAACTTTAAAACAAAGATATTAGAATACAATAAAGTTGATAAAAGATCAGACATCACTTACCCATTGTGTATCTATGTTTCCTTCCGGATGTAACATTTCCATTAATGATTCTTCGACGGGTGACACTTTCAATGAATACTTTTGTGCCAATGTGCATGCCTGTGAACAAAAATAAATAGTTAAATAAGGATAGCAGTTAAGGTTTGAAAATTAATATTATAGATTATTAAAGGAAATATTGTGGGCAAATGCCTAAGAAAAGGGTGTAATATGTGACAGCGTAAAGTGAAACAACGAATACTACGACCCTGCGAATGCACGCCACCACGAATATCTTAGCAACGAAGTCATGCGACCTCAAATAACAGGACTCCTTTTTTCATTAATAGGAATCATTATGAAAGGAATTAACGAATTCGTTGTTCTGTTAATTGAGATCGCATAACTTCGGTGCTATGTTATTCGTTATGGCGTTTATTCCTTTTCACACATGAAAAGATTCAAATATTTTCATCTTTCTTTTTTTCATCTTAGGTCTTTATTCATTGGTTGTCTACGACGAATTCACGATTTAGGTGCCACATTATTATCTACTTGGGAGGTTTAAAGATTGTTTTTCGTTTCCCGCGTACTTTTTTTACAGACGTGAGAAATTAATGAACATAAAAAACGTCCAGGCTGTGACGTGCCTCACGCGTCCATCTTCGCGCGCTCCACTTCGCTACACGTCAATGGCGCGAGCGCGTCGTGGAGGGGCCTACACAGCGGCCATTATATAAGAAGACGCGGGGCGCGGCCGCTCCCCTTTTTTGTTCCTGCTCATTGAAGATAAGTGTCTGCCTTTCTATAGGGCAGCCATCAACCTCGTGCTTTCGAATCCTCTCTAATCCTTCTGATTTAGACCGGCTTGCTTATTTTGTCTATTATTTGTTAACGTAGTGATTTCTAAATTATAAAAACTTGTAATATTGTATACACTCATTTATTTACTGAATAATACTACATAGTCGTGACTGAGTTGTTTGCATTTATCTCCCTACACAAACCCACTACGTCACAGTGGCGCCCAACGTATTAAGGCAAAAGCACGAGGTTTGGTGAGCACGCCCATTCTTTTCTTTTCTGTGTGTTGTGAAAAAAAAGTGTTCCGTTCGAGGTTAGTACTGTGTTTTAGTTCCTTTCGTTTCTACAAGCGAATTATCTACTTCTTTATTCAATTTAACTACCTTGTACGTTAAATAAACAACCGGTCAGCGCACGTGGCGTGACCACGTTGTCCCTTAAAAGAAATATCATAACTAGATATTTAATTGACTTCGTAGACGATACCTACTGAACGGAACACATAATTCACATTTAACTCTATTATTCATTGTTTACAAAGTGTGTGACTGATTGCTTCTGCAGTTTTGCCGTGTATTATTTTTCTTTTCTTAAATAAGATGTCGTACGCGATTAATTACCACCATTTGAACAAAACTGAACTACTATATGAGGTCACATTACGAGGTGGTGATAAGTCAGATACGGTGGATGAGTTGCGGAAGCAATTAGTAAAATTATTGCCTCTTTATCCGTCGGAGGTCATTTCGGAGTCGTGTTACGAGCCCGCCGCGGATATATCACAAAGTGAGTTTTCATTGTCGCGAGCTAATAACAATTTAAAACTATTGCAAGTAGATTTTGATAGTAGGATGTTCGCTAGGACGGAATCCATTTTGCACCACGTGTACCATAGGTTACAGCGTGTCGACTTTTGTGACAGGGAAAGTTATGAATCAATTTGGCAGGAGTTTAATTCCATTTTTACATTATTTAAAGCCTTGTCACCTTCATCTACTAGTGGCACGAGCGTCGCTAAGACGGATGTACAGCAACCAGGTGGTTGTGCACTTACCTCCGAGTCGATAAATTATGACCGTAAACTTTTTTCGGAATTAGGCAAGTTTAAGTACTCGGGTAAAACTTGTGTGCGCGGTTTCATAGAAAAAATGACTGAATTTATTTCGTCTAGAGGCATTCCTGACTCGAGGGTCTTGTCCTTCGCTTACGAGATATTTTCGGACGATGCCCTTCATTGGTATCGTTCCGTTAGGGACAGTATAAATTCATGGAGTGAGTTGTGTAGGTCATTGAGGCAGGATTTTAGTCCACATAACTATGATTATAAATTAATGTCTGAAATAAGATTGCGCTCTCAAGGTCGAGGTGAGAACATAACACTGTATGTGGCAAAAATGCAGGGGTTGTTTTCTCGCCTTGACAATCCAATTCCAGATGGTGAGAAACTGGAAATTTTACTAAACAATATTAGGCCTTGTTATACCAACTGTCTCTTGACTACAACTATTACTGATATTCCTTCGTTGGTTAGTGTCTGTCGTAATTTTGAAAAATATAATAGTCGTAGTAAGGATTTCTCTGAGCCTCCTACGGTTACTTCTAACACTTTAGCTCCTGAATTCGCTTATAACTATAATAATAATAATAGTAATAAAAAGTATACTGGTTCTTACCAACCTAATAGGTTTAAAAACTTTCATAAAAATTTTAAAATTGAGCCCTCAACTTCTCTTGACTTATCTGCGGAACCCCAAGTTAGTGCGGTATCCAATACTCCCAGGCAGCATTGTCCTCGGTGTCGTTCTGATTCGCATTCCTTGAAAACTTGCCGGCAGCCGCGTTACTTGATTTGTTTTAAATGTGGCCTAAAGGGCTACCGCGCAATAGACTGTCCGAAGTGCAATGGTCCAATTATTAATAATTCAAAAAACTAATTAGTAACGGTTGGGGAAAGAAAAATAAAATTTTTAATAATAAAATAAAGAGTAAATTGTATAATAATAATGGATGGCAAGACTTGTTGCATTCCAATTCATTATACTTCTGCAACAGTAATAAACTTTCCTCAATCGATATTTCAAAACAAACTATTACGCCATATATTTCTGTAACAGTGAACGGTAAAAGTACAGTGGGTCTTCTTGATACTGGTTCGTGTTTTACAATTCTAGGTAACAACTGTCATAATTATTTTTTAAACAAGTTAAATATTGATTCAAAAAAATCATTAGAATTTACCACCGCTGGTGGTGATAGATATTCTTCTCTTGGCAGTGTGGTACTTCCTTTTGAATTTGGTAATAAAATTAATCATATTGTCACTCACATAGTGCCAGGCATAAAGAGTTCCTTGATACTTGGTATGGACTTTTGGAGGAGTTTTGATTTGTTCCCTGTCAAATTAGAATCTGTGTTGGTTGATAGAAAAACTGTGGACATCACGGAACTACATTCCGAAGACACGACTCAGTTAATTTCCTTTGATAATCTTTCAAGTGGCCAAAGAGAGAATGCTAATAAAATAATCTCCCAGTTTAAGGATATTTCTTATGAAAAGCGAGGTCTTGGTCGCACTTCTCTGATTACTCATTCGATTGATACTGGGGACAGTCCCCCTATTCGCCAGCGTTACTATCGCATGTCTCCCGTAAAGCAGCGTATTTTAATACAACAGGTCGACGAAATGCTTAAGGACGATGTGATTGAGAAGTCCGAAAGCCCTTGGTCGAACCCTGTAATATTGATTAAAAAAAAAACGGGTGACATGCGCTTTTGTCTTGATAGTCGTAAATTGAATTCTGTCACAAGAAAGGATTCCTATAACTTGCCCTATATAGCCGAAATATTAGATAATCTGTCAGATGCGAAATACTTATCTAGCATCGATATTTCTAAGTGTTTTTGGCAAACCTTAATAAAAGAGGAGGATCGTTGTAAGACGGCCTTTTATATTCCCTCTCGCGGAACGTATCAATTTAAATCTATGCCTTTTGGTCTTACCAATGCACCCGCTACTCAGCAGCGCTTAGCGGACAGCCTATTCTGCGGTCCCGAGTTCGAAAATAGAGTGTTCTGTTTCGTAGACGATATCGTCTGTATATCGCAAAATTACGAAATGCATGTTAAATTATTGTCCTTAATATTAAAAAAATTAAGGGACGCTAATTTAACAATAAATTTTGAAAAATGTAAATTTTTTAGAGAAAAAATTAAATATTTAGGCTATGTTGTCGATTCTAAGGGCCTTCATCCCGATCCCGATAAGGTTGATTCTATTGCAAATTATCCTGTGCCCACTAATAGAAAGGAGGTGCGTCGTTTCTTGGGAGCGGCGTCGTGGTATAGGAGGTTCATACCTAACTTTAGTACCTTGGCTACTCCTCTTAATAAATTAACTTCTAGTGGAAAGAAGTCTCCTCCTTTTTCTTGGTCACCAGAGGCCGATCAGGCTTTCGTTAATTTGAAAAATCATTTGACTTCCCCTTCTGTCTTATCTTGTCCAGATTATACTCAACCATTTGAGATACACGCTGATGCCAGTGACTATGGCATAGGCGCGGTACTTTGCCAGATCTTGAATGGGGAGGAAAGGGTCATTGCTTACTATAGCAAGTCGCTATCGGACCAAGAGAGAAATTATAGTGCTACCGAGCGCGAGGCGCTCGCAGTGCTTTCAGCCATTGAGCATTGGCGTTGCTATGTAGATAACGGTAAACCCCTCATAGTATATAGTGACCACGCAGCGCTCCAATGGTTCCTAAAGCTTAATAACCCAACCGGCCGGTTAGCTAGGTGGGGTGTTCGTCTTTCTGCTTATAATTTCGAAATAAGGCACCGTCGTGGTTCTGACAATGTTGTGCCGGATTTGTTGTCTCGTTCTAAAAATATTATGTGTATAGAAACGCAAAATAAATCTAATAACGTTTCTACTAACGATCCGTGGTATTTAAAAATTTATAACGGTTGTTTAAAAACTCCTACTTCCTTTGTTGATTATCAGGTAATTGATAACAAACTTTATCGTTTTAAGAGAAGTCTCAATCCTCTCACTAGAGAATTTCAATGGAAGGAGATCGTACCGTCCGAGGAGAGAGCGTTGGTTATATCTCAGAATCATTCGTTGCCCACGGCTGGTCATCTTGGCATTTTTAAAACTTATAAACGTCTAGATCTTAATTATTATTGGCCAGGTATGTATAGTGACGTGGTCAAGGCGGTAAATTCTTGCGAAGCTTGCATTGCCCATAAACATCAGACACATTTAACCTTGGGTCACATGGGCGGTCCTAAGTCGGTTTCCAAACCCTTCCAGGTAATTAGCATCGATTTAGTCGGTCCATTGCCTCCAACGAGGAAACAAAATACTTTCATTTTTGTCGTTTCTTGTTGTTTCTCGAAATATTGTTTACTTTTTCCCATTAAACGTGCAACAGCCGAGGTTATTGCTAGAATACTGGAGGAAAACGTTTTCTTGGTTCATGGTATTCCTTCTACGGTCATACTCGATAACGGCAAGCAATTCATTAGTTCAACTTTTAAAAACTTATTAACTAAATATAAAATTCCAAACTTGCACTATACGCCTTTATATACTCCTCATGTAAATTCAGTGGAACGTTATAATAAAACTATAATCACGGCCGTTTCAACCTTCATAGATAATGATCACCGTGTCTGGGACACACTTATACCAAAGATTCAATTTGCAATTAATTCTGCGGTGAACGAAGTGACAGGTTTCTCGCCGTCGTTTCTTGTTTACGGTCGGGAGCTTGTAAATTGCGGCTCACGCCATATTGACTCTGACCCCAATATGGTCCATGAGCCGCGAGACTCCTACGCTGAATCACTCGGCTACTTATCTTCGATCTTTGAGAAGGTACAGGCAGCCTTGCTGTCGGCTCACCAGCGTAATTGTCAATCTTATAATCTCCGTCGTAGGCCGGTGGAATTCCAGGTGGGCGATGTTGTTTGGAGACGTACTTTTTATCTTAGCGATAAGGATAAATATTTTTGTAAGAAGTTGGCCCCTAAGTTTATAAAGTGTAAAATCACATCTAAAAAGTCGCCTTTGGTCTATAAACTATCCGATATGTCAGGTAAACCGCTGGGTGAATGGCATATCAAAGATATTAAAAATATAAATTATAAAGAATGATATCTGAAATAAACATAAATAGATTTTACCTACATATAGTTGTTATTATTTTGTTTAGGCATCGTCGTATTACTCGCACTCTCGTGCATGTCGCTTATCGACTTTTATCCTTCACACCTCGGTGTAATAATATTATCGATTTGTATTTTTATCTACAAATTACAAAGACTGCGCTGTGGCGTGTGGTATTTTAACTTGTTGTTTTTGTTACTCGGTGTTCATCGAGCTGATTAAAAGAAAATATATTTTTTTTACCCCTTGGTACAGTGGTAAAAAGAGAGGTCATTCGAACTTGATCACAGGTTCGATGCCTGAAGCTCCTTGTTTCATTAAGAAATTAACGGTGAAGCTGCTCACTAAGTTAATATGTTTTATTGAATTATATTAAGATTGTTTACGTTCTAAAATATAACATTTTAATTAAATATTAGGTATAAGTCGAACCATTGGAATGCGGCCTTGCTCGAACGATCTTTTGTTCGAAGGTTGTTAACCTGTTTCTTTGTTATTTAATTGACTATATCTTTTTCTATAACACGGCGACAGCCTACAGATGTTCTTTTGTTTACAATATAGGTTCCGTATTTCAATGAATCTAATCTGCATAGTATACCTACTTGAAAACTCTCTTTCTCTCTTCTTTTTTTATTAAAATATCCGTACAGCGCTGACTCGTCACACGACTATACTAACTACTAACCCTAATTTTTTTTAAAATAGGATGTACTGCCCTTTTCTTTTGGCTGTTTCAGGTACCTCCCGCGGAGCTGATCTCATCTACCGCTCCTGCAGGGTGTTGGTGCCTGAACAGCCTGTCGCCCCCTGCTAGCAGCCGAATTTTCCCTAGGAAAAATTCTGGTCTAGCGGGGGGGGGTATGTGACGTGCCTCACGCGTCCATCTTCGCGCGCTCCACTTCGCTACACGTCAATGGCGCGAGCGCGTCGTGGAGGGGCCTACACAGCGGCCATTATATAAGAAGACGCGGGGCGCGGCCGCTCCCCTTTTTTGTTCCTGCTCATTGAAGATAAGTGTCTGCCTTTCTATAGGGCAGCCATCAACCTCGTGCTTTCGAATCCTCTCTAATCCTTCTGATTTAGACCGGCTTGCTTATTTTGTCTATTATTTGTTAACGTAGTGATTTCTAAATTATAAAAACTTGTAATATTGTATACACTCATTTATTTACTGAATAATACTACATAGTCGTGACTGAGTTGTTTGCATTTATCTCCCTACACAAACCCACTACGTCACAAGGCTCAAGACAACAATAATGATGACAAATAATGAGAGCAGACGTGGTATACCTTCTCCCAGTGATGCAGATGTGTGAGTATGGCATGTTGGTGCTTGTGGTGGTGGTGCAGGCGCAGCTGTGACGCAGCACGAGCATGCTGCGCCAGGTCGCGCGCCGCCGCCGCCAGCGCCCCCGCACGCCGCTGCGCCGCACTGCCCGCGCGCTCTAGCGCAGCGCCCACGCTGGACAGCGCGGGGTTGGCGCCTGCTCCCCATTTCACTCTGAAATAACATAATACAATAATGTTACATTGACTTAGTTGGACTACTAAACGACATTAGCATTTCTCCTTAGAGATAGCGTCGCGGTGCTTTAGATAAAGCGTCGCGGCGCTTTACAAATACCGTCACGACGCCTTAACCGTAAAATCGTGGCGACTGAGAAATAACGTCACTCGTGGAAATACTACTACGAAACTAGATAGACTAAACTTTTTTCTATTCAGTTACAAATAAAACGAATACAATGTAACTGTGGGGAGGTAGAAGTGCTGTCAATAATAAGACCTAATCTTAGCATTCCATGGATTCTCCGTGCGGGTGCCGGGTCCATCGCGTGATAGAGGACGGAACACTGGCGTAACAGCGTCTGGGACTTACGACCCAGATGTAGGTTTAAGGAGGCCCCCTTACAACGCGTTAACGGTCACCTTCACTGTCTGCTATGTTCCGTCCTCTACCTATCCAAATTTGGTATGAACCTAACAATGCCGTTTTGGACATTTGTGATAGTAGAGAGCTTACTGAAGTTCTCGGCAATCCTAGTTCTTTTAATAAGCTGTAGAGGGATTTAGCTGAAGTACCCCTCGCACCTATTTCCACGGCATATAGGGTAACCTTGTAGCCATTTCTGGTTATCTCATTTGTCAAGTCAAAGTATTTATTTGTCTTAATTGCGTAGTCTTTCGGGATGTTAGTTTCCCACGGTACCGTGAGCTCAATAAGTACTACACGCTTATTCAAATGGGAGTAGAGAAATATGTCTGGTCTTAACGGCGACACACAGATATTCTCCGGGATTTTATAGTGTGTTTCATACGTGTCAACCAGTAGTGTCCAATCGCTTGCCGAGCTCAGAACTGAAAAAGGCTTAAAGGTGGTCTTTTTAGTGGTGCCTTCCTTAACGAATTGGATGTTTTGTCATTAATTTGTAGTCAGTCCTTTTTTAGCTCTAGCAATCGATAGACTCACTGCCTCGCGTATAATCCCTAGTACTCTGTCGTGACGTTGCGAGTAATGACCCCTATCCAAAAGCACTTTGCAGCCTACCAATAAGTGTCTAGCCGTACCAATTTCTTTGCCACATTCTGTGCATTTCTTGTCCGTGGCTTTTCCCCATCTTACAAGATTGCTTTGATCAGGAATCTATTATATTATATAATCAATTGGAAGGCGTTGAGGTAGAATTTAAGTAATGATGGTGACCAGTCGTAAAGCAAAGTGCGCCACTTCAAGGCTAAAGGTATACAGTAATCACCTAGAGTAACCCATTCATTTTGAATTTCTAGGTTCATTGCGTGCACTCTATAGCTGTCATTCTCATCTTGGTTTATGAAAGATTTTGTAATTTCTTTGTCTGATTGTCTTTCCGTGTTTCCAAAACCTGCTCTATGAGTTTGCGCGCCTATCATGAACTTTTTGTGAAATTGTAACCGTGACTTGAGCGCAGATGAATTTTTATCAGTTGGGATGGATTTTACAATTTCGTCTTTAGATGTTGATAAGACTTGCATTTTAGTGACTCTTAGATGTTTATAGAGTTCCGATGGTTTTTTTAGTTTCATCCCAAAGTTATTTGTGTCTCGATACAGAGCGTAAGAGTCTGCAGATGGAGCTAACCCAAGCCACGATTTCAATGTTTTCGTCACTTTGGCATCCAGTTTTTTCAAGAGGTTCTGGTTTAAGTCATACACGAGGAAAGGCCAGTTGAGACGTGATGTTAAATAGTTGTCGTATATCCAGACTTTTTTTACGTTATTTATCGGTTGTTGGTCTACCTTTTCAATGTCGTTTATAAAACTATTGACGACATCGTCTAGTACTGGCGAGCGACCTTTATCGTTTATCTTTCTACCAAGAAATTTAAAAGGCACGGTTTCTGATATTATTGAAACGTTTTCTCCGCCTATAGTGAGACCGGGGTCATATGAAGTATATCTCGTATCCCGCCTACCTAAACACAGACAATAACATTTGCTAGGTTTCACTCTCATTCCATCAGTCCACTCACAGAATTCATCAACCTTTCGCAGTAGTTCTTGGCACTGCTTTGGATTTCGAGTAAGTGGATTCTGTATACTTACCATTGGACTTAAACCGATATCCCCACCTTTTTTCATCTATTGTTATGCTATCTATTAGAATATTGATTACTGTGTTAAATACTATAGGAGATAAGCAGCAACCCTGGAACAGGCCCACGTTGTAGTTAAGGGGCTTTGTATGTCCGTCCTTCGTTGCAATTACAAATTTAAGTTGGCTATAGTACTTAGATATTATTTCAGAAACTACTGGCGGAAAGTTATACCATTGCAGTGCAAATAACATAAGCTCGTGCTGTATTGAGCCGAATGCGTTTTCTAAATCTATCCAACAAACTGTTATTTGCCTTTCATTTGCTCTGGCATCTTTTAGACTCTCTGCTAATAAAGAATTATGTTCCAGACATCCAGATATTCCGGGAATAAATCCCTTCTGGTGGCTTGGTCTGAAATAGTTGTTAGTTAACATGTATTCTGTCATTTTTATCTGTAAAATGGAAAAGAATATTTTGGAAATTGTGTTGGTAAGTGCTATCGGTCTAGTGTCTTTTGGACTGGTTACTTCATCTTTCTTTGGAATTAGAACAAAATTAGCTTTTCCGAAGGCTGCTGGTATTTCCTTACTTGACCAGATCTTACTGTATATGCTTAGAAGATGTTTATGTACTGATGGGCACTTTTTATATATAATGTAAGGTATGCCATCAGGGCCCGGGGCTGACTTGTTTGTTTTTTTTTTTTATTTGGTGTGTTATTTCTTCTAAGCTAGGTGGTTTATTATTGAAATTGAAACGAGGGTATGTTGGTCTGTTAATTTTAGGGTCTTCGTATGGTTTTTCACATTCTGTCACCTCGTAGGTATTTTTATAGTGATCGTAAATCTGGTCGTTCGTTAATACCAGCCTCCCCCGGTTGCCATTAAAAATATTTCTCGAATATTGAAAAGGGTAATATTCATTCCTAAACCGATCGTTTTAATGTAAAGAACACGAACACCACATAACAATAAAAAAATGAATGAGTGTATAAATATAAACTTCTCAATTACTCAGCAAAGTGAACCATGAACATTATAAGACTTCCAGATTGGTACCAAACTAGGCAATTATAGTGTATAGACAGTGTATGTTTCATATGTAAAAAATATAAATAACCTCTGATGCGCCGCAGTGATTAAACCTTGAGCCTTAGTAGTGGCAGCCGTGAGACGTTCTAGACACGCACTCAACTCACGAGAACGTCGCGCTAGCTGGGCACTCGTTTCTTGATTACCACCTAGGATCTGGAAGAATAAGATATATTTTTTCAGTTTGGTGGTTTATGAAAATCCAAATTATGATGTGAATGAATTTTGTATTGTTTGCTTATTTGAGAATTTATTTATTTATTTGGTTAACCAACAATTGTTATCCCTAATAACATTAAATTTTTCTACTTAACAAAATAATTCAAAATAGAGTGACACAATTAATTATAGGTTAACACCACGTGACCTTATTAGAGTATCTAAGACGTGAAATAATAACAAATTGTAGTTTAGATAATCTACACTCAAATAACAATCAAACCTATAACTATTACATGCAATAAAATTAGCATAAGACATTGTAAAATTGTATTATAAATTACTGTAAATAAAATGAAAATAAAATTAATTTAATATAACAATATAAAGGTATTATATTATTTATTAAAGGCAGATTAAAAAATTTTTCTTCGAAATTCAAAATAAATTCATTAAAAATAAATCAATTATTCACAAAGAAATCAATCAATTACTAATCAAAAATAAATCAATTAATTAAAAATAATTCAATAAATCAATTAAAAATATATAAATTCTAAATCAATTCATTCAAGTTACTATAGATCATGCATGTTATTAAAAATTATTAAAAATTATTATTTGTGAAAGAAATTATTAATTATATTGGCAACTATTGTTGCTTTACTGTGATGGTGGATATCAATCATACTACTAAATTCATTTACAATTTTAGACATTCTAGCTATGGGAGAATTAGTTCCAAGTACTGTCCTTCTGAGAGGTGGACACAGAGGTGTGATGTTGTGTCTTGGGTATCGAGCTGGAGCACGAAACCTGAAGAGGCTTAGTATTTTTGGACAATCAGTTATATTCTGAATTACTTTACAAGCAAAAGTACAATCTAGCATGCTTCGACGTATAGACAGTGGCAGCATTCTGAAATATTGCAGACGTGTATTATAGCTGTCTAATTGTTTGTGTTTATTCTCTGAGAAAGCAAGGTGCCACAAGAACCGCTTTTGGGTACGTTCTAATTGCAGTATGTGCACCGCGTAATGTGGCCTCCATACGACGCTGCAATATTCCATCACACTCCTTACAAGACTATAGTAGAGCATAATTTTTGTATTTCTGTAGAATTCTTTAGTATTCCTTAAAATGAAACCAAGCATTTTTGCTGATCTATTACTAACATAATCTATATGTGGCACAAATGTCAATTTACTGTCAAACAAAATTCCCAAATCACGAATTGTGTCAAGATTCTCAATCCTTTGCATACCTACAAAATATTCAGATTGTATGATTTGATGTTTTCTGGAAAATCTCACATATTTACATTTTTTTACGTTCAACTCCATATTATTAGAACTACACCACTGCGAGACCCGATCTAAGTCCTGTTGCAACAAAGCACAGTCCTCCCAGGTTTCTATATTTCTTGCGAATTTTAAATCATCAGCATATAAAAAATACTCAGATGAGTGAAAACAAGTGGCGAGATCATTAATAAACACATTAAATAAGATCGGGGCCAGATGAGAACCTTGTGGGGTGCCAGATTTAATTTGACATGTTGAGGAATTAAAGCCATTTACCACAACATAGAATGTGCGTTCTGTCAGGTAAGACCTAAACCATGTCAGCAAATTACCATTGATGCCGTACGCTGACAGTTTGTATATTAGAATTGAATGTGGAATTCTGTCGAAAGCTTTACTGATATCGGTATAAATGACATCGTATTGTTTATTAGCATCTAAAGATTGGATGGCGGCTTCAGTAAATGATACTAAATTTGTTGCTGTAGATCTAGATGCAACAAATCCGTGTTGGTGATCATTTATATACATTTTAAAGTGCCTTTGTACATAAGGACATAGCATCGCCTCCAAAACCTTTGCAAAGGTTGAAAGCACAGATATGGGTCTATAGTTGCGGATTGCCTCTTTCCCATCCAAATTGTACACGGGTACCACCTTTGCTATTTTCCATTCAGATGGAAAAACACCTGTTGCCAAGGATGCATTAAAAATATATAACAAGGGAAAAGCTAGTACCGATGCACAGTTTACAATAAATATTGCTGGTATACCATCTGGCCCAGGTCCCTTATTAGGGTCCAGTGATTTTAGTTATGTCAAACGCGGACGATACTGAACTTATTTTATGACTTCAATTTCTTTGTAGACTATCACAACTGCTACAGTAACCCCCGGTTTTCCGAATGTCTGATCAAGTAAAAATCAACTAATCAAGTGTCAAAACTCCTGTCAACTATCATTTTTAGGAACTAAAATTTGACACTTGACTAGTTGATTTTAACTTGATCAGACATTCGGAAACCGGGGGCTAATGTAGCAGTTGTGATAGTCTACAAAGAAATTGAAGTCATAAAATAAGTTCAGTATCGTCCGCGTTTGACATAACTAAGCAATTTACAAAGCGGTATACTGTAAAGAGAAATGTAAAATAAGAACAACGTAGTTGATAGCAAATTTTTAGTATCTTCTGCGTTAATAATATAAAATCAATCTCAAAAACTGTTAGTTAATGATCTGCCTAATAAAATAACCGTTGATTGTTATATGACGCTGTAAATTATCTGTATGGTCTCTAGAACCTTATTTTTTTATGCAAACGAGCCAGCAGGTCCTAATGATCAGTTTTTCAACTCATTTAGTAAGGGTGTTCAAGCATTAGGAACACCTCATATTGCTAACAAGAGAGAATATAAATGTATCATACCTCATGATGCAGATGTGCGTGTGCGGCGTGCGACAACCTGGCGCGGTGCGCGGCGGCGGCACACACGGCGCGCGCCGCACGTGCTCGCGCCGCGCGCGCCACGCGAGCTCGTGCGGCCGCCACGCCACGCGCCAGTGCGCCGCCACGCTCCGCCACGCCGCTGCTGCGACGTACCTTCTCGCACAGAGACTCCAGCGGCACGCTCCACGACGCGCCTGGACCGAGCGGGACAACAATATTAATAGCTTGTCCTACGGAATGCAGTAGAACGCAATGCTTTAAACCATAAAAAACTCGTATCGCTATCTTGAAAAACGAGTATTAAGTACTTACCATGTTTTCCTGACTGATGTAACCCTACTACCTATACACACTCGTCCTACAGCTAGGAAAGAATTATAATGTCCAAATCTTGAACTTATTCCCTAAACTAAATACCTTAAATTTAAACATACACCCTAAAAAAATCATTAGGAAAAATAAACCACAAAAAGTATAAACATTAAAATAGGTATCGTAAACTAACATCCAGCAAAAACAGTACTTGTACCACTTAGCAATACGTACCAATTTCCTTCTGCTCCACCTCGGCATGCAGGTCTAGTCTGGCGCGACGCAGCAACAAGCACAACACGCTCGCCAGCGCCTTCGAGTGTACGCCCAGCACGCACCGGGACACGTACTCCGCTGTGAATCTGTTACATTCATCAGTTTATAAATAGGCACAAGTTTATACTAATAACTTACAAGAAAGATTGACATATAGCTTTAGGTTTTTTAAGGGGAATGGGTGCTCGATCAACGAAGAAAAGCTAATAGAAGATTGAAACACGAAAATCAAAAAGAGAAGTGAAAAAATGAGAAAATGGAAATATAGAAAAGGCAGAAGAAAAAGGAACTAAAATTTATTATATTCCATCTTTAAATCTGACATCATTCCACTGAAGATTATTTATTGTTTGATTTATAAATAATTTGTCTTGTGTCTGAATGTTGTTTAAGTACGTTAATTTCATATCTGTAACAGTCGACACAGGGCATAATCACTAGTGCGGAAGATGTCTTTTTTTTTTAAAAAAAAAGGAAAGTCCGTAGCACCGGGCACGATGTCTTTAAAAAAACATAGTAAAAAGTCCATACCTTTTAACAGGTTTACATAGCGCGGGGTCGTCGTACAAAGTGACGGGTCCGACCCCCTTGAAGGAGCAAGCCATCTGCGCGCACATGGCGAACACTTCCGCCACGCTCTGCACGCGACGCACCAGGAAGATGTCTTCTAGTACTGCGCGAAGCGAGGCGCTTTGTAATGCCGCCTGGAAATGTACACAACATTGCTTTACTCGTACAAATATTTATAATTCAAGAATAAGAATAGAATAAGAATAAGAATATTTATTTGCATCAAATGTGGTACATATACAGGTCTTTCTATTAATAGTCTTAGATCTAGCACATTTCACCAGTTACGGCAGGCAAATTTATAGTGATAAGTTAATTTAGATTATTAATTAATTATTTGCAATTATTACAATAAAATTAAATAAATTAAATCAAACATATTAACAATAAATTACAGTACTTAAATCTATTCAAAATATAAAAGTCGATCAATTTACAATACACATAATATAATTTATAAATTACCCATCAAATGTCAAAAATCAACAATAAAAAAAAAGAAGTATAGATCATTAAAAAAAAAAATATAGTTATTAAATTATTTAATTATTAAAAAACTCATTCAAATTATAAAATGTGTGCTGTATTAGCCACTTCTTTAATTCAAGCCTCATTTTGTTCATTGGTAATTCTCTGATGGGCTTAGGTACCTTATTGAATACTTTAATGCACATTACAAAACAGTTCACGCTATAAAGAGCGGTTTTACAGGTAGGTGGAAATAACAATCTCGTAGGGTCTCTTTTTCCTATTATAGAGTTACCAAGAGCATGTGTAAAATTTTGAGGATATTTCTTCACATGAACACACAATTCTAAGATATACAGGCCGGTAAGAGTCAATATTTGGTTGCTTTTAAACAGGTTTCTGCATGATTCCAAAGGGCCTACATCACAAACAGCTCGCAAACATTTTTTTTGAGTAATGAAGGCATTATTTACGTCTGTCGAGTTGCCCCATAACAGTAGTCCATACCTTAGTACTGATTCTACATAACCATAGTAAGCTGTTTTGGCGGCACTTTTATCGGCGACACGTTGTAGCCTACGAAGTGCATATACGAACTTGTTCAATTTTGTGCAGATATGTTTTATGTGTACCTTCCAGTTGCAGTGTTCATCAACATGTAATCCCAAAAATTTCGTGTCAGTGACTTTAGTTAGTGCCTCGCCATGGTATGAGATATCCATAGGTGCATTTACTGATTTATAATTACAAAACTGTATGTATTTGGTTTTCGAAATATTTGCACAAAGATTATTTGTTCCTAACCATTTCATAACTAGTGATACAGTGTTGTTTAGTTCATCTTCTAGATTAATTGATTTGTTACACCCAGATACAACAATGGAAATATCGTCTGCGAATAGGGTTGAATAATATGGTGTTACATTAGGCAGGTCATTGATATAAATGAGGAATAGTAATGGGCCAAGTACGCTTCCTTGGGGGACACCAGATCTATTTGTAACATAGGATGACTTACAAGATGTCATTACACCATTCTTACTAATATGTGTAAGCTCTACACACTGTTGCCGATTTTTTAAATAACTCTCTAACCATTGTAGTGGCAGCCCCCGGATTCCGTATCTCTCACATTTGAGTAGTAAGACATTGTGATTTACACAATCAAATGCCTTCGACATATCGAAAAAGACTGTGGCCACCGGTTGCTTTTTGTCGATACATTCGGTCACTTTACTAATTAAGGAAAAAGCTGCTAATGTGGTTGATTTGTTCTTTTGAAAGCCGTGTTGCTCCTTTTGTATAATATTATATTTTAAAAGGAAGGCAGAGATTCGAGTGTGCATGGCTTTCTCGAAAACTTTTGAGAAAACTGAAATTAGAGTTATCGGTCGATAGTTAGTTAAATGATGTCTGTTGTCTTTTTTAAATAAAGGTTTAACAATTGAGATTTTTAATTTATTGGGAAAGGTACCGCATGAAAAGGATAAATTTATTAAGAATGTAAGGATTGGTGCAATGACTTCTGCGCATTGTTTTAATATATATGTAGTTATTAAGTCGAAACCTACCGATTTTTTGTTTTTTAGTGACTTAATGATTCGTGTAGTTTCACTTACGGAGCATGGCGTTGTGAAAAAGCTGTGACTGATTGCATTAATGTTTTTAAGGGGGTTGTTATCTGTTGTGTTCTCTATTATATTATTATTATTATTAGCTGAATTTATGAAGAAATTATTAAATTTTTCAGCTATTGCAAGATGATTCATGGTGTAAGTGACATCGTCAGACTCTATCTTGTCGATACTTTTTATGTGATTAT
The DNA here is from genome assembly GCA_905475405.1 of Schrankia costaestrigalis. Lineage (NCBI taxonomy): Eukaryota > Metazoa > Arthropoda > Insecta > Lepidoptera > Erebidae > Schrankia > Schrankia costaestrigalis. Next base: position 18,834,157 of record FR997838.1, on the reverse strand, counting down.
TATTATATTCAACATTATTGATGACATCCCAACTCGCTTTACATTTATTACTAGCCTTTTTTATGTGAGTGGTATGTACGTGTTTCTTGGACCAATTTACACATGACCTAAGAATTTTTGAATATTTATTGTATTTAGTTTTTACATTGACATTTTTATTCTTATAGTATGAGTATCTTATGTTCCGTTTCGTTTTACTCGATATCCTTATACCTTTAGTGATCCATTTTGGTGATTTGGTGTTAAGTTTTATTTTGATTCTAGATATTGGGAAACAAAGCTCATAAAGCATACAGAACATGTCATGAAAGTTACCAAAAGCTAAGTCGAGATTATCCTTATTTAATTCAGACCATGTTAAAGATTGAAGTGACGTCTTAAATTTATTTATGTTTTGTTGGCTGAAATCCCGTTTGTTGGTGTAGAAATATGTTAATGCTGTGTCTTGTTTAGTAACTGGGAAGGTAAGTGTTTGACAAGTGTTATGGTCCGATAGTCCATATTCATGTAGACTGCTACTTGCATTTTTAAAATTACTAGCTATATGGTCTATGCAGGTGTGTTGACGTGTTGGTTCCTTAATGTAAAGTTCTAGGTTGTAATTATGCATTAAATTTATTAGGTCTTGAGTAATATTGTTGTCTTTCAAGGTATCTATGTTAAAGTCGCCGCATAAGATTATTTTATTGTTATGTTTTTTATAGGAGAGTTTGTGAAGGAGTATATTTAATTTATTGAAAAATATTGACACTGGGGATTTAGGTATTCGGTATACACAAATTATTAGGCAATTAAATGAAGATATTTCAATACCACAACATTCAAAGATTTTTTCAGTCCCTAGTTCTCTACAGGTGTTTATTATTTTGTAACTTACATTGTTACCAACAAGAATACAAACACCACCTCGGCGTTCTTTGACTCTACTGAAAGATGCTGCTAATTTATAATTTTTTATTCTTATATTAGATTGATCACCCTCTCTAACAAAAGTTTCACTTAGACATATTACAGACAGTTTTATTCCTTTCTCTATAAAATCATTTATGCAAAGCTCTAAAGTATCTGATTTGTTTAGAAAGCCGGCTATATTTTGGTGGAATAAAGTAATAAATTCTATGTTTTCAGAGTTAACGAAAAAGAGGGTTAGGAATTTTAGTGTTAGGAACTTCTTTTGTTATCTTCGAAAAGTAGTGTAGAATGCTTCTTTGTTTTGTATTTTGCTTATTCAATAAAGGTTTGTTTAATGTTTTAATTTTGGGAAAGTAGTGTGGTATAGATTTCTGGACAGATTTTGATATTTGTTTACAACCTGAACTATGTCTGTAATTGTCCTCTTTAGTTAAGTAATTCTTAGTTCGTGTAATGTATTTATTTAAATCACCTATAAGATTGTTATTTTTGCCACAGAGATAACTATTTTCATAGTCCATAGTATCGATAAAAAGGTTTAGATCTTCACATAATTGATACTTTCTGTACTTGTAGTGATTAATGTTTGTATCCATATAATAGCAATTATCAAAATTATTACATAATAATCTTAGTTTAGAATTTAATTTACTTACATTTAGGTTTTTGTTGTGTAAAACATTTATGATAATTATACAATTGTTGTAGTATTTCCTTAATATTGCTGACAATTCCACAAAAATGCTAATAGGATTGGAATCATTGTCTCCAATTCCAAGTATTAATTTGTCATTAGGATTTAGGTGTAGGTTTTGACAGTTTTTCAATACTTCTTGAGTTGTTGCATGAGATTTAGTGAAGGCGGTAATGTCATAATGTTCGTATGCAGTGTTGTGACGTGATCCGATTAGTGTTGTAGCCAATCCAGTGCATTTTTGAGTACCAAATATCATAATTTTCTTTTTTGAATTATTATGTTGTTTATTTTCAATAGATGGCGCAACCTTAACTGATGAGTTTGGTTGTATTTGTATATTATTATTTAAATTTAAGTTATGCCCACTTTTTGTTAATTGTGTCTGGTTTTTTATCACACTTTTTGACTTGTGCGTTGGTGTAGAGGTGTTTTCCTCGTTGTTCAGTGTTTTCAATGGACTGTTTTTAAAATTATCGGTTAGACGCCGTTTAACACTATTTTTTGACAGACTAATCGTTGATAGCGGGCTTTGACATATTTGTTTGAGTATATTTATTTCTCTAGTTAGATTAGATACTTGTTGTTTTAAGTGCATGTTTTCTAGTATTGTATTGTCCAGTTCATTTTCAGTAGATTGAAGATTAATTTTTAAAGTTTCAATTTCAACTTTCATTTCTTCGTTACATTGTCTAGATGCGTGGGTGGATAAGTCCAGACTTTTCGCTAAAACATCGTTAGAGTATGATGAGCTAAGCGATCCGCTAGTGTCCATCATTTCTACTGATTTTGATCTAAAAATAGGTTTTCTTATGGTAATGTTCGGATTCATATTTAGTTCGCCCTCTTTATTTATTGTTAAGAAGATTAGTTGTAGTTTTATGCAACAGATTTCGCAACTTGCTTCTAAATATGTGTTATGAAGTAGTCGATTATGAATGTCTATGGTTTGTCTATTGTTTGTTCTTTTTTCGTCTGTCACTTTGAGACGAGTATCGACATGTATTTTTAATGTTGGTAAGACTGTGGTTTGCTGTCAATGACAGGTGATTATTGTTTAAGTTTCAAATTTGTGCGTATGAGTGTTTAATATAAAGAACAAACATAAATGTTTTAAAACTGTTTATGCGTGTGTGAGTGATTTTTAAATTTCTGTAACGATGTTCCAAATTTTTATAAATGTTGTGAAACTCACGGTTCTTTTTCACAGCGGCAAATAGGTGCTTCTAGCGTTTATTGAGGTTATGTTCTTCACTTTTCACACAATTTTTCGAAAGGTTTGTTGGTTTTTTCTTTCAATTTGAATGTAATTTACGTATATTCACTTAGAGACTGTTATCGTAGCCAGGGTTGCCAAGGCTATAGGTAAAGCCTTTTTAACATGCTAAATTTTGAATTAGATTTAAAATTTAGTACCTACAATGTTGTGGTATCCGACCAAAGGAAAGTGAGGGCGCTGCCAGAATACCAGCGCTGGTGCGACATAAAATATGTCGTACCAGCATTACAGCTGAGGCAGGGCCCTTTTGGCCATACTTAGTTTTATTGTTTTGTATTTTTTATTGTGTATTTGTTGAATGTGTTATTTATGGTCAATAAATGTTTTTTCTTTCTTTCTTTCAGAGACGGGCGCCTCCTCCCTTGACGGAGGGATGCTTACCCTACTAATACCACGCTGGCCAGACGGATTGGTACAGGGTTTAATTTCAAGTTTTCCTGATTTATATTTCGTAACTATAATATTCACGAATAGTCCCTTAGCCGGTTTTTACGACACCCATGGGATGAGATGGGGGGTGACATATTGTATTCTTACTCCGTCACCACACGGATAACTTTACTAAACAGAAACATCTTAAAAATTATCCATCCCTTTAAGAAATATAATCATTTCAATCCTCATAAAATCTATTGGAAAGAGTTGAATTAAACATTAAAAGTTACTAAAATTAAGCTAAAAACCATGCCAAAAAGCAGCTGCTTTTCTACATGGCTTTTTATTGCACCATACTCAATACCACCCTGTTTAATATGTAACATACCACGTATCCTACAAATACACTTAGCGGCACGGAATGTGGCCCAAACGTAAACAAACCGATAACCGGCGATTTTGATATCGCTTATGAGAATTTCAAGTGGCAACTTGTTAAGACATTGGTTTTTGTTCATTTGTGAGGGTAAGCAAAAAAAAACTTTATTTCTTTAATTGTTGTGTCATTTAACGTTAGTTTGTTACCGTAACCGACAAAACACGGGTAAGTAAAATTTCAATATTCATCTGTTAGTGCAATAAATCTTTATTATTTTATTTTTTAATTATTTAATGGTCATGTATGCTTCCAGAATAAAGAACAAAATGCCTTTAACTTCAGCTCAAGTTGCTCAAGCAGTTTTACTTAGGAGTCAGGGGCGAACGCAGCGAGAAATTGCAGAAACTTTAAATGTACCGCGTACAACACTCAGGTACGACCAGACCGGTCTGTACACGAGGAGACCTGGAAGTGGCGGGATTAGGAGTACATCAGCACGAGATGACCGTTTTATTACTCTCGCAATTTTGAGAAACCGGTTCCTTACGGCGGTTGAAATACGGCAGCGGCTACAAACAGCAAGAGGAGTTAATGTAAGTGAGCGAACGATAAGAAGAAGAATGGCTGAACAAATTCTGCGAGCTCGAAGACCAGCTCGTGGTCCAGAATTGCTCCGACACCACCGCGTAGCTCGACTTCGGTTCGCTCGCGAACACGTACATTGGACTCATGAGCAGTGGAGTAAAGTTTTGTGGACTGATGAGTGCAGAGTGGCCTTGAGGGGTCCAGATGGCCGTGAACGTGTATGGAGAAGGCAAGGAGAGAGGTTTCTCCCAATCACTACCAGGCAAACCGTCAGTTTCCATGGCGGATCGGTCATGGTGTGGGGAGGGATCTGTTCAGAGGCTCGCACAGAGCTGGCTGTAGTAGCAGGGCGTCTTACAGCTGTGCGATATATTGAAGAGATCCTCCAGGAACACGTTTTAGCTGCCTTGGGAATCATTGGTAGTGAAGATTTTATTCTAATGCAAGATAATGCCCGACCTCACACAGCACGTTGCGTGGACGATTACCTGTCGGAGGTAAGAATAAAAAAACTGGATTGGCCAGCAAGAAGCCCAGACATGAATCCTATAGAACATGTCTGGGACATGCTTAAAAGACATCAGTCAATTAAAAACCGCTCTTGTGGCCGCCTGGGAGGAGATACCCCAAGTGGACATTAAAAACATCATCCACAGCATGCCTGACCGCATGCAGGCGGTCATTAGGGCTAGAGGTGGGAATACTCGTTATTAGTTTTAAGTACCATAGCTTGATTTTTTAAATTTCACACAAAAACTAAAACTAATTAAAGTGCTTAGTCATTTTTTTGTAATTTTGTAAAATGTATCAAAAATTACCTACTTTTTGTAAATTAATCATTCTAATTTAGGTTTTAAATAAACATTTAAGATTTCCAAAAAAGAAAAAAACTCGGTGTTGCCTTTTATTTTGACAATAAGCCACATAACACGCTTGGGCCACATTCCGTGCCGCTAATTAAAAGAATAATTTGGGGAATTTCGCTAATTTCAGCGATTAGAGAACATGTTAACAGTAACAATTAAGAAATGCTTGTTCTGATTCTAAATGTTTTACGTGTTCTTAGATGTTATGTTTGTAAAATCCCTGCGACGACGCAGAGCACAATCTCTGGGAGTGTGGGAGTTGTTTTTAAAAAACATAAAAGGAGTTGTGTAACTTACCGACATGTGCATACTCTCGCTGATATGATCAATCTTCCTCCAAGCAGGTGGTATAGGTATCGCCAGATGATCGGCTAACTCTCTAGAGCGCAGTTCCACAGCCGCGAACAGTCCGTTGAACCCCATCAGCAACATACGTCCAGCTGATTGTCCTTCCGCCTCGGAAGTGGACGGCGAAAGGAGAGACTCGTATCGTGTACGGACTTCTGCGGCTAGTAGAGGGGCGCTGCTTGCTGGAGACTACGAATAACCGAAAGATTAGATTTATACGGACACAAGATAAAGTTACATCGCAATTTAACGAAATTTTATAAACTACTATTTCTTACCTCCATGTCCATAACTAAATATCTAAGATGTAGTTCCAATTGTGTCAATAGTTCATTCAATGGCACCGGCGAGTTCATAATGACAGCATTCAACTCATTTATCATCAACAAGACTGACGGATCTTCTGAATGAATTTTCTTCACAGCCTCCGGTAATATTATGGTGCTGAAGTTGAAATTAAGCTGCACTAGATCCGCTAACAATAAGTTGGCATTTCTGACACATTCAACTGCAACAGGCATAGCGGCGTCTTCCACTGATGCAGATTGTAAAGGCAATAGAGACAGAAGCTCAACAGCTTGCATTGACAAAGCACTCATATCATCCAAAAACCATTCTCCTTCTCTTGACGTAAGATCAACCAGACAATCACCTGCACTTTGTGCACCGTTCTCAAGCATCAAATATCTCCTGTTTAAGTTACAAAGCATTCCGATAACAACGCCTTCTAGCGCTGCACCAGCTCCTTCTTCTGTTCTCACCCAGTTGCTGATGTTTGTCTTAGCCTCACGGTAGGCATCCTGTGCTAATGTTAAAGCTTCCGGACCACCCTCCAATTGTAATCTTTCAATAGCTTTAGTCAAACTAGCGTTTGCTTCTGCGTTCATATTCTGCAAGCGATAGTTGTACGATATCACTTGTTGCGATATATCATTTTTGTTGTTTTCGGAATTCAGAAGAGCAGTAACTTGACTGATCACGTCACGACAGACTTCGGGACTCTTACTTTCAAGTGCTGCTGCTAGGAATTTTCTGAACATAACTATGCGATGATATTCAGTGTGGCTTTGTGGGTAGTATTGAGATACTGCAACGTATTGTGAAAGTAGTTCGAGACAAGCTCTAACAATGTGATGTGTCTGCTTCATGCTCTGGTACAGTTCTGTTTCTGCTTGTTCGCATTGAGATAACATTGAGCTCTGACCAGCGTTCGTCAAAAATTCTTTTATATGTTCGAATATGGGTAGTTCCTCTTCATCTTTAGAGCCAGAAAATTCTTGTACCCATGTAACTAATTGCGGTCCGTTAATAGCTTCAGTTGTATTGGCGAAGTTTTCGATTTGAGTATCAAAATCTTTAAGTATCTTGACCAATGCCTTCATAGAATCTTCAACAGCGTTTTTAGCTTGTTTGTAAGATGTATATTTTTGTGATATGGCGTAGAGCGGATGGTTGTTAAGGTTCGGACCGTAAGCCTCTATTTCCTTAATGAGAGCCATTTGCTGGTGGCAGTCCTTAAGTCTTGTTTCCACTGATTTTAATTCGTCATTTTCTTTTAACCAGTTTTCAGCACATTGTTTGATGTCAGGCAAGACAGCAAGAAATTGTTCTCTGTAACAAAAATCTAAATTGAGTAAAGAGCTTGGTGGTCATGAATATTTAATTTGTTATATGAAATTATATAGGCTGTCTTGTTTAATTAATACAGTTCACCTGTGTAATGTTGACAGGTCTTTTGGGAACGACCACTTGGGAACGTAGGCACGTGTATTGCGATTTAACGTGTGTTATAAATAAATTAACAGGTTAGTGAATACGGAATATAATTACATAATGGCTTCTTTCAAAGATAGCAAGCCAGTCTAGTACTCAGCTGGCTGGACAGATTGGTATAAGTTTTGTAAATTTTTAACAGATTTATTTCTTTTTTAAATTGACACTTTCCACTATACGAAAGTGTCCTTTGTCCAGTAGTTGTCGTTACCTACGACACTAGAAATATTAGTAGTAAAGTACAACTTTTAAACAAATAAATACTCATAATACTTTAGACTTTAATTTATTATTGGAGTACACAAATACTACTTTAATGCAATGGCATTAGTAGGATTGTACTTATGTTACACAATATATGTTTAATATATTCAACCGACGTGTCACTGAATAATTAAGAACTCACTAAACTATTCATCACATTCGCCAACAAACCAACAGCAGCTATGTAAATTTTCATACTATTGACATATTATCGATTCAAATTCTAGGTTTGTGTTTATTTATAATTTGAAAAACATATAGACATATTTCTCTCCTTATCCGTGTGGTGACGGAGTAAGAATACAATATTTCACCACTCCATCTCATCCCATGGGTGTCGTAAAAACCGACTATGGGAATAACCGTAACTACTATCTTTACGAAATAAAAAGAAGGAAAACTTGAAATTAAACCCTATATCAATCCGTCTGGCCAGCGTAGTATTAGTAGGCCAAAAAACACTCCGTCACGGGAGAGGGGCCCGTCCCTACAGTGGGACATTAATGGGCTGTTATGATGATATTTCTCTCCTTGTTGTGACAGGTCAAAAATACAGTCTGGGACCCACTTCATTTTATTTCATATTATCCCTCTGATGAAAGGGAACCTTGACACGTAACAAAGAAAGCCATCGGTTTTTTGATTAGCTGCTGTAAAATACTGTTTAGTAAAAAATAAACGATAATTAGCATTAAGAAACTTAAGAATATCATCTCAGGTACTCCTTACATACTAAGAATATAATATATACATGACATGTTAACTTTGCATACCTAAAGGCACAGAAAGGGTACTAGAAAAGTATGCTGGATACTTACTATCTGATTTTCGAAAGTAAACTAAACAAAACAAAAAAGTGTAACCAAGTATCAGCACAACATTGGGAAAAATAGTAAATTGCGTATACTTACGTAACCTCTCCCAACTGATGCTTGAGCTCCTGTGACCTCACAGCCAGCATGGCGAGCGCCGAGCGCACGTCTCTTTGCGTACGCCTGCGCTTGCCGCTGCCGCCGCTGCCTCCCCCCCACTCCACCAGGGGGTCGTACACGAACGCTTCCAGCAGAGTCAGTAGCGTCTCACGTCCTCGACGCATTGTTCGCAGCACGTGTTCACAGGCGAGGCGGAATATACCCTGAGGATAAAATAACAAGAATTACTTAAAAGCTGACCGCTTTTGCTTTCTTTTTTAATGTTTTCAGATTAGTTATTGGAGGCTTTAATATAAAAGATCACGTGTCCGGTGAGATGTGAAATTCTGTTACGTTTTAATATTATCAGCGTGGTCTTTGAGTTTGGGATATTGACTATGAAAGATTGCTTATATAATACGTATTACAGCAGGTTTTCTCTTACACATGGGGTCACACAAACAATTATCCTGCGAGGGATCCGAGCCCACGACCTCTTACACGTCATCCACCGAGACAGGTTATGCAATATCAAGCAAATGTTACCTAGGGTTTATGTCTAAAATTCCACAACCCTATGTAATGTCAGTTACGCAAGAGGCATCGCGTATATATTTGAGAGTTAGCACAAAGGCCTTGCACTAAATATTTCAAGACAGTAACAAAGGCTTTATTACTTGTCTAAGTTTAGACAACGCTTCATATAAATTCCTGTTATTACATGTAGGGCACCCCTGTACGTAATAAAATGTTATCATATCTCAAAACTTAAGCAACGTTACATTCAAAAACCTACATCACAGATATGAAGAAGAGAATAAATATATGCGTTGGTCTGGGTGTTTTTAAAATATTTATTTTCGTTAAAGTATATAAGTACTTATGTTTATTAGTTATATAGAACTTATATCACAAGCTCTGGTTAGAACTAGATGCATTTGAGTTTATTTTTGTCATTTTAACATAATATTCTTTGAAACAGCAAATATATCATATTGGGTACAGTATTATTAGGGCCGGCTCATATTTACTATCAACTTTGACTCATGTATGCCAGGATTTACAAAGCATTTTGCAAAAATCATGATCATTACACAGAGTACCAGAGAAAAAAACTGAAACCCCTTTTGAATTCGCAACAAAATTAATCACAGAAAAAGGAAAGAATTTAAAAAATTTCTTTTTTGGAAATTAGGAGGAAAGAAAAACAAATAGGCTACACATATACAGAATGAAAAGGCACTACATATTTAAACTTTAACAGTCTTATGCTTCATGTTAAAGCAAACCTTCCTCACAAGACCAAGCCTCTTTACTATTTATATTTAAAGTAGTTACTAGTAGAGTTAATGTACAAGTTTTACAAGACTAAGGTTGACAATATGTCCGCCGCGGGACGGAGCGCAGACACATTCGTTTTAATGTCGCTGTCGAGAGCAATTGAAAAATTCCTCCAATTCTTGTGTGACCGGTACTAAGTAACACGCTAGGGATATAACACTACACTTTATTACTTTAACTTTATGTTACTTACATCGTGGCTATTGGTAATGGATTAAAATATATAAAAATAATTTTAAAATATTTTATTTATCTTAAGAGAATACGACTACGGACAAACCTTGTAAGAAATTAGACAATTGTGTATACCTACCTATTGCAAACCTCTATAAATAAAAAAAACCTCTTTGTGGGCATGAACATAACACAAAGTAGTTAAAAAATTATAAAAGGTTGTCTGTTGTCTAATGCATGGGTATTAAATTTTAATTGATGATAAATTTGATCAAATTGTTTACTGTAACCGTCAAAACATAAACATTTTTATCTCACTTGTACTATAATACTTTCTTAAAATAACTATTTAGTTAACCTTCGTGGTTTACGCGGTGTTCTGATTGTATTAATGCTTAAAATTTGTGCTAAATAAATGAGTTAAAAAAAAAAAAAAAAAAACTATATTTTCTCGTAGACGCCGCGTCATATGTGTACTTAGAGGTAGCTACGTAGTCGTAGCAGTGCTACGTCGTAGGCTATTGGTAATACATGCTGAGTGCACTACACACAACGACGAGTACGAGATCTCTGCCAGGGGGAATGTTTTATTCATTACGTCTTTAAATTTAACTACGATTTGTTAGTTTTAAAATAATGTACAATAATTATAATAATTTTGATTGCATGTAGACGAGGTAGCAAGTTCGAAATCAGTGCCAAACACTTAGTTGTACAGTCAATAAATTATCATAACACAAGCCGCCTCGGTGGTCTAATCGGTCAACTGAATCCTAAATTTAGTTCTTGAGCTTAAATGAACTATAGAACCCACTATGACAAACTTGGCTTATCGTGTAGAGTTCTTTAAGATGAAGGGTTTAAGAGTTCTACAAATGGACTGAGTCAGTAACAAAGTATATATACGAGTATAGTAGTAAAGATAAAGGAATCTTACATAATATAACACAAACGTACTCTTCACAGCTATGTGCACACGTCTTCTCATGATGCGGGCACAGACGAGGGAGGGCACATGCACACAATACTGTAATGGTCATATTATTAAATTTATACTAATTACGTTGGTGTAATATGTTTTAATACTTTATTTTTATAACGTTTGTAGTTATTTTAAAACATATACCTCTCTTCAACAAGTTGTTTCTTTAGATGGACACGACGGAAAACATCGAGTACCGATTATTGGGAGTTCTTTAAAATATGCTGCAAAACAGAAAATAGAGCTGCTCTATTTAAGGCTAGCGAAGTCACGTTCGCAGTCGATATATATTATATTTTTTTCAAGGAGCAACTGCTTAGGCGGCTATACCAAAACCTTTACGCCATAACTAGCATTTTTTAACTGTACCCATATTTAAGATTTGTAGTATTATGAAATAGCAGGTGACAAAGATTTTAAGATTAATATTCAGTATTTCTTGATTCCTTATTTGGCCTAGAACTACAATGGTTAACTAAGTTACAGTTCGGTGTGATGAACGTCCTGTTAAGAAGCACAGAGTGTCGTGCACAAAGGCAGTATAATTACGCGGTGCTAATTACAGGTCATAGGTAAGTACCATGGACAATTTATTTGTCTACTTGGGGTGTTGTAAAGCTTGGTTGTTTTTTTTAGAAATTGAAGTAACATATAAGAAAATTATAAAGTTCGCATCACTTAAGTGTCTTAAAATCCGCGCAAGGAAATGTTGACAGCTTTTATTTCTAAAGAAGGAAAGCGCGACATAAGATGAACTGCAATTCAACTTGAGTATACTCGCGTGGTATAGCGTGGTGTAAATATGCCATGTTTCAAGAAGTCCCTTCTCTGTTTAAGATCTTAATGGATTGTAGTCCTATTTAAATTAAAAAGACAACAATTCACTAGCGTAATCTTATCGTCACAATTATTCTTGGCTCTCTCGGAAATGATAATAAAAATGTTACAATCTGTTAGGAGTACAGTGTAATAAAAATGTCACACCATGTTGAACAATAGCAGCTGTAAAAAGTTACAACAGCTACCTACGAGTACGTAGAGTCCATTACGTAGCTAGAGCTCGCCATGTGCGCGATTGTAATATAATGAACTTGTCCACACTATTACTAATATATTAATAAAAACTATAGCTTTAAACATATACTCGTTATGTGTTTCTTTATATAGTATTTTTTGTCAAATAACAAATGTTAACTTTTATTTAAATAATTTAGTATAATTTAATCATGTTATGAATTGAACATCCTTTTTTTAAACATATTTTATTACTGCTTTACTCCTATTAGTCATAGCGTGATACTATATAGCCTATGAGACTCCCCGATAAATGGACTATTTAACACAGAAATAATTTTTAAAATCGGTTGAGTACAACGTCACAAACTCACAAACTTTACCTCTATAAAATATTAGTATAGGTATAGGTTTCCCGTTGTCCTAAGTTGGTCTTCCACGTAACCCCTAATGTTATGCTTGACGTATATTCTTTATTCGTCTTTTACGACCCTCACGAGACAAGGTTATAGAACAAATAAGAAGAAACACTGTAACTTACTTTAATAAAATCTTGTGTTGCAGTAATTTCTTAGTAAGAATGAAATAGTTTGTAATGTTCTCTGCCAGAAGCCACTGTACTCCCGAGCCACCTCAGCACCGTCAAGTAAGAGTTTGTGTTCGTTTTTAACTCACGACGTTATGTGGACGACACTTCATTTAAACTTTGCCGGTGACTTTCAAAATTGTCGCGTAGTCTACCTACATGCGCGCTTGCCCTAATTTGAAAAGAATCTTTAGTTTTAAGAAAGTGGTTATTACTTAAAGTTAATCAACCTGAATCAAAGTTACGTTGTCAAAGTTATAGGTGGGCTAAATTGTTTAGAGGTTCTCTCTGTTATGACTATGACAGTAAGTGGTGCGTTTTGTGCAAATCATTCAATTCCTTTACAAAATTAACTCTTTTGGTGTTTAAGAATCCGACCTGACATAACATTTAGTAACATTAAAAGATGTATAAAGAAGAAAGTGGTCCTAAATTATCTTACAAAAATAAAAGGCAATAAAGAATATTCGAGCAAATCTATTTCAAGAATAAAACAAATCGTTCTCACTATAAAATATAAATCCAAACTTCAACACTCCCTCGAAACTTAGCCAGTTTACTTAGAACTCTACGAAATGTATTGTGTAATGTACAAGAAAGTTTTATTAAACTGGTCGGTAAGAACCCGACCGCTGCTCCATTACGAATTCAATAGTTCAATGCTTGAGAATTTTAAAACAAGCCCCTGTTTCATACATCCTACGTATGAAAACAATACGTTGAGCGTCGTCTTAATTATTATACAAAACATGCATTAATAAAATTCACCTCAAGTTTTTGATTAAGATGAAAATGATTTAAGAAAATTATATTATGAAAAAAAAAATTACTTAGAATCCAAGGTTAGTCGTGGCCTGTGGCTATGCCATGTAGTTAATGAATATCTACATAACAAGTAAGTATTATGTACTAGTACGTACTAGTATACTGTGCTGGTACCAGTTACAACAATAACAAATTATAAATAACTATGTATGAGTACGACTTAATTACATGGCTGCGAGTAGACGACTGCTGGACATCGCTAATACAATCGCTGGCCTGTAAAAGCAATGTGTCAGCTGTCTATCAACAACAATGCGTGTCCCTAGGGTATACGTTGTTGATGTAGTAATATACACATATTTACAAAAAGTCACCCAGTTAAGAAATAAACAGATATTGTACTTTTCTACTTAAGATCGTTAATGTTCCATTGCAGGGAAGACCTTTCTCTAGTGACCGAGGGAGCCGACCTACCAACTTACTTATACCAAGCACACCGAAGGGATTCATTTAGGGTTATACGTCCAGTTTCATTTCTTTTCCTTTTATAATGACTTCGAAATTTCTTTTAATCGGGCCTAACGATATGCACAGGGTTTAAATTACAAAATTAAGTGCGATTAAAAAATGGTCGATTTCCTCTTCGTTGTATACCTACATGAGCTTACATAAATTATCAAAGATCTAAATATTGCACAGCTTCTTACAACACGAGGCAAGTTTTGAATGAAGACGGTTTATTGCGTCACAGACAAACACGTGTACTCGAAAATATAATATGAAAATCTCGTTCATACTTTACTAACTATTGGAAATAACTGCTAACTTCAGTAATGAAGGTCATAAGGCCTTCTAGCACCATGCAGTGCAGATGAGTTATGAGGACTTTTTAACAGACTAATGCCCGAATACTCAAACGTCACTTAAATCGTCTAGCAATAAACGGCATCCTAAACGTTTGGATCCTTAAATTTTTTTCGGTATACACAAACGCCACTTAAGTCATTTATATCTTTGATTAGCTAAACAGCCGATAAATGTTTGCGTACTGGTAACATTCACCTCATAAAGTATGTTTTCAATTACAAATTTAATTACCCTATGTTGTGTTTTCGTTTTACGCAGAAAAATGGAAAAGAAAAATCAGTTGTGTGCTGGATACTACGATTGCAATTGAATATTAACTTGGAAATTTTTAGACATTACAATTCCAATAAACAAACTGAATTACACCATTCTTTATCTTTAAACATCCCTATAATTGGTTATTATCTTTATCTATGATTGACACGATCATATTCACAAAGAACGAAACGTTTACTCAGTGACACTGACACAACACGACAAAGCGCGAGTTGTGCTTAAAATTTTTTAATAAGAATCTTTTACTTTCGAAAAGAGATGAAATTATTTAGAAAAAATTAAAAAGTGAGTGAAATGTGAACGTAATACGAAAATGAGATAATTTTATGTGAACACATTTCAACATTACTTCTTTATAAATTGCAAGTGTTCAATTCAATTCAATCAACAATGACTTTTCAGATATCAAAATATTGTAGAAAATAAGGAAATAAACGGCAACATGATAATAAAGAAGCGAGAGACCTGGGAATTGGTGTGTTGGTCAGCACTATAATGCCGTTGCTGTGAGTGGCTTCAGATCATGGCAACAACTGCGACACTTTTACGAGAACCTCAAACAGAAGTAAATAAAGAATAAAAACAGAATGGAAATCAATAAATACAGAATAAAATGAAAATTTTAAAATTAAGACTGGAAAAAATGAAAATAATAATCTAGTATAATTATGTTGTATATAAATAAAACTACTTTTAATTAGAAAAGTGTGTAGTTATTTACTAAAGTAGTCCTTGCAATAAAATTTTGATAATACACTTCTCATCAAAAAAATCGAAACAGCTACAAGTTTGTGTTTTGTAGGGATTATCTGAAAAATATGTATATTTAGGAATATGTGTTGTATATCATTTAATAGAGGTTTTAATGAGGTTTTCAAATAATGATGTTAATGTTCTAAATTCAAATTAAATTTTCATTGATTTCGTGTTTTGTGTAACAAGTCGTATTTACCCTGTACGTAGTTTGACGGAAATTGATAAAATTAGGCACGTGAATAAAAAAGAAAGCTAGAAAACGTTTATTTAATAACTCGTATCGCGGACCCAGAGTTCCTCGCTTCTCTTATTACTGCGTCCATGCGATGTTTACTCGCAAAAACCGCCAAGTGGTGGCATTGCAGAATTCTGGACTTAGTCAGGTTATTACGGCTGAAAGATTGCATCTTAGCCTGTCGTTTTTTCCATAGAATCTGCTAATGCTATCAAGAGACTGGTTTATTCACGCGCCGTTAGAGATCTGGCCAGAAAACAGGTAACTTTTGACTGAGTAGATCGATTTATAGTAACACCTTTCTTACAAAGTCTATGCCTTAATGTCTTTCAACCGCAGCAGCAGCTTCATGATGAACCTATGGTGGCTGTAAGTAACTCTACAATTAGAAGAAGGTTGAAGAAACGTGGACTTGTACCGTACAAGCCAGCAAATAGGGAGGAATTACCTGCTGATCATCGAAAAGCGCGTCTTAACTTTTCACGTAATTTCCTAAATTGGTCATACATCTAGTGGAACAAGTTTCTCCTTTCTGATGAGTGCAAAATTGTATTGTATGGTAACGATGGAAGGAGTAAGGTCTACAGAAGTAATGGAGAACGCTATGCACCATTCAGGATTAAAAGAAAAGGCCATCCATGGTGGCAGTTCATGGACTGTTTGAGGAGAAATTAGTGGCAACGACAAGACAGAGTTTGTCTTTGTGTTTGGGTCCCGTCTGCCCTTTCTTAACAGTCATAGGTACATCGAACAGTATCTTAAACCTCTTGTGATGCCCTATGCACATTTATTTGACCCCGGTTTGATATTTATCTACGAGGATGCTAGGGCAAACACCGCGAGCGTCGTAAGAGATTATGTTACTGAAGTCGATATCTCTATTATTGATTGGCCAGCAAGAAGCCCGGACATGAATCCGATTAAACATCTATGGGATGAATAAAAAAGACGAATTAGTGTAAAAGATCATGCCTCAAAAACACTTAGCCACTTTAAAATGCAATCCAAGAGGAATGGAATAGAGCGCCACTATTTTTGATCGTGACTCTCATCCGATCGATGAAAAACCGTACAGAAGCAATAATGAAAGGTCGGGGATGGTATACGAGTTATTAAATAAACGTTTCCTAGCTTTTTGTTTATTTACGTGCTTAATTTTATCAATTTCCGTCAAACCACGTACAGGGTAAAAACTTGTTAAACAAAATACGAAATCTATTAAAATTTAATTTGAATTTAGAACATTCACATCATTATTTGAAAACCTCATTAAATTCCCTATTAAATGATATATAACACAGATTCCTAAATATACATATTTTTCAGATAATCCTTACAAGCCACAAACTTGCAACTGTTTCGATTTTTTTGATGAGAAGTGTATTAAGGCTTCTAGGCTGTAGTACAGATTCTTCTAAGATCCCATCTTGCCTACCCACCTACCTACTTTTAGTACACCAAAAAACCTCTTTCAAAATCAAAGATTTCTGGTGCTTATTTGGGCTCTAATAAAATGGTAAGCTTATTCTGTTGGTGTCCGTGGATTTTATAATGGGGTTAGCAGGTACGGTCGACACAGATAACCGCTATCACCAAGTAGAGTCTCATGGCTTGAAAATCTCCACGCTCTAACTGTGCACATAGAGGAGAGTCAGTAGTATTTCAAGTGTAAAAAGAGTCTCGATTGCGAAACATTTGTGTTCTGGTTGCATTTTACAGTGTAGACATTGTGATCATAAAGGATTTAATATTGTGCTATCATGTTCGGAATCTAGACATCTTGCAATAACATTTCTAATGCAAAGTTTTGGCTGTCATTTAATGTACAATTCGGTAAATGAATACACTTCTTTGATTATTAAAGCGATAATCGCCAGTTGTACGGAAGAGAGGGGTTGTTAAGTCCATTAAAAACGCCTGATGAATTTTATATAGCAATATTAGATTGTAAACATTATGACCTATTTTTAGGCGTAAATTATTTTTCTCAATCGAATCCGATTGACGTTGAAGCCGCCTTGACTGCATATTGCTGACGATTATTTTATTTATAAATGTGTTTAAAGCTAAGATTTTTCAGAGATTTTTTAATGACTTTAACAGCCTGTATCCTTTTACTCTACCGCTAGTGCGGCGACTGACGCTTACTTTACTGATTTCCAAACATTGAACCACTGTTTGAATCATCATAATCACTTGTTTATTAACTTTTTGGAGATTTAAGAGACCTTGCGACCACTCTCAAGTTTTTAAGCTACTTTAATCGATTTGGCAGATCATTTGACAGCTAAATAAGTTAAGTGACGTTTGAGTATACGAATTTATCACTAGGTCGGCGTTTAAGTACAATTAAATTTAAGATAAATCGTTGCTTCAAATTGTGGTTTGTGTATAGGATAAGAGCTACTTTATAGCTAAGATACCGTTAAATATTTAACTAGCGTTTGAGTATTCGGGCATAAGGAGCGTCTAGACTCAAGACGGAAGAGAATTTAATTGAATTTAATGACATTTAAAGTGTTGCAAGTTTCTTTCCTCGCTATAAACTATTTTAGGGTCTTCTTTTCACTGCTCAAAAAGTAATCATATTTTTTTTTAAATTATTATGGTGTTATGCATCCCAGTTCTCTCTGGTATCGCCACACCATTCTATCCCACAGGTGTTGCACAAAACGACTGATAGAAAGTTCGTATGTGTCAAATATGTCGCTTCGAAAACATTGGAATGTTAATATAACATAATACCATCTCTTTATAATATCGTATTATCAGTACAGTGCGTTCGCATCTTAATAATAAAGTGGATATTTCCGTACATGTTATATTTAGTTCGATACACAAATAACTTTGCACTATTACGAGTACGAATATTTACGTTCAAGGTCGTTATAATAATATTATATCTTTATACAATATTTTATCGTATTGGCCTGTAAATCTTGGATAAAACCCATTAGAATAACGCAGGCCTGGGGGATTGGTATACTTTTTAAATCTATTTTCTTGGAGATTTAGTAGGTTTTTGTTATTTTAACAACCTCTTTAAATCTGGAACCTAGTGGAAAGCAACCTCCGTCCATGGCCGTAATGAAATATGTTTACATTTAGTTAAACATAATATATAAATATTACATCACTGTAATATAAAAATAGATGGTTGTTAACATGATATTTTATCGTAAAATTGTATTTATTTAAGTTATCTTTGTAATCAATCATTGAGTATCGACATACATTCAGTAATTTACTTCTAATAAACTCTTGTTCGAAGGGCATAGTCGTATTATTTATTTCTACATACACATAGATAAATAAACTTACCTTATATTCCTATGGTGGTAGGCAGATACTACTGAGCGCTAAGTACTCACTCCGCAACCCGAATTCCCTTTAGTTTCGGGAACTTTTGGCGTAGTGTGTGTTTTGTATTTCTCTATAAAAAGTATAAGTAGTTTTTATCCAGCAGTGGACTGCGATAGGCTAATTTGATTGATAAGTAGTTAAGTTTTTTATAAATTTGGATGTGTTTACATACTCGTATTGTAAAAGTTGGTCAGCCACCAAGAGTAAACCAAAAATCAGTAAAATTATATGCGTAAGGACTATTTCTAGCCCTCATAATAACTGCACATTATTTGAATAACTAATATTACAAACACTTAAGTCATAATCTTATTGCTTGAGAGACAACAAAGGTAATTTTCAAATAGTAATTATGTACTAAACCATACTTGTACGTGTTAATTACAATCACTACGATATGACCCAAACGCTACGAAACTACGTAGTACTACGCAGCTAAACGAAATACGATGTAGATGGGTTACAGCGGTATTTACTTATCTGTTCTAATACGAAATCATAATATTTGTTTTAAACATTATATAAGAATAATGTACTAAAAAGCTATAATGTACCCAAAGTGCTGTATTTTTTAATATAAAGTAAATATATTCGGCTAATCGTCTATAAAGCCCGATTCAAAAAGTCATCCACAAGTACAGTAGCGAGTTAAGTAGTAAATTATTTAAAAAAATAATACATGGCTTATTTCCGCAAATAAACCAGAAATATTTTTGTACTAATCATAATCCCATACTCTAAACATATACGTTATAAATCCATTAGCTACCCCTTGAGACACAATAAAGTGTTACCAACGTAATACCAAGTTTATAAACTCTTAACTTAGTGGGTCAACTGTGCTTTTGATTTATTTGTTCTAGCAACCCTACAGAGCTATGTTTGTTGGTAGTAATCTCTCGTGTTTGCGTGGGACGAATTGGTATAAGTTTGTTTTATGGCAGTGGTGTTAGTTACACTGCTCTCAGATACGAGTAAAACTTGAGTTGATTATATCTTGGATTGCATGCTTTGTTCTATTAATAGCATGCAGCTTCTTGAACACTCAACTGTATGGTTTAAAATGTAAACTGGTAATTAAAGGTAATTTTACCATCAACATATTATTGTCGACCTCTGTATTATAGTGAGAGGTCTCAACATCGATTTTCACTCAATGTAAATCTTTGTACTTACATTAATGTTTCTATATTGGATCGGAGGTTTCCATGTATACGCATGAACGAATATATGTATTTAGAAAAAAAAAATTTTAGAAACCTCGATATCATTTTTGAAGACCTATACATCAAACACGTATATTTATGATGGAAAAATATTAAGTTTCAGTTCTAAGAATGGGGAGCCCCTATATTTATTATTATTTTTGCATCAAAAACTTAAAGCGGTTTACAGAATACATCTATGTATCAAGTTTCAACAGTATAGCTTACAGTGGCGAAGGGTGGATTTTTATAAAAGGGAAGCCGAAGATTCCGTGGACTTTTGTTCTACTTTATATTACTATTATTCTGTAGTTCATAGGTATTCGTGAGAAAATGTTTCGATTTTACCTAGTTGTCCCGAACTCATAAACTTAAAATACGAAAATGTTTCTCTGTTTGGAAGACTTCTTTGATCAATTAGATTAATTGTTTATATTGCTATATCCTAAATGATTCTACATACCTACTTACTTACTTTTAGAATCTGAGAATACTGTCTGTAAGCCACTTACTTATACGTATCGAAATGAGATAATTGTATTAAAATGTTTCGTAAATCCACAGCGCCGGCGTTTCTTATATTTATAATTCAATTTCGAGAATGATGTTTTATCGCACATCACATAATAGGATAGTCAATATAATATAACACTATTAACCTGTCCCTTATAACAACAAACTATTAAATTTGCTGAAAACAATACAAACAAGTACTTACAAAAATATTCCATAGGATCCCAACGCACTACGACAAAAATAAAGTCAACCAATGCACAACACATAATACACAATCATAAATAATTAAACATACAAATTTTACTACTTTAAACAAGAAAGCGAATTTTATAACCTATTTGCAGAAAATAAATACAAATATCTGTTTTTTCTTCAAATGGTCCTATCGTTTACCGATGATTCTGCCAAAGTCAAGACGCAAGCCGTATAAAAATATAAAAACAAATAAATATAATTAAAAACTAAAAATTCAGAAGAAAGGCTGATTTCTATCAGATTTAAATAATTGATAAAAACAAAGGAATGTCAATGGCAAATTAAGTACTTAACGTGAAATGAAATGAAACTTCGTTACAATTGGTCGGTCCACTGGTTGCAATAGTGCTTTCTCGCTCTCGCAATGTTGTAGTTGTATCTTTTATCCTTGTCATAAGCCGATGGCCACCGGCTTATATGGTACCTTAGATCGACGAATACAAAGTGTCACGTGACCGTACGATTTCCGTACAGTCTGTTGTACTGGATTCCTAATTTCGCGACCGGCTTACTGCGCTCCGCGCATGCGCGCTTTAAGTACTCTCTGACTGAACCATAACAAGTTGTTAGTTGACAACCTTTAATTACAAGATGGCGTTATGAGTACGTAAATAATTATATTGAAAATTATTATTACTGTAATTATTATTGCGATTTACGTAAGAGAATACTTTTTTGTTTTATATTATTTTGTATTGAGTGGATGTTGCGTCATTGATTTATAATTGATTAATAGACAATGCTAAGCGGTTTTTGCAAAGGTAAGCCGGTAGGAATCGAGTTATATGGACACTTCGCCACTAATAGCTTAAGCACTATACTGTTAAAACATAGTTTTTTAAACTATAAGTTGTTTCGGAAAAAATGGCTGTGACATACGGGCCAGACAGACGTACGGACAGACAGAGATAACGAGTCTATAAGGGTTCCGTTTTTGCCATTTGGCTACGGAGCACTTATCCGGACCGTTACGACTTGGGGAGCTTCAAGAAACGAGCGTACTCCCTTTTAAAAGGTCGGCAACGCATCTGTGATTCCTCTGGGTATCCATGGGCGGCGGTGATCACTTACCATCAGGTGACCTGCTGGCTCGTTTGCCTCCTATTACATTAAAAAACCCTAAAAAGGGCATAGCTTAGATGGCGTTGAAGAAAAAAATATAATATACACAAGTCTCCAGTAAATAATCTACCCCAAAAATTATTACACGTAATACAAATTCAGTTCCAGTTTATACCTTATGACCTCTAATCAAGTCGAGCTGATTACACTTACAAAACGGACACAAATCATACACAAACAGGCAGAGAACCTTTACCTTTGAGCGTGTGGTTTGTGTCCGTTATGTTGTTGATTACCTACATCATGAGTTTGAACACAGTGATTGCTTCGGCCTGGTCATAGACCGCAGAACCGATACAGTGTGACAAGGCCTTAAGTGAAATTCTAATAGGGAAAAAGTTAAATAATTGACAGCCACGCTGGCGTAGCTGTTATTTACGCAGGATATTGTTTGTCCTGTTCACAAAATAAAGTTCAGAATAATATGTTCAGTACAATAGTTGATGTTTGTAAAGTCCCCGCAACACGTTTCATGAAAACTAGCGCGGGAGATGTATTTCCTAAAAAAAAAGATGTAGTTTGTACATACAGGTAGCTTCATATTTTAATACAAATTTTTATTCCGTGTGAAGCAAGGTCATCACTATGATAACTACAAGCCACGGCTACTGTTGTATATGACATAGTTCGTTATAATACACGAAGATACACGCGGCAATATTTCGCAAACCTCTGACGGAGCACTCAGCTATGACTCACCCAGGCGTGTGCGATACCATTCATTGTTCTCACACACGGTTCACTAACATTATAAAAAGAAAAATAAAGAACAAAAGTTTGTAAAATCGTGGAAAACCACAAAAAATAAATGCAAAATAGGTATGACAAAGGATCAAGTTGAATTTTTAATCTTAGAATGCATTTAAAATTAAGCGATTTTATTGTTTTACTTTATTACTCTGTAATAAGTTTTCCTAAGCCAAAAAAATGCTTGCAAGAAGAATGATAAACTCTTTGTTCAAGTAAAATAACGAAGATATACGAGTAGATTAAAATCTGATGAATGTAGGTGATAATGACATCTGCCTTATAATTATATTAATCTACATATATGGTTGTAAAGATCTCATAACAGATGTCGTTTTACAAAAATATTCAAAGAAAAACGACAAACGTTTAAATCGCAAAGTCTAAATTAGCAATTATACATATGAAAAGGCATCGTTGACACAATCAGTGATTGATCAAAGAGATCCAATTACACAACAAAAAGGTTATACGCAGAGACGCAGAGGCACTACACAATGGCGCACAGGTGCCTCTATTATTGCCATGCATGTATTCAGAGCATGACAGTCGGTATTATACTAATATAATGCGAATAACTTGCATATAAAAAATAGAAATGACAGTGGAAAAGCTAACTGCTCCGCGGTGTAGATTTACTGCGGAGTACAGTCAGATTTGGGATTACTATAAAATGTATGGTTTATTTTAAGTTATTGCTATGGCCTATGTCGCACTAACTTGTATGATATTTTCTCTATTCGAATCAATATTTAAATATAGTTGAATTCAGTACATACCGCACACTCACAAACTTTCACCTTTATAATACGTCGTCATTTTGTTCAACTTCTTGGTGTATATTTTATAAAAAATTATTAAAAATATTTTGCAATCTTTTCTATCCTTTATGTAAACGTCGTCTCTTTGTAGGGCTGAAAAGCGATAACTGGCTATTAAAAATGGAAAGATGTGCCAGCATGCATATGAACATGTTCGTATACCGTATTCATCCTTACTTGATTTATTTAGTAAACAAACACCACAT
This sequence comes from Schrankia costaestrigalis, assembly GCA_905475405.1. Classification (NCBI taxonomy): domain Eukaryota; kingdom Metazoa; phylum Arthropoda; class Insecta; order Lepidoptera; family Erebidae; genus Schrankia; species Schrankia costaestrigalis. Next base: position 18,810,540 of record FR997838.1, on the reverse strand, counting down.
ATTGCAAATTCACTAGTTTTAACATCAATCGCACACTTTGATATGGATGAAAATTTCTGGAAAGTAGCATTATACGTTTATGCAATAGAAAACACGTAAATTACTTTGATTTCACCACTATCTTTCTTATATTTTAAATAAATGTATTTTTTTCCAACGGCAAACACAGATAAAAATTAATTTAATATTTGACATTTGTAGATTCTAGAAATTTCATAGATTCGTAGGGATGTGTAACAAAAGTGAATGAACGATTGGCATACGAATAAAATGATGATGTTTAAATAAGTCCTACTATTATTATAAATGCGATTTTTTTTGAGAATGTATGTATAGATGGATGTTTGTTACTCTTTCAGGCAAAAACTACTGAATGAATTTTGATGAAATTTGGAATATAGGGTTAGATTAGGGTGTAGAATAACATTTGAGCTACTCATACAACGCGGGTGAAGCCTCGGGTATCACCTAGTCAAAATATAAATAAAATAAAAAATATTTATTTAAGTACTAGATAATGTTGTTTAAGTAACAACATGAGCAGATATACAATATATAGCGCTACTCATAACAATATTTGTAAAATTTAATATCAACAAAGTTGTAATCTTTTTTATGGGCCTCACTGAAAATCAGCGCTGTAAGCGACTGAGCATAACTGTTTGGTGTGCCGCAGCATTATGCTGAGTGGGGTCCGACTCCTGCACAGATGTGGCTTTATCATGACTTTTGTTTATATTCTTTATTTTTGTTTTATTTTTGTAATTGTCTATATTCTTACTGTACCCTTAAACCAGGAATAAATGTATTTTCTTTCTTCCTTTTTTTTCTCTTTTACAGCTGCTTATACCTACCTACCTTCTATATTTGTAAAAATAATAAATAAAAATTTGTTTAATACTTTTAGGATTATTTACGACTCCACATTCCTATTGCGTAATTAGAATATTATGTAATTATATACCTACACTGTATAATGTATGTAGCTAAAAAAAATGCCATAAACCGTTCAGTACTAAAAGAACTTTATGTAAAGATTTCATTCATTCACATCAGTTACACATCTCTAGCTATCAGTACTCTTTAGTCTGCGGTTGACACGACGCCATATATGTTTACCATATAGAGCAAGTCCGTTTAAATAGACTGTAGATAACAACATGATGGAAAATGGAAGACCTGTACATCAGTTAGCGCTGTTTAATCGTACTTTTGAGTTTTATTGAGAATCTAGACGGACTACTTTAGGCTTTTTCAGTTCAATCGATTTGGTTTTTCATACCCGCATGTATGAAAGCTGTATAAGGTAAAAGACAAACATTTGGTGAAGAATTGAAGGCAAATTAAGAAACAGGTCACTGTAGACAGTGTAGATTTACACTTAAGTTATACGTAAATAGCTGTCATATACGACGATGCCGTGATTTAGAAATCTTTCAAGAAAATTATTTATTAGATCTACAAATAACTGTTTAGTAGAATCTAGATGTTCTTAGTGTCTCTTTACAAATGTTTTAAAGTATTACTTAACTACTTACATATTAATAAAACCATTTTTTTAATTAAGTACAAACGTGAAAATAAAAAGAATATGAATAAAAGTTTTACCTGCCTAGTTAAAACTATTTTGCACTTTCCTTACCTATGTCTCTAGAGTCCTGAGTCTAGCGTTGAAACAAAAAAAAACTCCTTTAATTGTGAAGCTATTTTTTAGTCTTTGTAAAAAGTAGAGAGTGGCTTAGTTAATTGGCGACCATTAGGGACATTTGAGCTACACCTAGGGTTAGCGGTTATGTAACAACTATACAACAGTGAATTAACATTACAATATCCGACAATTAATAACGAAATAACCTTTTATCTAGACAACTCTGCACTAGGGGTTCGGCCCTGTAATGGGGTACCATTTTACAATCTACAATTTAACTATGACGCAATGTTACTATGAACTATTAGCATTCGAATTCAATGCCATGATGGCCTAATATCAACCTCCACTAGCCCTTTAAAGTATTGCCTTTTTATAAACCGCTAAATTTTTATAAATATATATCTTCATGGCGCAAACAAAATTAAATACAATCTCTATAAGTTTGAAATTATTGTATGTGGAAACCCTGCGAGCGAGTACAAGAGAGGCTTAATGACGAACGAGGTAATTAAAAGTTTTTTCTAACACTAAGTTCATATTATTTTAGTTAAATTACATTTGTTGTTTATTCTTTTTCATAAAAATGACCTTGTTGGTGACGGACTGAATACAAAATAACACCACATACTTTCTACCTATACGTTCTTACTTTACGAGACTATGGCAAATTTATTAATAGGAATGTTGTGCCGCCATTGATGCAACAGTAAAACAATGCAAATGTATCATATAGATACAGGGCATGAAAACGGTTAGTACCTACTAATACTTCGAGAAGGAAAACTCGAGACAAATCTTATACCATCCTCTTCGCAGCGTAGTATAAGAAGACCAAGGTTCCCTTTCAGTGAAGGAGTTCGTTCCTTACTTTAGGACATTTAATGTTAGTCTCAGTAATGATTCATTATCGTGTCTTAACTTTAGACAACGAATACGTTGAGTAATTAACGATGAGATTAAAATTTCGCGTTACACTTCTTGTCTCTTATGAGAGATAACTTCTGAGTACTTACATATAATGTAATGGACCGTTAAATGATTTACGAACGTTTTATATCCTATATTAGTTTTTAGCAGCGCGGGTGTGTTTTAGCGTTTTCCTGTCGTTTTCCAAGGTATGTATTAAGAAAAACTAATAATAAAATTAGGTACCTATTAATTTTCTCCGTTAACCGTACTTTTACAAACATGTCAAACAATTTTATAATATTACATTAGTTTTATTTCATAATTATTTAAATATAAAAACAACAGTTTCTAGCAAATAGTATTTTTAGTTTCTGGTATTCCGCAATTAAAACTTTTTTTTTCAGATTCGACTTCAATAAAACGTAATTTCATTAATTTACTAGAACTTTTATACCACCTTTGCTCTATACCATAGATGAAACATTACTCTATATAATAAAATACTCGACAAAGGTTTGTTATGTGAGTTAAGAGTCGTCGTAAAATCGTGATAGTGCTACTTTTATTTAAGAGTCGTGTTCAATGCCTTTTTAATACCTGTCACAGCGAACAAACTAGTAAAACTAAACTTGATGAAAACCCCATATCGCTGTGACCTCGATTCTATGACACATTTCGAAAGCGTCATAACACACAGCTGAAACTGAATATCCTGAACTGTGAAGGAGTGTACTTTTTGGTCTTTGGATGCCGTATAAAACACAAGTCATACACTAAAAGGAGTAGGTACTACTTGCACCTTTGGATTCTTTGCTTGTTAGGTACCCTGATAAAATTGCAACAACACGCAGTGGTTTTAATAGATTGCAAAAATATTATCAAAACGTTAGAACTGCTGTAAAAAAAATAAAAAAACATCTTAGCCCTTTCGACATTTGTGAGGTATTCCATAAATGGTTTTTGCATATTAATAGAAAATCTGTTTTAAACACACCTTCGGGTTGTAGGGTAATTGTAACACCTGTACCCATAGTTTCTGCAACATAAGGCGTTGTATAGCCTTACCTTAAGCGTATTGAAATTTGCATGTTGTAATATGAAACAGGGAACATACCTGCAACAAACAGACAAATACAGTTAGATATTTCTAATTAAGAAGCCACATTAAATTTTTTAAATAGGTATGAGGTATACAAATATTTTAGGTACATCAAAAGAATTAGCTTAAAAAGCTATCAGTTGTGTACCTAAGAGTACATATTGACACCACTTGGGCCCGAAATGAATGAATAATTATTATCGTTCTATGCTGCAGAGAAAAATATCCTTAAAACCCAATACCCATCCGTGTGACTATTGTAACAAGAAATTTTTTCCAGTGATATTATAACTACAATTTTCCCTTGGCTGCCTTTCTAACAGGTCAAGGAAAAGAGGAGGTGGTAAGACCGAGTGAGGGTTTCCCGAAAAATACAAAATAATTTGTGTTACTTTACTACATTATTTAAACTAACTAATATTATTTAAGCGTGGTCACGACTTGACCATTAAACTTAATAAAAATAACAATATACACAACGTCAACAATTTTCTGTTTACTTTAAGGTACTTATTGCTCTACTAAAAGAAAAATCTTTCAATTTGATCTCATGTTTACACAGACAGGTTACGAACTCCAAACCCCAAGATATTACTATCGCAAATAACTAAGGGTCAACATATAATTGATTTTTAATCCAATTATTTGCTTGTTTACTCGATATATTTAGAATCGAGTAATGAGAATATCGAGTGTTGAGTTAAATTAGTGGGAAAGTCAAGTATTCGACTCGTGTCCGTGTCAGGCTCTAACTAAATTAATTATTGCTATTACAGGTTCAATCTTGAAGATATTTATTTATTCTTTAAACTAGTTATACTCAAGAGAAATGGCATATTTTATATGCCTCGACATGTGTTCTATTGTCCTGATAAGGTTCTTGGTGCTAAAGTGCCTATACCGCCTTTCGCACCAAGCTGGCAGTTTGCCCCGTGTCTGGAAAGAGGGCAATATGTAACTTATTCCTAAGTAGGGAGATAAGTGAGTCCTATCAAATTACAGCTCAATAGTAGTTACTTAATTACTATGCCATGTGATACAGCGGATATTAAATGCCCAGATAATCCATGATATCCTATGCAAAGATTAACCTAACACAAAACGCAAGACCAACGTTGTACCTGCCCATAGAAATATAACCTTACAGTTGCCATAAAACGTGGTCTATATGAATTTCTGATTCAACTTGGTAAGTCTAAGAAACTATTTGATCCCTTGTCATTTTAGAATAGTAATACTTGAACTTTAGTAATCAAACGCGTGAGAGTGGGTGTTAAGATTCATGAAATACAATTCTTGAATAACTTCTTACTACTTCAATGACGAATATCATTTTATTTAGACAATTGAACATTCTGTGCAGAAAATAGCTTGGTAGCTGTTAATAACATGGAGAGTTATCGGGGTTGCTTTCGCGGTAACACCCACCTTGATTAAAGTATGTCTTTCTTCTTTTCTTTCTGTTCCTGTATAGATAAGACAGAAAGAGTGTGGGTTTTAGTAGCAAACACGTACTTGCATATTTTCAAAAGTCCAATTTTCAACACCTTTATCACGATACTAAATTTGTGAAACTCAAGACTTCATAGATATGTTTGTCTGAAACGAGAAAAATCCACAAAGTCTTTCAAGATAGAAACAGTAATGCCATTGTTCAGAAAGTTAGTCTCTCGTAAAACCTATAAAGCCATACAATGAGCACGCTGAACTAAACCTATATACAACAATATTATATACGCGTCCCCTATAAAACGTCGCAACAAATTCTTTGTAAAACATGTGTAGTGGCAATTTGCTACATAAGACCTTGAGACTGGCTTAACATGGTTCGTAACCCGGTTTATTATGGAGGGCCATTTGTAACGGTTGGCAAGTCAAGAACTCTACGGATGTATTACGGGAAGATTTTAGCTTAAAACTTAGAGCTTACATCTTGTATGTTATGCTATTAATGTATAAACCGATCTAGAAGATATTATATTGTACGGAATTTCAACGTTGCAAGCTTAATTACGTTTGTTCCGGAGTTATATTTTGTTATCTTAGTAACTAAACTATGCTATATAATATTTTATCGAAAGATTTGTTTAGTAAGTAGCAGCACCATAGCCACAACATGACATGCTCTACTACAAACGAGGGTTAGGGAGAACATGGCTATCTTCTGGTATAGACGTTGTCTGGCGTATACGTCTACGAACGGGGGTTCCCACTCACCATAGGTCGCTTGTTATCTTCTACAATAAAAAAACATCCACACTAAAATCTCAGTTCGAGATTTCGACGATCACTTTATGTAATCTTGATTCGTTAGACAAACTACTACATTTGTACTAAAAAAATGATCATCTGTATTTCTAAATACCTAACTTTTCTTACTCGGTCTACTAAAAATAGTTGCAAAAATGGCAGCATTAAAAAAAATATTCTGCTTCTATACCTAAACTCTAGGCTTTTTTTTGTTACTACACGTAGTTTCGGAAGTCAACTCGTGAAAGTTAACAGACAAAGTTATTTTCGCGAATAAAAGGAGGCGATATGTGAATTATCGTGCGAATGACATTATAGATCATCAGACAAAGTTCGACCCCACTAGTTAAGAGCATCGAGTAATGGATATTTTTCCAACAATTCCCTATATACAAGAACAACTACATCTCATTCCATACATCAAGCCCGGTAACAAACTAGTGATCACGTAGTACTGCACAACAGCTAGATAAAAATACAAAACTATGTCGTGTACTAAGGGCTGAAACTGCGTTACGCGGGTGCGGGCGCGGTTTCATAGAAAAGTGCTCCGTTGCGGGGAGGCTGGTCCCGCAGCCGCGCTACGTCGCCCGTCACCGTACGACGGAAACCGTTCTTAGAACAGGCTTACTGGCTGTCGCTCTTATTTTGCTAGTCGTCGTTGTTTTACCACGTAATTATACACTAAGGGTGTAACCACATTATTCGACGCGGAATCGGCTAAAGCCGGTCAAAAAAGTCTTTATGCCGACGGAATAAGAGTGTTACTAATAGCTTTCGCATCGGCTCGGCTCGGCCGACGCGACGCGACAGCTAATCGGCGATAAGCCGAGTAGTGTGGTGATACGCACTCGGCTTAAGCCGATTCCGCGTCGATTAATGTAGTTACACCCTAAGGCTCCATCAACACAAGAGTACACGCGACGGGGACCAATGCGGGCGTCCGTCGCCCAACCACGTGTCCCCGTGTGTAAACACGCGGCGGGTATCCGACGCGGGCGTCCGTCCGCTTAACGCAGTTTCAGTCCTAACAAGTCTGGCATGCGTAATAATCGTTCATATAAATCTCCTTAGAAAAGGTCTAAGTCCAACCATATTATGTGGTGTGACGAGGAAGTGGTAAAGTGATATATCATGATATATTAAAAAACGTATCATAAATAAAAATGTGCTTATTGTAGATCAACAAATTTTTTCAATTTATCTAAAGTGCATGTAACCTTAGTGGTACTCCTACTCGCACAACACATCATTTAAAAAATACATCAGGTAGGTACCATTTTACTTTACGATTAAACTGTAAATCGATGGTTACTAAAACGATGAAGACAATAAAGACTCATCAGTTATACGTGTGAAAGAACTCCGTTGTCATTTATTTAGGCCGCAATGATTGATCGATTTGAAATATTAACATTGCTTATAAAACATTTACAATATATGAGTTTTATATGAAAAATATAATCCATTTACATGTAAGTACTACATTTTAGGAACATTGCCACATGTAACATAAGCGCTTTCCATCAAGTTCGATTCTGACAATGCCGTGTTTATTATGTCCATTTAAAGAAAATGGTTTACGGTTAGGTATCATTTTGACCTTATATTGGGGGTTTCGACCCCACGATACCACATCATCATTTACCTCAATTGCAGTGTAAATAATTTGAAATGAAAATCGAAAAACATCAGGACTGCGCGTAATCAAGTGACCTTTCGAAATTGCTTTTCTGGAGTGGGAGACAAAAGAACTAATAATCTTAAAAAGAAAGAAATTGTACAAATATAATTTATAAACTCTCATAATATGCCATAAAGTAAACAAATATAAAGCACGGAGCAAGAGTAACTTCACTGTATATTCATGGAGTTGAGCGCACGACGATCAGTCATTTACACGTTGACGTCCTGTAATATACCTCGTACACTCCAAGTAAGATGTACTCTGTAGATGCTACATAACCGTCATGAAATTACGTATTGAAGTGAGTTTTAGCATATTACATAGACGAGTAATTTTGTTTGGTACAGGGTTGTTCAAGAACTACTTTGTGCTTAAAAATAAATAATTAAAATTATTATAAGTTGGGTTGATTTATACATAGAAAACCCTAACATTATAATTAGAAAATAATGTCAGAAAACAAGGGGAAGAGTTAAAGTTCTTCGTTGCAGGTATGGATGGATTTTTTCCGACAAGTAAATATAAATAAATCCGTGCTTCTGCTCATTATAATCTGTTACGCTTATGCTTGTCTTCTTTATTTATACTCTTATTTTACAAGTTTTTGTATATTTATATATCATCTATGTCCGTGTACTGACGCTACCATCTACGGTATATTACAGTATATATTCCTAGAGACGTTACACAGGCGGAATACATAGAAAAGTCGTCTCAAAAATGATGTTAGTAACAGCAAGGCATGTGTTGGGCATGGCGAGGCGCATGTACGTAACAAGTATCGCAATCGTCGAGGCTTAGCTCGCACATGCATTATTCAAACGTGAGCCGGTAAAGAAATAACGAGCTTTGCTGTTACGATACTTTGTTCAGCTTTGTACGAACACGTTACGCTAGCGAAGTTGAAATAAACTCATAGTCAATTTGTTTGTTGATGTACATAGCTACTGAGTTTATATAGTTGGTGTACCTGGGAATGCCGCATGCCTTAACACAAGGAAAGGGATAGGTTTACTAAGCAGAAGAAAACATAAAAAACGCATTCTTTAGGATATAATTGACCATATCATATTTCAGTTGTTTTAACCTTTTTCATCTAAAACCTATTAGAACGAATAGAGTAAGAGATTATAGGAATGAAGTTATTTTTATCATTTCACGTTATGTTTATCCGTTACTAAAATAAAGCTAAAACCATGACCTAGGTAACAATGGCAAAGTCTGTGTAACTTAAGCTTTATATTTCATGTTTAAATTACAATTTTAATAACAAGTTTCGTGCGGTTTCGTGTGGACAGAAAAGTTTAAAACTTTGACTTCATTAGATGACGTGCATTATAAAGTCTGTGGCTGTTGTTTGTACCCTTATCAAGACTTCACCTTAAATTTAATGCATTTTTAATATCAAAAAGATGTTAATTAAGAGCCCTGGTTCATTCTGAATACTCTGTAGAACTTTACACAGTGACTGATGACCTCAGTAGAGTCTCATTGTAAGTGATTACATAAATATGAATTTTCCAAGATAAGTTGCTCCTATCACAATTGGAAGTTCTTGACTAAAATGTTTGCATAGACCAATCAGTTTAGCTGGGTTAGCCTAACTTTGGGATTTAGATCATTTCAACACCAACAATTTATACTACGCTAACTCGAATTTTAGGAAAATTCGTTTTTTACGCTAAAGTGCTTAAAATGTGCTATTTTATTAGTTATAAAAAATCATGAAGTAATATACAAAAATAACGACGTTACAAATTTTATACAACGCTAAGTACAGGTAATTTTTAGAATCGCTCGATTTAGTTCACGCTAACTTCACTTGTCGCATTATAAGATGGAAGTGCGCGGTTTGAAACACTTTATTAGTATAATGCTAATTAAGAGAGCTATTGTTACAAGTTAGTTTAAATATTAATAGTGTTAGTGTATTTTTACAAAAATGACACAAAAACAAGCTAAATATTTAGTGAAATTTACCAAAAAGGTAAAATATTCATTGAGGAGTGTTGATAAAAAGGATGAGATTCCGCTTCATACTGCTAAAAGAGGTAAGTTTAATGTGCTATTAAATATTATATTGTTTGTTAAAGTATATAAAATATGGTTTATAGAATTTACTATATTATTTTGTAAGTTTTAGCCGCTTGGCTTAAATTTCGTGTAACACTACGCTAACTGTTACTTAGCGTAATATAGCCCGATCGGATTTCGTTCTTCTATTGGCCATGCACTTGTTAGCGACTGTATGTTTTATATTATTTCTCTTTATTATTCTTAAGTTTAAATGAATTCATAATATATTTTAGAGTAAGCAATGTAAAGCAATAAAAATCACACTTGTTTAGTACTGTGACCGCCCGTAATACACTACGCTGACTACTAGTTAGACGTGTGTAGTTCGTAAAATAATATTGTGGAATTAGGGGTATATACGGCTAACTTACACGAAATTAAAAAATATATACAATTAAGTAAAAATATAAATATTAAATAACTATAAATAAATTAAATATTAATCATACAAAATTTCAAACCAATATCCTTATTAATATAAAAGTTATTGCGTTTTTCCCTTTAAACGCGTCTACTGTAAAGTTCACTTTTATGAGTTAGCTTAGTATAAATTGTTGGTGTCTTAGTATAAATCCAACTCTTTTGAACAGTTTACGGGAACTTAAAGCAATTCTTCTTCTCTATTTTATCACTATGTCCCAAGATGGAAATCTTTGACCAATAATTGAATCTTGAAATGCATTGCCAGAACAGGCAATGCGCTATTTACACAGCGAAAAATGCGATTTTTTTAAATTAAAATTTGAATCACGAGCTAAATTAAAATATTCCGCCAGCACATAACTTTGCCTTAGTACTTTTAAAATTACTCAAATGACAAGTCTGTCATATTATTATCGTCTTGGTAAAACGTATGAGGTACCTTAGTTAAACTCGATTCAAACTTAGCCCGGCAGTGAGAGCAAAGTTGGAGGGTAGACTTAAAACTTGCGCGAAACGAGCACAATGCTTTGTGTTGAAACTTTTAAAGCATTTCAACAACTCAAACGCGCAGTAATTACTTGTTTGCCTTCCGTGGTTTATTTATTACGCCTTTATGTAAAGCGTGGCCGAGATTATGCATTGAAAAATACGTCTTGCGTCAGCTTAGTACATAGTTAACACAAATACATCTTGTAGATTCTTACTTATCCGGGTAGAGCTACCTCATAACAGAAGAGGCATCGCTCAATGCCACCGATGCCAGTTGTACGGGCATTCACAGCGCAACTGCTTTGCCCGTCCTAGGTGCGTCAAGTGCCTGGGCGACCACGCCACAGCCGAGTGCGAGAGGCCTAAGGATAGGTCGCTTTGCACAGAGCCACCGGCGTGTGTCCTTTGCGGGGAAAGCGGTCATCCCGCCAACTATCGCGGATGCACTCGTGCTCCACGCCAACCTACCAGACCGCGCAATCCAGCGCCTTCACAGTCGGCTAAGAAGCCAGCAGCGGGTCCCGTCCCGTCGTTGAACTCTGAGGCCGCGTTCCCTGCTCTGGGCGTCTCACGTACGCAGCAGTCCGTCAAGGAATCGACTAAGCCAAACGCTTGGCAAAAGCCGCTTACCGGCCAACCTAACCCGCTACCTAAACCTGTTAGGTCCACCGTAGGAGTAGGTTCTGTAAGCCCCCACGTGGGTTCTGGATCTGCCCAGGCCCCCGTCGATAGTTTCCTTTCGTACGTCACCGCGAACGAAGCTGAATTTAGGGAACTTAGGGATCTCGAACGTCTCGCAAGGGCCTCACAGGGGGACGGGGATGCCCTCTGGAGTCTCACCCTTAGGGTTCTAGAGATTAAGGATAGGCTCGCGGCGTTGCGCTTTAGAAATCCATAATGGATATACGCACTACACCAATCGGCATTTTCCTGAGGGACCACCAGCTAGACATTCTACTGGTGCAGGAGACCTTCCTAAAACCATCTGATCGGGACCCTAGAATTGCAAACTACTGTGTAGTTCGCAACGACAGGGTGGACTCCCGTCTAGGAGGTACTCTCATCTACTACAAGCGTTCATTACACTGCATACCTATGGATCCGCCCGCGCTGTCGCGTATTGAAGCGTCGGTCTGTCGGTTGGCTATGACCGGTCATCAATCGATCACGCTAGTATCAGCTTATCTCTCCCCGAGTAGGGAATTAGTTCGTAGCGACCTAGAAGCGTTATTAGATCTCGGTGGCTCCGTTATTATAGCGGGCGACCTAAACGCAAAGAATCAACTCTGGGGATGTCACACGACGTCACAGAGAGGTAGGCATCTTCATTCACTAGGGGAGTCCTTTAATTATGACATCATTACCCCGTTAGAGCCGACACACTACCCGGCTAATGTGACTCACAGACCTGACGTTCTTGATGTGGCCCTTCTAAAGAACATAAACTTACGTCTATGTTCTGTAGAAGTGCTTCACGAGCTTAGCTCTGACCACCGACCTGTTGTCATAGGGTTCGCCCCATGATTAGGTCCCCCCGACTCCGACACAGGCCATACCCCTACTAAAGTGATCACGGATTGGAAAAGGCTCGAGGAGAAACTCGCGTCTGTCGAATCCGCTCACCTAGAGTCCATTCCCGACCGACTAGAGACTGTAGAGGACACCGAGGCGGCGATCAGCGCCCTAACAGAGCACGTTCAATCGTTAATTAACGATTGTTCTCGGACAGTGCCTGTGCTGGAAGACCGGCGCTGGCAACTGCCCGCAGACGTGCGTGATCTGTTGAGGCGCAAGAACGCTGCCACACGTGCCTATGACAGAGCCCCCAGCGAGGAAAATAGGGTTACCCTCAGATACCTGCAGCGGCAGGTCAAAGTACGCATAAATGAGTTTCGTCAGTCACGATGGGATGCGAAATTGAGCGAGATCGAGCCTTCTCATCTCGCTTTCTGGCAACTATCCCGATCGTTAACGAAGGACGTCTACTCTTCTATGCCTCCTTTGGTCAAGCCTGATAGGACACTAGCGTTTGAGGATGATGACAAGGCCGAATGCCTGGCCGACAGCCTCGAGGCCCAATGCGTGAGCAGTCCTCCTCAGGGAAACACTCATGGGAAATTTCAAATAGATGTCGAAAGCGAAGTGGAACGGCGAGCTTCTCTCCCGGCCCCTCCGCTCGAGGCAGATAGCGACGTTATACCGTTAGTTACACCAGACGAGGTGCAAACCGTCATAAAATCTTTCGCCCCTAAAAAGGCACCCGGCTCGGACGGAATAACGAATAGGGTAATCAAACTATTCCCCGAACGTCTTTTGGTCCTTATGACATGCTTATTTAATGCCGCACTATCAAACTGTGTCTTCCCACAGCAGTGGAAAGACGCCGTGGTTATCGGAATACCGAAACCCGGCAAAAAGAAGTCCGAGCCGGCTAGTTATAGACCGATTAGTCTGCTTAAAGGTTTAGGGAAAATTTACGAGCGGCTTTTGTATAGGAGGCTGTTAGCACACGTGGAGGCCAACAATCTTATTCCAAACGAGCAGTTTGGCTTTCGGGCCAAGCACTCGTCCACCCACCAAGTTCACCGTGTCGTTGAACATGTCAGCGCTCGGCTCATGAAAGGTCAAATGACCGGAGCTCTCTTCTTCGATGTGGCAAAGGCATTCGACAAGGTGTGGCACGCTGGCTTAACATACAAGCTTTTCATGATGGGAGTGCCACACAGACTCGTGCTCATCCTACGAGACTTTCTGTCGAATCGTTCCTTTCGCTACAAAGTTGAAGGGACTCTGTCCTCTGCTCACCCCATCCGGGCCGGAGTCCCTCAGGGCTCCGTCCTCGCCCCCCTTCTGTACTCTCTGTACACACGAGATATCCCTCGGCCTGCGGGTGTGCAAACAGCCCTTTTTGCAGACGATACAGCGATTTACGCCTCTGGCACCTCCCCTCCCTCGATAGTTAGGCGACTCCAATCTGCGTCCAACGCCCTCAGCGATTGGTTCCAGAAATGGAGGATAACAGTCAACCCCGAAAAGAGTCAAGCGGTGATGTTTCACAAGAAACGGAACCACTCGCCTCTCTCGGCAGCGACACAAAGGGTCAGGATGTTTGGCTCCCCGATCCCTTGGGCTAAGGAGGCCAAATATCTTGGCGTTTTGCTCGACGATAAGCTCTCTTTCCGTCCCCACATAAACATGGTTCGCAAGCGGGCCACGTTTGTGTTGGGACGGCTGCACATGCTCCTCCGGAAGGAGTCTAAGATGTCGATCCGAAACAAAGTTAGGTTATACACTACTTGTATCAGACCAATAATGACGTATGCGTGCGTAGTTTTTGCCCACCTTAGGCCACACAGGATCCATAGGTTACAAACAGTTCAGAATAGGTTCATGCGCAAAGCGACGGGAGCACCGTGGTTCATGCGTAACGAGGATCTTCACATAGACCTCGGGTTGCCTACTATCCAGCAACACATGAAACTCTGTTCCCGCCGCTACTTTGATTCGGCTGCCACTTACCCCAACCAACTAGTGGTCGGGGCGTCCGGGTACATCCCCTCCAAGATTAGCAAAATTCGTAGACCTAGGCATGCTCTCGAAGAGCCGGACGATAGGATCACGATCGCTCAACGTAGAGCTCACACGGCTCGCGAAGCCACAACAAAACGTCCGCGGTTCCGTCCTCGCCGTCGAGGCCGGAATACGCGCCGCGTTCGCTCCTAGAGGGCGTGCCTTCCGCACGTCCTGTTAGTCAGTGACGGTCCAGGCCGAGGTTCGTACCCCAAAGGGGGTGCCCCTGTGGCACGTCACTTAAATGTCTTTGGTTGAGGGCCATCCGCCCCACCACAGCCCGCGTAAAGTAGTAATGGTCGTCTGAGACCGACTACTCGTCCTCACAAAAAAAAAAAAAAAAAAAAATAGATTCTTACTTAGCAGAGGTGTATTTTGCTAGTGGTACACAACCCAAGCAACTACAGCTATTTTTTGAGTCCCAACATGCAAATCTCTTAAAAGAGCTTTCAAGATAAGGACCACTATTAATTTTCTGCATTTCTGAATGTCAGCTTAGCTTTAGAGCAGGAACTAAATGTGCCGATGCAATTTAAACTTATGTTAACAGAAAGTAAGGAAAACACGTGGCATAATTATTAAACTTGCAGGCACTGATGTAGTTACTGAGCATTAAAATTGATTAATGCCGTTTATTAAAGAGCAACGCGAAACATCACCACATAAATCAGTTTCGACATTCAATAGACAATTCAATAGAGCGTAAGCCCAGTTTAATGCCTAAATATTCCTCTCAATATTCATGCAATTGACATCAGTCACAAATATTAGATGCCTAAATGGTAAATGCGAATACATTTATTAGGTCTAATAACATTAATACTCTAATCTCGTTCATAAATTGTTTCCGACCATGATCTCTACGAACAAAAACACTTATGTTTCATGACAGATAGTCATTTACGAGTGAATGGGTAACTAAAATCTGATCTACCTTGTGTGCTAGAATATTCGTTCCAGTGCATTGACCCGTAAAAAACCAATAAGTTATATTTTGTTGTGCATTTCTTTCACTTAAAAAATGAACAGTTGGCGATACCTAGATATCCCTAGGGGTAATTTTTTTTTTGTGAATACCGGTGGATCTCAGATTTTATAGGTGTCGCAAAAGCGTAATATTTCCCTACGAAAGTAAAAGAAAGAAAAGCTGACAAAGTCCGCTTATTATTCGTATCTGGAAAAGTGGGCCTGTTTCAGACCCTGCCTAAGGACACATTAACGGGGTTGAAGTAGTCATGAGATCAGCGCATAGAAATACAGTATTGTTATGATGGTGCAATTTTAGCCAAAATTTTCTGCACCATTTGACAGACCTGATTTGAAATACATTTGAAACAAATTTGATATCGTTTTCATCCGATATCAAATTTGTTTATTCATGGAGAAAATTGACAAACGTTTTAATGAAATAGTTTGTTCGTAATTATCTGTATTACTTATTAATACTTATTAATATTAGAGTAGGCGTATCACAATGTACATTATTCAAAATCATTTCAATATTTTGTGGTTACGTTTTGAAATAACAACTATTTGAAACGCAAACATAATCGGTTTGGTTGAGTACATTTTTATTCAGAACGATAATTGTGTTCAAATTTGTGTCATATTGTTTGTTATATTAATGAAATACAAATAAAAACTAAAATTGTTTGTCTAAATAAGACCAAACTTTTAAAATGTAAATGAAATAATATATTTCCGTTATTACTAAAGGAGGTAAATAACTCTATACTAATTTACCAAGCCCAGTCTAGTAACTCTCTCTGATTAAAGGTACGAAATGATTTGCAGCAACAATATCACTTCTTATTCGCATTCTTATTTCGCTCAAACCATACCTACGGAGCATCGCGTAGTATATCTTACATAATGTTATAAGATTAGTCAACAATATGGCTAGTAATTCCTTATGCATTAGATAAATATTTGTTAGATATAAGTATATAGTAAAAACGATATCAACCATCAGAACGTATATCAAATCACATTTGCGAGTGCAGCGGCGGCTAGATTGGCAATAAGCGTCTGTACCACAGCGGCGCTGAGTGCATCCCTGGGGCCGTGGGTCGGCCTATTTTCTATTTGTTCGCTCAATCTACAGATCCTATCATTTTAATTTATCACACCGTTGAGTGTCATTCCAGTTTATATGATTTTTTTACACGTCGTTGTTGTTGTACCTAATTTCGCTTGATAATTTTTTTTATATGATCTGTTTCAGTAAAATTATATGAAAGCTATGTTACCTATTTAAATCAATAGGTACTGAAACAGTATGCGAAAACTCGGTTCATTGTCAACGGAAAATAAACAATTTCTTGTATGAAACGTAACAGAAAACAAGCGGTATACTATTTTCTACCAGAGAATACCAACTTATTTTGCCAGAACTAGCAAATGAGTTCAATTCCTATGTTATGCAGACTTTACAATCATCTTATACTTAATGAATTTTAACTAGTTTGGTAGCGTAGTTGTCGCACGTTCTGGAATAACCTTATCTATCATTCGCTATGTTGATCCTTTCTATGATACCGGGTACTTAAAACGTAATGTAGAGAAGTAATTACCCAAACCAGCAATTGATGGCGACGGAAATCATTCAAATACTACCATCAGCCTCTAATTTTCTAAATCTACAGAGTTGGCTTTATAAAAAAAAAACAAAGTTAAGGTCCTATGTAGTACAAAATATGATGTGATTCAAGGCCAGGTTCAATGAGGTTATTAAACCTCGTTTATCTTACGCACTTGTCTCGTATACAGTTACAACAAACATCAATACACCTTGAGGCAAGGTGACACTAAATATGCGACAGCCTGTCACTACGGAAGACGACAAGCGGCATGTAGGCGCCGCGTCTTGAAAGATATTTTGTTCAGACTAAATAGTTACAATAAGATTTAAACTACCGGTAGGTATTAATTAGAAAGGTGAAATTACGACTCAAAAATGTAAATAAACAGCATAAATAATGAGAGTAGTGCTGCAGAATTTTACATAATTAATACGTAAATTAAACCAAAATAACTGATGTACTTTATTCAATCTCGGATTTTGAAATAGCCAGCATGCATCCTTTTGACACACAAACAAACATAAATTCCAGCCATATTCCGGCAGCCATGGGCATAAGCTTACACTACGCTAAGGCCTGGACTACAATACTTACAAACCTGCTTCTCATTTTATTATAATTTTGTGACGATTTACTGATGATAAATATATAGGCTTCAGCAGAAACCCCAAACTTTCTCAAGTCCAGAAACACAATGCATAAAGGTTACATTCATTGAACTTCTCTATACAAACTGCTAAAGCACGTGCATATTTAATAACCAAACATGTAACGCGTGTTCCTACCTCAACCAAAACAAAGAAACGAACAAAGTAGAAACAAATGTTTATACAAGAAACAACAAGTTTAAGTTCAATTATAGTTGATGTTCGCTTTCCCTTACTGTGCCAACAATGGACCAATTTCCTTCACTTTTACCTAACGTTGATAACTTTACTTTCAAGTTAGAAAAGCACCAGTCAAGGACCACGAGGCTAATTTTAGCAATATTTTAGAAGTATTGTAAAATTACAGAAATAAAATTGTGATTTTAACCACAGTGGCATCCCAAAGATCGGAATCAAGCAGTTTTTTTACATCTTCATATTGGTAACTTTATTTTGGACCTTATAAGTGTAAATTATGTATTTATAAGTGAAAATTAAAAGTAATAATTTACGAACAGAGAAAATAGCTGGTAACCCTAAATGTTGACAATATTCACTTGGCGCATAGATTTGAATAATGTGCAGTGATTGTCTCATGGCTGGCATGCAGTTAATTTAGAACCGTTCCTCACCAGACTGCTTGAAGACAACGTTTAGTGCATGTAGTATATTACTTATTTGATTGCTAACTTTTGATTGTATGATTAAGTTCTGCTAGAAATCTAGTCGCGTTGTGTTAGATATTCAATTCGTAAATCCATTTTTAAATAGTGCTGTACAAACATTCTTGTTAACTCTTTTAATTTTACTAATTGTTTGTATCAGGATATTTATTAAGTTTTTGTGGAACACGGAAAACTTGAACTAATATATTACGATCAACAACAAACATGGTTCGGTGAAACAAAGAGAAAAGAATGCATTAGCTTACAAGTTTAGATACAATATAATTTTTCATAACAAAATACACTAACGAGTTCGTATTATTATGGATTTTCTTTGAGGTAACTTAGCTGGGTTAAGAATACAGTCGACTAAGGAAAAACATTGCAATTAAAGATGAATAAGCACAGCTTTTACTTTATGAAATACCTATTTAGAAGTAGCAAACATAATAATGTAATGAGAATCAAAACCCTTTAGAAACTAGTGTGCAATATTAGTTAGCAGCAAGTTGCAGTGGTTCGTGTTGAATTGGTCACAAATTGACGGCGACATTGGAGCTCATTAGCGACCACTTGAAACGTGCTCATACAAGTTCGATACTAACATCTTACGCATAATATAGTAGAATCATACTAAGTTCTGTTAGAACTATCGACGAAGAAGTATAATAAAATATTTTAATTATAGTAATATATGACGGAGTAAGAATACAATATGTCACCACCCCATCTCATTACATGGGTGTCGTAAAAACCGACTAAGGGACTATCATCTTAACGAAATAAAAAGAAGGAAAACTTGAAATTAAACCCTGTACCAAACCGTCTGGCCAGCGTGGTATTAGTAGGCCAAATATCCCTCCGTCACGGGAGGAAGCCCGTCCCTGCAGTGGGACATTGATGGGCTGTTATGATGATGAAGAAAGGTATATAAAGGTTATGTAGCAATATGAAGCTGTCGTGCAATAGGTCGCGAGTTTGAATCCAACTCAAGATAACTATTTTTGTTCAAATCATGAGCTTCTATAGTTTTCTCATAGCAAGCTGGGCAGGCCGTTTGCTAGATGGTTTTATACCAAGTATACCCGAAAACGAAATGGCTTTATCAGTTTTGACATAAAATTCTATCATAATTCAAATTCATTGCGATCGTTATTTAATGTTTATGCGTGAGCTTGGCGTCATTGGTTGACCGTAATCAAAACTATGCTTAGATAGGTGCAATCTATTTTAAACTTTCACTTCAACGTAATAAATAATAATATCTACTAACACAATACAAATGTCACTTTATTAAACTGTAGAGTTTGTATGTGAAAAACCATGAAAAACCATTAAATAATTTAAAACTAAAGTCAACTTGTTACTTTTGTGACATTACAAGTTTGTCATTTCAGAAAAACTGAAAATGTAGAATTTAGATATTGGCTGGTAAGCTACCCAATTGTTGGCACCTTAAGAGTGGACATCGTGTCAGACTAAAATATAAAATTTCATAAAATGATAAAATACTTTAATCTTTGCTTATACCTAATCATTATTATGTGATTGAATAGTATTAAATCAATCATAAAAGGATTCTGATAAATTTATTGTTGCTATGTTGACACATGAAATAAATAAAATATGATAAAAATATTAAATAAATAATATTTGAACTTGAATAATCTATAGTGTTTTCTTTCTCTTTACTCACTTTTAACTGTTAAGTGCCAATAATTGTAGAACTTCTAACGATTAGGTGGTTTACCCTAATTTGATTTATATTATAAAATTACGAAAACTTTAAATTGAAATATGCGCCAATGACGTCATGCAAGAAATGATAGGGATGGACATAGAAGGAAAAAAGAGAGAAATTCATTAGAATAAAACGTTTTACCGAAAATATGCTCTAGTAACAGTCAATAATGTTGACTTTACTATTTGTTTTTATAAATATCTAACGACTTTTTGCTAATACAAGAGAACTGATATGTCAAAGTAGCGTCATGATTTAGCTGATGTTTTGTTGTGCGATATTGAACCCAATAGTTTTATGACATGAAACTAAAATTAACTCTAGAGGTGATAAGGCCATTTAGTTTTCGACTATACATAAGTATGCCTACATTTCATTAAGTAGAGGCTGAATCTGTAAACTTATCCTTAGGAGGTTTGTTCACCTATTGGGTAGTGACACCATTCTTACTCCGTCACCTGCCTAATAATCTTTGCTATGAAGTCAAGTTGTTTCCGTTATAGCCTTTTAAAGAAATTTCAACGTTGCGCTACATAAAAATGCAGACAAACACTTAATTTAACGTAAACACGCACATATAAAATTTCATTTCGCCTTAAACTTAACTTAGGTAAAATTAAACATAATACTTATTTGTTTAAGAATATCTCGTGAACTTGCTTAAAATACATTTTGTAGACTATTACACTTAATCTTCCCTTCTTAAACTATAAATATTAGCACTAAATTTTTTTTTTTTTGGTGTGGCAACACTCGGTAACAGTTGTTCAAAAGTTAGCTCCTTCATAATAATTTTATTAAATATACTTTTATTAAAGATTTCATGACAAAACCAATTTATTTATTGTAAAAAGTGATCTGTATTGCCTGTAATATATAAATTTTTCTAGAAATACTCGTTTAAAGTAAAGTAAAAGTGAATTCAAGTCACATCTGACAGGTAGGGTTGTGTAAAGTTTAAAAAAGTTAAATTTGTTAGAAGTTCTTGTGAAAGTAAGTATTTTAAATTATAAAACATCAAAATAGTCGTAGGTACACATTATACATACATTTGAATACTCATTCTTGTAGACAAAGTACTTAAAATCTAGTATAGAATCCGATATAACATACCAATTTTTATACCTTCACAAATATATTATAAAAGTAGGTAGTTAGATACATTTGATTAGTACAGTTTTATTTTTTCTTATTTACTCAAAATGCTTACACGTAAGGCACTAGCTCGTCAAGAACAAAACAAATTAGAGCTAACTTTAAAAGAACTACAAAATCAGAAAACATTATGTGCCCAGTTAACTGCAGAAATATCTGACAATGAAACAGAATTATTGAGTGTTTTAAAGACCAATGATAGGCTTAAATCTGAACTGTCCTCTCTTCACTTGAGCTATGAGGAGTTAAATTTGGAATATTGTAAGCTGCAAAACATTGTCGACACCTTTAGTCAGTGTAGTAAAGTACATGAACATGCACTAGTACGCATTGACACTTTAGAAATAGAACTGCGTGATGCACATTCCAAAATAACACATTTTCAAAATTTGGTTTTACAGGAAAAGGACACAAATACACAAAGCTTATTTGACGAATTGATCACTAGTAAACCCAATAATCACAATCAAAAATTAAAATTAAAAGAACACACTGTAATAGATTTAACAAATGACACTTTACCTTTAGAACATTTTGTGCATAGTAGTAGAAATAAAATTAAAAAGTATTTTAAAATTAATAGGTACATTATAAAGACACAAAAGCAAATTAAATCTCAAAAAAAATCTATAGGTTCATTAAAAAGACAACGGGTTAGTATGTTAGATAAGTTGGTAAACTATGACTTAGAACTTAAACTTAATGAAAGGAAGTATGAGTCTGACACACAACTACTAGAAGCTCATATAGCAAGGCTACAAGACTCTTGGGATTCACTCTCAAGTAAATATGAATCATCACAAAACATGATGAAAGAATACACACTGGCAATGGATGAAATTGTCAAATTGTCAGAGACTAACGCTAGCCAGTTTGATTCATTGACCAGAAACTACAACACCTGTGTATGTAATCGCAGCCTTCCACCCCCAACACCAGTTACTTTACCACCTAAACAAGTAACATCAGAGAACTTGTGTGACAGTCTCAACTTCCCAACCCAAGGTAGGACTAAGGATTTGAATTTGAATTCTAGATTAAGTATTGATACAGTTATGTTTTCTGATGAAATTGGTACTAATTTTAGCACTATTTTAAATCAACATTTGACAGGTCTAACTGAAAACAACTGTTACCCTCACGCAAATCTTAATAGTATAACAGATATTATTTTTAAAAACCAAAATAATTATAAAGCAAATACAAACTTAATAATAATGTTAGGGAATAGGTTAAATACTAATAGAATAAATTTAAAACAATGTTTTGAAATGTTAGAAAAAATAAAGGTTAAAAATATAGTTATGTTTACATTTCCATATTGTAGTCAGTTGCCACATCATGAAAATCTAATTAGGTATAAGCTTAATATGTTAATGTACAATATGAGTACTTATAACACTAAATTTACAATTTTAGACACTAACAATATTGTTAGAATTTCTTATAATTTACACAAGGATAGGTATTTTCTATCTACTTATTTTAAACGACAAGTAGCTATTTCGCTATCATATTTTTTTGATATTACAGCAAATAATTTTGCTAAACAATTTGCTCATATTGAACAATGCTTTAGTGCATCTAATTTTATTTTGGAATCTGTTCCAATTAATTTAAACTAGATATTAAGACAATAGAGTTTCCCTCAAGCTTAGTAAAATGTAATACCTTTCATAATTATAAAAAAAATGCCAATCACATTAACTTGGTGCACCAGAACATTCAGTGTTTAAGAAATAAAGAGCTACAAATAGAACTTTTTTTGAATAGTTGCAATATCAGTATTTTATGTATAACTGAACATTGGTTAAAAAGTTTTGAATTAATGTTTAATTTCAGTGGCCACCAGGTTGGTAGTTCATTCACCAGAGCAAATTCAATACATGGAGGTTCATTAATAATAATTAATAAACAAAGTTAAGGCAAAATTATGCACCTGGCTGCAAAGCCTAGATTACGAATCTACTGAACATATACTTAACATCCCAGTATAATTCTCCCATTCATATCACTTATCCAACAAGCAACCACACACATTCACGAGCACACTACATTCATCCACACATAGAATTCAGGCACTCACTCACCTTCACACCCAATACACACATAAATTGTGTTGAACTTAATTTTATATAATTTCAGGTTTGAATAGGTAATTTTCAATACAGCTAATTTTAAGTTACTAAATATTAAGTTGTAGTTATTATTATTGTTTTTTTTTTTTTATTAATTGTTTAGTAGCACGTGCACCTAAGAGGAGGGCCTGGTGATCCGTCACACAGGGTTATCCTAGTACGGACTCCAGCCCCTCACAAAGTTGCACTACTTATATTATTTTAATTAGCTTTAAGTTCATTTTGTTAACTTTGTGAGGAGGAAAATAAAGCTTATATTATTATTATTCTCTTTATTTACATTAATCACATTTAATTACATTTTTAAATATAGATATAAAAAATAAAACATTTAAAAATATAAAAAAAAGGTAGACCCAACGGCATCGGGTACAGGGACCAAGCTACCGGTGGTTAGGGCTCCAGAGAGAGGAACCTCCTCACAATACGTGCCGTGTCAAGCAGTACTGCCTTCTGCATCAGACCTATGATCCAACTGTCAAGCGAGAGTCTCCGTAGATGTTGATAGAGACTCTTTGGAATAAGTCCATTGACCGAAAGTACTATCGGAACAATGATCGCCGAATCAACATGCCACATGTCGACAACCTCGTGAGCCAAGTCCAAATATTTAGTTTGTTTGTCTTTTTCTGCTTTAACAAGGTTCTCGTCATGAGGAATGGTGATATCGATTATCATTGCACGGCGTTCTGACCGATCTATCACCACAATATCTGGCTTATTGGCAACAATAGTCCGGTCAGTGATGATAGATCGGTCCCAATATAATGTAACACTACTATTTTCGAGAACCGGGTCGGGTACATACTTATAATACGGTACTTCTGCATCGACAAGATGATATTTAAGAGCAAGTTGTTGGTGGACAATTCTGGCTACTTGGTTGTGTCTATGCAAGTATTCACCATTCGCAAGACGAGAACAACCAGAAACAATATGTCTGAGTGATTCTCCGGGACAGTGACATGCCCGACATATGTCAACTGTACCATCCTTCAGGATATATTTCCGATAATTCTTAGTCATTACGACTTCGTCCATAATTGCAAATACAAAACCTTCAGTTTCTCCAAAGAGATCACCGAATCGCAGCCAGGACACAGATGCTAATGTGTCAACATCAGGCCCATTCAAGGTCCGGTAAAAACGCCCATGCAACTCCTTGCTTTTCCATACTTCTTTACGATCATCGATAGTATGTATTATAGGTTTGCGCCAATTCTCTTTGCCCAAACAAAGCGGAGTAAGCCCGACATCCACTGACACAACATCTCTATGTATATCCGCGTCCACAGAGAGATAATATTCTCTGAGATTGTACACCTTACGATTGTGGAGGGTCTTAGCACTTAAAAAACCACGACCCCCACTCTTTCGTGGAATGTACAATCTCATTACCGAAGAACGCGGATGATGCATTCGATGTGCAGTCAGTAGAGTTCGAACTTTTCTATCCAAAGTTTCTAGCTCAGTCTGTGTCCACCTTAGTATGCCAAAGGAGTACATCAGAACCGGCATGACCCAACCGTTATAGGCACGAACTTTATTACCCCCTGTCAAAAGGCTATTTAAAACCTTTTTCAAGCGGGCAAAAAAGCGATCCCGTAACTGTTGTTTCATGTCCGTTTCCGCTATACATAAAGCCTGTGACATACCAAGGTATTTGTATGTGTCGGATGGAGAGAGACATCTAAGCTTTATGGTATCTGAGAGTTGTAACTCATCAGATTCCACAACCTTACCTCGCTTTACATGCATGACAGCACATTTATCCACACCAAACTCCATTTTAATAGAATTACTAAAGGTTTCTGTTTCCTTTAGTAAAACTAATAATTGGGATTTAGTTGGAGCAAATAATTTCAAGTCATCCATGTACAGGAGGTGGGATATAACTTGACCATGTCTCTTTAACCGATAGCCTAACCCTGAACACTCTAACAGAGTGCTAAGAGGGTTCAGTGCTAAGCAAAACCACAACGGACTGAAACTATCACCCTGGAATATACCTCGCTTAATTTGAATAGGTACGTTGTTTCCTAAACCCTGTCTACATCCCGAATAAAAAAGAACCGTATTCCATTTCGTCATACATGTCCTTAAAAAAGTGCATAGAGTTGCATCAATCTTATACAACTCCAGCACTCTCAGAAGCCATGTATATTATTATTATTATTATAATTTGAATTTAAGGAACGTAAAGACATAGTAAATCTATCTGTTGAACGAACAATTGAATTGGCATCATTGG
The DNA here is from genome assembly GCA_905475405.1 of Schrankia costaestrigalis. Lineage (NCBI taxonomy): Eukaryota > Metazoa > Arthropoda > Insecta > Lepidoptera > Erebidae > Schrankia > Schrankia costaestrigalis. The sequence goes on along the minus strand of FR997838.1, from coordinate 18,785,207 downwards.
AAACAGGACAATTCATAGTAGTATCAGTATATAGACCACCACTAGGTTCCTTTGATATTTTTGAATTAATCATGGAAGAGGTTTTATTTAAACTGTCAAAATCAAACAAGAAACTTATTATATGTGGAGATTTTAATATTAATATTTTAGAATGTAGCAAATTAAGTCTTAGATTGATAAATCTATTTAAATCATACAACTTAGTTAATATGTTTATGGAACCTACTAGGATAACATCAAATAGTGCAACATGTATAGATCATATTTTTACAAATATAATTCCAACTCAGAAATGTATTATTAACAAATTAAATTCAGATCATAGTGGCCAATTAATCCAATTCGATAATGTAAATAAAATAATATCAAAGAAGTATATAACTTGTGTACCGGTAACTGCAAACCGTTTGAATAATTTGAAAACAAAGTTACTTAGTATTGATTATTCATTTTTATTAAATATATCACATCCAAATGAAATGTATAACTCTTTTTTTACTACATTTCATAAATTATTTAGTGAGATTTTTACCTGTAAAACATTTGCAGTTACTAATACATTAGCATTTAATGACTGGGCAACAGCGGAGTTACACAAAGGTAGGCAATTATTGTATAACTTATATATGAAGAAAAATCAATTAACACCAGTGATGAGTTCAAAAAGTATGTAAAAGAATTTTCAAAAAACTTTAAAATTAACTGTAAAAATACCAAAGCACAATATATGTATAACCTCTAAAATAAAAAACAGTAATAATAAAATTAAGACTACTTGGAATATTATAAATGAGGAAACAGGTCGAAAAAATCAACAACACAAAGACCTAAAATTAAAAGTTGAAGATAATATTATAGATTCTGATTTAGATATAGCGAATACATTTGAAACATATTTCACCAATATTTCTATAGATATTACCAAATCTTTGAACTCCTCACCCCATGCGGCTATCACTCTCTTAGAAGAAAATGTACCACATTGTAACGAAACATTTAAATTTAGTCATGTTAGCCCACTTGACATTATTAAAACTTTTAATTCTCTAAATGTTAAGAAAACAGCTGATCTATGGGGAATCTCTGTTAGCATTTTAAAAACAGTTATAGACATCATTGCACCGGAATTAGCTTTTATTTTTAATAACAGTATAGACCTAGGTATATTCCCAGACCTTATGAAACCAAGTAAAATAACACCTCTTTTCAAATCAGGTAGTAATTTAGATCCTTCAAACTTTAGACCAATATCTGTGTTGCCTGCGTTTAGTAAGATATTTGAAAAACTAATTCTTAATCAATTAATTAGTCACTTTAATAAGAATGTTTTGCTTCACGATAGACAATTTGGATTTACACGTGGTCGTTCAACTACCGATGCCGGAGTTAATTTAGTAGAACACATATTTGAGGCTTGGGAGGAGTCACAGGATGTTTTTGGCGTTTTTTGCGATTTATCCAAAGCATTTGATTGTGTCGATCACGAGACTTTACTAAGGAAATTAGGTCACTATGGTGTTAGAGATTCCGCTTTAGGTATAATGAAATCATATTTAAGCGATAGAGTACAAAAAGTAGATGTAAATGGTAAGCGTTCGCCCGGATCAGTTGTTAAAATGGGGGTACCACAAGGCTCAATACTAGGACCATTTCTATTTCTTATATATATAAACGATTTGCCAAATTTAGTTAAAAAGAACCCCGAGATAATTTTGTTTGCCGATGATACATCCTTTATTTTTAAAATTAATAGACGACAACCTGCGGTAGACTACATAAATAATTCTCTTTTGGAAATAGTATATTGGTTCAGTTCAAATAATTTGTCTCTAAATAAAACAAAGACAAAATGCATAAAATTTACCATGCCAAACGTTCTTGATATAAAACCAATAGTTAAAATCAATGATGAGGAACTGGAAATAATTAACACTACAGTATTCCTAGGCATTACTTTAGACAATAAATTACAATGGGGCCCCCATATTGAAAAATTGTCAGGTAGGCTTTCTTCAGCAGCATACGCAGTAAAAAAAATACGTCAGTTAACAGATATAGACACAGCTAGGCTAGTTTATTTTAGTTATTTTCATAGCATAATGTCGTATGGTATTCTGTTGTGGGGTAGTGCGGCTGATATTAACACAATATTTGTTTTGCAAAAAAGAGCGATACGTTGTATATATAATATGGGCCCAAGAGAGTCTCTTAGAGATAAATTTAAAATAATTAAGATTATGACTGTGCATTGCCAGTATATATTTGATAATTTAATGTACGTACACAAAAATATTAACAAATATAAAAAAAATGAGTGATATACATAATGTTAACACTAGAAATAAAAATAAACTTGCTGTTCTCCACACTAGGCTTCATAAAATAAGTAATTCTTTCGCTGGTAATGGTATTCGTTTTTATAATAAGCTCCCTAGGAAAGTTAAAGAATTTTCAGTTAATAAATTTAAATCTTTTATTAAACATAAGTTAATATCGAAATCATATTATAGTGTAAAGGATGACTTAAACGATAAAAATGCTTGGATCTGAATTGTCCTGTTTACTAAATAAAATAATATTTGTGAAGTGATCACCAAAAGAGCGATAGGAACCCAGCAGAGTTTCTTGTGGGTGTCTTCTCTGACATGGTCGTGTTCCGAACCCTCAGTAAACTTAGCCGTTAAGTTAGACGAGCATATTATGTGATCACTATAAAACGACCTTCACACGCGGTATTTTTATATCTTACGTGAATAAACTAATTTTTCTTTCTTTCTTTCTTCTTTCTAAACAGTATTACCTGTCTCTCTCTAGCTCGCAGAATTAGTATATTTCTATCTTGCTCACATCTTCCTGGTGGTGTTGTAAGTCGATACACGAGTTTCGGTTTCGTCCTTGACCGTGTCTGCGGGTAATAGCATCGGTCTCAGGTGGCTTCAACCGATGCACGATGGTGCTTGCTGATTCAGTTTACATTGTAATGCAGTCACGAAATATTTATGAAAATTTTATATTTAAAATATATTCTTATGGTATTGTGTACTTATGGTATGAAAATGTCTATAAATTATTAATAGTGTTGCGTATATGGTACAAATTTGTCTAAATTATTAGATGTTTTGACAAAGATGTAACAAATGGCATAAAGAATAAACTACCAGTATAATAATAGCCTGGGATTAGAGCCATCGACCTCTATATAACAGTAACAAACTGTAACCACTATTCCACAAAGGTTGTCAAATGAGTAAATTATGTGCTAACACTGACAAAAATAGAAAATTATGTAATTTATTATGTGCCTGAAGTCGTAGAAGGAAAAAGTAGCGTCATAGCATTAGGTATAAGCAGCGAGAAAAGAACCTCGAAACATAAGCTTATACCACATTTTACGCCATTGAGGCATTTGTTTCTTACTTTCTTTTTTAATACTCGCTTATTTTAACGGAAGATAATGACATAAAAAAGATGTTTTATCGTATCACTCTTCATTTAATTTAATTCAATGAATAATTCATTGGGCTATTTAAGTACTTCTACACAGCTGCCGAAATAAGACGGCCAAAGTTTGCGCCGTTAAGTAGATATATTGTATTTATTAGATCATAGAAAATTATCCGTGTGTTGACAGAGTAAGAAGCTATTTGTCACCATACTATTTCATCATAAAGGAGTCGTTAAAGCTGACTAATAAGCTACGCATAGTAGTAACATGACAAATTTTCCTTTTATTTTTATAGACTTTAATGTTAAAGCGAGTAGGTAATGGTTTGGAAGCAAAGTAAAATATGAAATTTTAACATATTTACACATTATCATCTTATTCCAAACTAAGCTTATTTACAAATGAAAAGACCGCTTTGAGGAGTAAGGAATAGAATCCTGGCGTGATAGGTAGATAACAGCCGCGCCATCTGATCATCAAAAAAGCTTAATTTTAAAGTTACACAGAGATAGAAGTTTGTATTAAAGATAACTGGAAATTTTTGATACACAGAACTAACTCCTAAATGTACAATACGCTTAATACATTCCGTAAGACTACATTGTAGTCTAGATGTCATCTTCTGGCAATACGTATGCTGCATACATTACGTGTCTTAAGTAAACTTCACAATATTCAGGTAATTGTGACGTTGGACTTATTTTCTCAAGGATACACGTCTAATGTGTCCTTGTACATTTTTTAACATAAAGGTACCTTATATTTTTATTCAGCTGCCAAAATTAAGTTCTTTTTATGTTTTTATGAAATTATACCAAAGTGAAATTCAGTATCAGGTATATTTATTAGTAATAACAGCTACAATACTAAGGCAACATTGTCAGGTTTTGTATTTGATGAATTATTTTAACAGAAAACTACCGCTTGAGGAATCATTTGTGTGTCCGAATGTTTGTGGGTCCCAGACAGAAAAATGTGAGAAACAGTAGCGATTTGGTATGTTATTTAACATCGTACATCCTATCCGTCACAAGTATTGATCTATTGAACGCACCACAATAATATTACTATGCAGTTCACACAGACTCGAAGGTCAGCACGTCTCTAAACTCTATCCCTACAATATATCCTAACATTTAACAAACTTTATGTTTTCTTCACAATCTAAAAGTCACGTTTGGTACAAAACGAAACTATTTCCATTATAAAGTTGTGAACTGCATTGATCTGCTGGTGCAGTATGGCAGCGTACAGACAAAAGGCGGATATCTAATGCTCGCAGTCGGCCTGCGGTATCAACCTTCCACACCAATGAATACCTTCTTTCAATATTTCCTATTCAAGATTTACTGGATCTGGTTTAAACTGATATTGAGTTATTATAGCTGATTTGGATTCAGGCTCAAACGTAAATAGGCTGTGATTTAGTTTTGTAAGCTGTTTTTTTTTTTAAAAGGACTAACTTCTTCTACCTATGACTATCAGCCCTAGATTAAAATGTACTTTACACATTTAGATACAAATTTAGAACAGAAAATGGTATACATTTTAAAATCTATAGACAGATGTTTGTTACTAAATAATTATTAGCACCTTATCAGCTTATTAAATACACCATGGTTACGAAGGGACGTTTTGTCTGCTTATACTACTTAACGGATCGACCAAGGTTTTTATGACAAGTTTTCCTTATTTTGTTTTCATAATAATAAAATATGAGAACTTTCTTTATGTTAACAGTGACACAATGTTTTTTTATTAATTACCCAGGTACTAAAGGAATAAAATTCCCATAACTTCCAGGCATTTACCTCTTAATGAAAGTTAGTTATAAGATAGAAAATTCGCCTAGCCAAAGCTTATTTTTAATTTAAAACATTTTCTCACTGAGTTAATAAAATGTTTATCCTGAACATTGATTTACAAAAAACCAAAGATACACACTCCACTTCCCAAAAACGTCCGCAACAAATGGGCGCATTGTGCACTTTTTTTAAATTAGTATCGCGTTGTTCTACCGGCAAACGTCAATCATTAAATTTTATTGCTTTATGTGCATTACTTTTTAAATACAACTTTATGTCATGCGTGTAAGATTGAATTTGAAAAAAGAAATATGTTTACGATATTACTATACGTATTTATTGCGTATGTTTAATTTGGTGACACTTTTGGCTGTTAGTTTTGTTTGAAAATGTGCATCTAGGGTTTTTTATAAATCAATGATCCTGAACTAATGTTCATATACATACGTATACCGCTAACAAAAACGAAGACACTTACCTAGAACAAAACGTATTATCTTACAAATCAAATTCAAAAATTCTAGTAAAAATGGTTTCTATAGACAAATGGATATTTTGTTTTCAATCATAGCTTTACGTGCTTATCGACCTTTGATTGTATCAAAGGTCAAAACACCAGATTGTTGAACTAATAAAGTTTATTCGTAGACTATAAGTTGGGGCTATTATTTCGTAGTTTACAGTTAAAGTATAAACAATAAGCGTGTGAGACTGAAGAATAAAAATAACCAAGTGAAGCTAAAACGTTTATCAAGTTATAATAAAACCTCGTTTGTTGATAAACGGAGAATAAATAACATCACCACACGTTATTTTCCCGTAAGTCTTATAGAAGCATCGATTGAAGCAAATTCAATAAGCAGTACCAGAGAAGCAAAAGCCGAAACAAACTATACACCAAACAGTCTGCATTAGAATTAGTAGTCCCAAATGGAGGAGATCCATCCCAGTAAAGGGACATTTAGATGCTGGTAAGAAATTGTTAATAGCCACCTCGTGCATAAACGCAAGTTCAAATACATTTTGATATTCCAAAACGATTCTTTCAAACATAAAAAATGTTAAGGTACTTTATTATTTATGAGGTTTTTGTTCGGTCCCGGCTTTTTTGTCTTAGTGTTTCAGGAATATTTGAATAAAACTGGAACTTGCGCGCAATTTATCAATAAGGCTTTAAACAACAAACATTAAGCATGTTACAACATCTGCGAATAATTAAAAGAAAAAATCCAAGCATCAAAGTCGAAAATGTTTTATAAAGTTTCAAAGGCTACTTTTTATGTTAATGCCCGTTATTTTTCTCGCACAAATTATTTTAATATTAAAGGAAAACATGCCTTTTTAAGGTAATAGAGAAGTAGGGCTTCATCCGTAACTGTGCAAACTGTGGGTCCGAGAGAAGCGTGCTCAAAATTTCAACTGTGACGAAATTGTCAACTCTCCGATTCCCGTCACGTGGGTTTTATTGTAGACCGTCGCTTTAGGGAGCCGTAATTCAAATCAACCCAAGTGCCGGAGACCTTGTCGAACCAAATAGAAAATTCTCAAATCCTCGGGGCACTATTTACAAACGAGACGAAAGAATCGAACGAAATATTGCAATGAAATGCACCCGAACTCAAAAAGATAAAGTTCATACAAAATAGAACTATTCTTGAGTAATAAATAGAGAACTGTTTATAATATAAGCTTCTTTAATGACCAGATTTAAACTCGCAAATATATTTAGACTTACAAAAAGTAGATGCATTTGTAAAATGTTTTACTTAATAACTGTTTAGTCAGCCGAATTTAAGTAATTAATATAAATTGACCATTTCTTGAAATCATTATGAAGCTAAACGTAATTAATTGCTATATTTAGACAAAAACCTAAATAACTTTTTCCAACTAATTTTTCTTGTCATCTGTGACACTGAAATATTTTCTAGTAAATACGAACGTACTAAATCAAAACAAGTCAAAGATAGGTCGCAGTAATCATATATTTTGGCGCCCAGACTGGGACCTTGTCTAATGGAATGAGGTATAGTTTACTTACACAGGTATGGAGATACGAAATAATATGTAAATGTGAGTGTAGCGTATTTCGGGCGCCTACTTGAAATGATTGCTCATATTATATTTGTTATTACGACATGAGTTTCACGCAACATCACATAGAAGGATTTAGTTAATTGCAGTTGTAAATTTGTCACGTTATAGTTTACGGACTCTTGGTGTGTTTAAAACATTCAGTTATTATTTGATTCTTAATGATTAAAGTTTAGATAAATGGTCATCAGAGAATGTCAACAATTTCTTATTTTATCGTTATCTTTATTCACCAAAATATGCAGCTTGTGATGCCCTTAGCAGGAAAGACAAGTAGGGTATTTACACTAATTACAAGTAATTGGTAAAAGATCAATACGCCAACAAAAATAAAAACCCCGTACATAATTGTAGGGTTCAAAATGAAGAATATCCCAAAATAACAATCCCCTGAGAACGACGTCACGAGTTAGGCTAGTTGATAAAAAAATAAAACCGAAATAAATATTTTGTATCCATTATCGAAAGTAATTGAATAGTCTGCGTGGTTGGTTTTCACTTACAAATTTTATGTTTGAGTATGCTTGAAAGAAATTAAGTCAATTTCGTTTTAAAAAAGCTCGGAATAAGTCGATTGGAATTGTAAAATGAAAACTTAGCTGACACAAGGGATTTTGTTAAATGTTTTATGCAAGTTGGAATATTATTTTACAAAAAAAAAAAATTGTCGAATGTCAGCGATTATTTACTTTTGAAATGAACCCGAATGACTTTGAGTTTGCAAAATAATAATTTAATGTAATTTAACCGTTGTTTGTTTAAAAAATGAGTATCTAAATAATATTTATATTTTCCGTCGTTGCTTTACTTTGTGGCTTAGCACACAGCTTCAGAACGAGTGTCAAAAAATACAAGGCTAAACTAACTTATACATTTTCCCATCTTAAAGATTTCCTTCTTTTGTTTTATTATAGCTGTTTATTATTTGTTTTATTATATTAGAGCATAGCTATAGCTATTTAAGAAACAAATTTAAACAACGCAAAGTATAATAAAATGTAACATAAGGCTGGAAAATGTTTCCAACTAAAGTAGGAATACTGTTGCGGTTATAAATTTTAGACGTACTGAGGAAAGATAAATATGTGTTCAAATGATTTGTGTGCGATGTCTGTGCCACAAAGAGGATGGTATAATATGTAATTCGGGAACAAATAACGACCTTCCATAAAATTATAAGCCTCGTAAAGTTTCACATTACCTCGGATCGTTTATCATCTAAAATTATTTGAACTTTCAAACTGTTTGGATTGGGGTGAGCTTTATTACATCGATATCGTTTGCTGAGATCTCTATTAATAATAACTATTTAGTTGCAATTTTTATGTATATTAGAATTAGCATGCTGACGAATTTATAACACAAATATTAAAGTGGAACACATATCAAAGTGGTGACCCGAAGTCAAATCTAGGGATTCGTAAGAATAACAAAGGAAGAGGTTGAGCAGGCTTTATCACAAGTTTGGAAACACTCTTTAAAGTATTGTGTATAAGTTTCGCATTTAATATTAATTCTTTACATGTCAAAAAATTAGATAGTAATGGGGATAGCATACTGTTATAAGGAAATGATTCATCATAACAGCCCATTAATGTCCCACTGCAGAGACGGGCCTCCTTCCGTGACGGAGGGATACTTGGCCTACTAATACCACGCTGGCCAGACGGATTGGTATAGGGTTTAATTTCAAGTTTTCCTTCTTTTTATTTCGTTAAGATAATATTCACGGATAGTCCCTTAGTCGGTTTTTACGACACCCATGGGATGAGATGGGGTGGTGACATATTGTATTCTTACTCCGTCACCACACAGAGAGAGGAAATGATTGGCAATTTCAAACCTTGACTGTCTGATATTTAGTCAAGTACGTAGTTTCCCGGTATTGCCTTCGCGATCAACTAGCACATTATTATTAACCATCAACAGGTAATTCCTACCGTAACAAGCGCCGTATTATGCTATTTCAATTTAAAACAATTTGTGATAATACGATGAGATGGAAGGAAAATTTTCAAACATAAATAACTTCTAAGATACATTAAATAACAAATTCAATTAGGTGATCTTAGAGAATAAAATATACAAAGTGAGATTGAGGAATCCATTTACATTAGATAAACAAACGTTATACAAGTTGTCTGAACAGTACAATAGACTTTACAGAAAGTGCATGTAAAGTTACCTATCAGGGTTACGGGTCAATGCACACAAACTCTGTAGGTACTGAATGTAGGCGTTACATACAATTGCTTTGACTCTCGATATTGTTAAGGGTATTGAAGAGTTTTGTCTGTATTAACAGAGTTACAGATATAGCGAGGATATCTTACGTTATGACACTTGTTTAGGTGGTAGTTAATGTAGTACATAATACATATATAATTCATCACGTGAAGTAGCAATCGCAGAGTAAACCCAGCACTTTACTGATGCATTGCGATTGTTCCTTGGATCAACGACTTAAAAAAAGAACACCAAAGCATTTAAAAAGGCAACAGTTGACCAGTGGGGATAAAATTATCAAAAATAATGCATTTATTTAGTTTAATATAGCTACAAACACGTGTCGTGCAACTCGAACTATAAATATACCTAATGTAGGTACAACGCCATTCATTACATTTGCAATCCTCTTGAGCGTATTTCCAAGAAGCTTTTAAAGAAATAACTTTAACATGATGTTCAGAGCACTTATACAAATATTATTTTCGTTAATAAGAATATGAAAATTTTGGATAAAATTTTGTTATCAATGTCTAGCCAGCATCCTATGGTTTCCATCTGTGACAAAGCCGTCTGACGTATACGAGCTGGTATTAATGACATAAAGTGTCACCACTTTTTTAGCTAGTATGAATACCATAAAGTGTCACCACTTTTTCTCTATATACACAAAAGTCGATTAAGGTACAGGAACTTAACGCTTTCAACTTAACGATGAAATAAACACACCTAAAACAGCCAGATAAAACGTGTTTCATTTGAACCCGTATCTATAACACAAACAACTAAAATAGTTTTCATAAATGACCTATTTATTCACTCAGACTCCACCTACCTACGTCACGAGTGCATGATAATAAATGTCAGTAATTTGCAAATGAATAAATTTCGCCGAGTAGCTGAACGCTATTTGTCAGTTAGGGGCAACATTACCCTACGTCGTCGTGCCAATGTGTGTCATATGATAATGATTTACATAACAAATAGCCCCAACAGGCAAAATATATTATTGTACTTTATTCTACAGCTTATTTTGAATAAAAAATAATATGATTAGCTGTTTCAAGGGCCGTCCTTCTGTATAATATTTCTATTATTCATGATTTTCAGTATTTTTGCAATGGTAAAAACATATAGTTGTTTCCCCATTTTTTTTGACATCACGTACTTCAATCAAGGCCTAGAGTATCAGGGGATCTAACCGTATTAACAAAACGGACTCTAGAAGGAACACTAACTACTATTGTCATCGTACGACAAAATAAGCATATTACAAAAGTAAACATGGAATAATTAAAAGAAAGGATTCTCTTCCCCATATAATCAAAAAAGGTTTCCATACACCTAAATTTTCATTACATGCAGCCTCCTTTAATCGGATACTGGCATCAAGCTAAGGTTAGGGTTAACGTAGTCGGAGTAAGCCACAAACTAATGCTTATTGGAAATACATACGAGTACCTACTACTGCAGAGCGACATTGTTTCCGTACCCATATGCTATTATTGTATAAATTTAATTTAGTTACAGCATGAGCTAAATTAACATTTAACTGTAGATATCACTTACGTTGGGGTTTATTTATTTTATTAGATATGATAATTTATAAACCATAATATCATTGCATAAGAAGCAATGAATTATAGAATTGTAATACTAATTTTAACTTCACAAGTAATAGTGACTTAAACTAGCAATTATAAAAACGTTTGCATGTCTAAATTACATCCACTAATTAATCTAAAATTCTTGTGTTTACAATACTTTACAAACGAACACCTCCTTAATTATGTACGTGATATAATACAGGAAACGTGAATGGCATTGAACTTGTAAATAAACGTAAATGTACATTTTATTTTGTTACGGCAAAGTCTAAAATATTACCATTTTCCGACCACGTCCGCTCTGTATATCTGGGACACGAATTACAATGTAGCCTTTTAAAAATTGTTGTCTTTTTTTAACTTTTTACTAATGTATTTAACGAAAAAAGGCTCTTTATAGGTTAACTAAAAGTTGTGTTAGTTTATATGCTACCAGGGCGGGTCAATAAGTCCGTGACTTTTTAGATTTCCCGCCTCTTAATTGAAATAGCAACACTGCTCCTGTCAAGAGTCATCTGTCAGTTGACTCTTGTCAAAAATTGAACAAGTTTTGACATTTAGTTTCTTTTTGGCAACCGTTTATATCAGACTACCACGTTGACTAAGAAGAAAATAGAAAAAAGTAAATTTCGTGTGCTCATAAAGCATCATTTTTTGCGAAAATACTCTATTACGTAAACCAAAGCTAAGCTTGATAAATATTATGGGGACTCTGCACCATCCATTTCTGTGGTAAAAAGTGGTTTACTGAATTTTATTGTAGCCGTACAAGCACATAAGATGCCGAACGTTCTGGACGCCCAGTTAAGGTCTCCACATCCGAAACAATCAAAAAAATTCACGATACGGTTTTAGTCGATCGGCGATTGAAAGTAAAAGAAATTGCGAAAGCCACAGGCATCTTATATGGATCAGTGGTTTCTATTTGAATCATAATTTGGGTATGAGAAAGCTTTCAGCAAAATGGGTGCCGCATTTGTTCACAATCGACGACAAACGCAAACGTGTGACAATTTCGCAGGAATGTTTGACTTAGTTCAATCGCAATATGAACGAGTTCTTGTGCCGTTTTGTAACCGTGGATCCACCACAACATACCGGATACCAAACAACGGTCAAAATAGTGGGTTTCTCGGGGTGAATCGGCGCCAAAGAAGGCAAAGGTGGGTTTGTCAGCCAATAAAGTCATGGCGACTGTTTTTTGGGATGCACGCGGTTTTATCCACATTGACTACCTTCAAAAAGGAAAAAACAATCAATGGTGAATATTGTAAATGATACGCAGTGGCTTTGTTTGAAGTGGTGTAACTTTATTCATCATAATAAATTATACATGACATGTAACAGATGTCGCTAGTAGGTACATACCATAAATAATGTTTTGTTACAATATTAACACCTCCGCTTAACAAAATCATGTATATTTAGAAATAGGTAGTATACCAAGCTTTTTAGTAAAATATTAATGCTTTAAAGACCCTAAACTTTTTGTAAAAATATCTGCTGGCATTTCATTTGTTTCTAGATAATTAACTTTAACAAACTTATTTGCAACTGCCTCTCTTACAAAATGGTATCTTACATCTATATGTTTAGACCTTCTATGGTATACTTGATTTGATATAAGTTTTTGAGCACTTTGACAATCATTATACAAAGTTATTGTTTTGGAATTGCCTAAAATCTCAAACAATAAATTCTTTAAATAAATAGCCTCTTTACTGGCTTCTGACATGGAAATGTACTCTGCTTCTGTTGAAGATAGGGCTACATTTCTTTGTTTCCTACATTCAAAAGAAATAACTGTACCAGACAACTTAAAACAAAAACCAGAAAAAGATTTTCTATCATTTATATCTGAAGCCCAATCTGCATCAGCATAGCCTTCTATATAAGATTCGTCCTTATAAAAAACAAGACCATAATTTTTAGTACCTTTTAAATACTTTAAAATTCTTTTTAAATGTTTCCAGTGAGTTTCATCATATGAATTATTAAATTGGCTTAAATAACATATACTGTAAGCTATGTCTGGTCTAGTTAATACAGCTAAATACATTAAGTTACCTATCAACTGTCTATATGGAAAATTCTTATCACAAAAACTATTCTCAGATTTTTGTAACCTTAAATTAACCTCCATAGGAGTTTCTACACTTTTACAATGTGACATGTTAAATCTTTTCAACAAGTTTTCTACATATTGTTCCTGATCCACAGTTATAACATTTTTATACATATTAACCCTTAAACCTAAACATTGCTTAATTTGACCTAAATCTTTAATTTCAAATTGGCTACTCAAGTCTTGTATTAACTGACTAGTTACCTTTTCACAGTTATGAAAAATAAAAAAATCATCTACAAATAATGCTATTATGACTCTAACATTTCCTGCAAATTTAGTAAATAAACAAGGTTCATACTTAGATTTTATATATCCTAAAGACACTAAGTAATCATTGACTCTCTGATACCAAGCACGTGATGACTGTTTAAGACCATAGATGGCACGATTAAGCTTTAATACTTTATTGTCATCATTACAATCTTTATAAAAAGCAAGTTTTTGCATATATACAGATTCATTCAAAAACCCATTTAAAAAGGCTGTGGTAACATCAAGATGTCGTGTATTTAAACCTAGTTTTACAGTTAAAGAAAATAACAATCTCAAGGTAGTATAACGGAGCACAGGTGAGAAGGTTTCATGATAGTCTATGCCCGCTTTTTGAGAAAAACCTTTGGCCACTAGTCGAGCACGATAACGAATGTCACCTACACTATCATATTTCTTCTTAAACACCCACTTACTTTGCACTATTGTGGATTCACGAGGCTTATCCACAAGTTCCCATGCATCATTCTTCTTAAATGATTCTAATTCTTCTGCCATGCTTGTTTTCCAAAATTCACTTTCAGGTCCATTTAAAGCTTCCTCGAGTGTTATATCCGTTATATTTTGATCATCTGATTCTGCAATACATAAATTATTGTGTGTAAATCTATCAGGTATTTTTCTCACTCGCTTTGTTGGAACATCCTGATTCAAGTTAGATGATAAAACTTCTGGTTGTGATGATGTTTCAGAAAAACTTTCATATGAGTCTGAGCCATCTGAGTGACTTTCTGAAGAAACTTCTGGAATATATGTAACATCATTATTGTCACATTCAGAATCAGTATAATCTTGATTTCTGCTTTCCTCTTCTTTATTTTTTTCTTTTTTTTCTGAATCCTTGCACTCTATAGTAATATCGACTGTACTTTTAGTTGGTTCCATTATAATGATGTCTCTGCTAGTCATGACAGAGTTATTTTGTGGGTTATAAACCCTATAGCCCTTCACATTGTCTGCATAGCCTACCAAAATATGTTCTTTTGCCTTCTTATCCCATTTTAGGCGTTTTTCTTTTGGTATGTGCATCATGACCTTACTACCAAAAATACGAACATGACTTAAATCTGGTTTTTTTTTATTCCAAATTTCATATGGAGTCTTGTCTTTTAACCCGGTAACAACTGACCGATTTCTTAGATATACTGAGGTATTTATGGCTTCTGCCCAGAACTTTTTTTGTAAATTAGCATCAAAAATTAGACATCTAGCTTTTTCAACTAAAGACCTATTCATCCTCTCACATACACCGTTTTGTTGTGGTGTGTAGGGATTACTTTTCTGATGAATTATTCCTTGATGTTTCAGATGCTTATCAAAGTCTTGATTGCAGAACTCACCGCCATTGTCTGTTCTGAGAATTTTAATTTTCCTATCTGTCTGTTTTTCTACCATTGACTGGAATTCTCTAAAATACTTAAATACCTCAGACTTTTTTTTTTATGAAGTATACAAAAGCCATTTTGCTGTAGTCATCAACAAATAAAACGTAGTATCTGGATCCTCCTATGGATATATCTTCCATTGGACCACACACATCAGAGTGTATAATTTCTAAAATGTTCTGGGTGTTAGACAAGCTAGTGTGAAATGGTAGTCTAGCTTGCTTCCCCTGGCAACAAACAGTACACTTAGATTTGTCTAAATCTGCCTTATTTGTATAAATACCTTCTACAGCTCCATTCTTCATTTTGTTGAGGCTGGTGCAGTTTATATGCCCCAATCTTCGATGCCAAGTTTCACTTGATACTTTGGCTGTGGCTGCCAATAACTGTTCTGGTTTCTTAGTATATAATCTGTACACACCTTCTACCAATTTTGCCTTTCCAACTAGAGTTCTCTGTTTATTGTAAATATAGCAAAATTTTTCTTTGAAAATTACATCATTGCCATTCTCAATTAACTTACTCACAGAAAGCAAGTTTGTAGTTAAGCTCGGTATGCACAATACATCTAATACCGTGATGTCGTATTCTACACCATTCACAACTGTGGTGATGTTTACATCTCCAGAACACAGCACCGGAACGCATGTTTTATTTGCAACAGTTATTTCTTTGGTTTCATGAAGGTCATATGATGGATTCACAATGTATTCCTTTTTCGCTATCATGTGTTTACTTGCCCCGCTATCTATGTACCAACTATGACAGTTGAAGTTTCCACTAAAGAAAATAGCAAAGGCGTTGGATTGTTTTCTTTTGCTGTTTTCTAAACTCGGGCATTGATTCTTGTAATGACCTGTTTTTTTACATCTATAGCATTTTATTACTTTGACAGCTGTTGACGTTTCTCCTCTTGATTGTCTCTGGTCATACTTATTATTGCCATATTTCTTATGTTGCATATTTTTCACAGCAAAAGCAGTTTCCGTACCGGAAGTAGTACCAACATCCGCACACATATCCATCAACTTCGTTTTTATGATGTCGGCACATATATCTATACCTGAATGTTCAATGGCCATTAGCATGGGGCCATATTTTTCGGGTAATCCTGCTAACATTAATGCACCAATCCATTCATCAGTAATTTTAAAGCCTGTTCCTTGTAATCTTTGGCTCGTTTCTACAATTTCAGTTACATACTGGGTCATCGAATCACAATTATCAAGTCGTATGTTGATTAGCTTACGTAGCAATCCAATTTTTCTCGTGTAGCCGGTATCATCAAACATATTCTTTAACTTGATCCATAAATCATAGGTTGTTTCTGCATGCTTGATATGGACATAAAGTGATGGATCTATCGTCAACACTAACTTCGCTTTAGCTTTTGAATCTTCAATTATTTGCTTTTCCGTAGATGTAACCGGTAACCTCTCAGCGATAGCGGACGCCATATTTTCCAACACTAACACATTCTTCATTGCAAAACACCAATCTTCATAGTTTTCGCGCCCTTTCAACTTTGTAATGTTAGCTAAATAGTTTGTCGACATTTTTAACACAAAAACAAAAACTGTACTATACGATTTTCTTAATAAAACAATTTTATTAATAGCGTTCGCCCATAACCTGTAAATGATACGCAGTGGCTTTGTTTGAAGTGGTGTAACTTTATTCATCATAATAAATTATACATGACATGTAACAGATGTCGCTAGTAGGTACATACCATAAATAATGTTTTGTTACAATATTAACAAATATTACAGCAACTTATTGGGGCGATTCGATGAGGCATTGAAAGAAAAGCGACCGCAGTTGGCCAAGAAAAAAGTCCTTTTCCACCGGGGCAATGCTCGGGTGCACACAATGCAGTTTCCATGGTAAATCTCCATGAATTTGGTTACGAGTTGCTCCCTCATCCGGCCTATTTACTAGATCTAATTCCTTTTGATTATTTTTCGTTCCCAAATTTGAAGAAATGGCTAGGCGGAAAGAGATTTGCCACCAATGACGAAGTCACCTCACACACAAATGCCTATTTTGAAGACCTCGACAAAATACAATTTTCGGAAGGGATAAAATAATTGGAGAAACGTTGGGCTGAGTGTATAGATCTCGAAGGAGACTACGTTGAAAAATAAAATAAGTTTTTATCTAAAAAGCTGTGTTTTATGCTAAAAGTCACGGACTTATTGACCCGCCCTCGTATTTAAAAACCGTTTTATAGGTTTCCTGTTAAAAGCTAATAAATAATACAGTGATGAATGAGATCCCCCAACACTGAGTCTTTCACGACGGCCAACGCGGTAACCATTCCGGAAATTTATTTACAAAACTACACACATCAAAAAAGTCTAAGCAACATGCATGATATTACAAATTTACCATTTATATTAATTTATTTTACCATTTATTTTAATTATAACGTTGTATTTTATTTTTAAAATAATATTTTTAGGGTTCTATGATGTAAAAATAACAGCTGTTTTCTTTATAAGTTCTTTTAATAACAGAAATTAACAATATTAGAATATACAGGTACATAAGAAACTAAACTTTTTTTTTACAAATTGAAATTTCTTAAGAAAATGAATTTATTGTGAAAGAATAGGACAATTTAATACAAAGTATGGCCTCCTCTGCTATTCAGAACTTGTCGGCAACGATTATTCATTGAATTAATGAGACTGTTTATGTCATCTTGCGGTATTCGCTCCCAATGGAATTGTAGCAAATCCTTCAGCTGTTAGGTTGTTGTCACTCCGTCCAAGTCCTTCAAAACACGTCTCTGGAGCATGTCCCATGCATGCTCGATGGGGTTGAGGTCTGGCGATTGTGCAGGCCAGGGCAATACCTGGATGTTCTCCGTTGCCAAGTATTCACTGGTTCGCCGAGCTGTATGTGAACGCGCATTGTCATGCATTAACGTAAAATCGGAGCCAAAGGTTTGTGCAAATGGATGGACATAAGGTCTGAGAATATCCTCAACGTAATTTTCAGCGTTCATGTTTCCATTTACAAAAACGAGCTCAGTTCGCCTGTTCTTCATAATACCCGCCCATACCATAACTGTTGAGCCGCTGTATGGATGAACTTCCTGAACGCACCTGAGTCTTTCAGTATTTCCGGGTCGACGGTACACTCGCACCCTTCTTGTATCAGGCCTAAACCCGAATCGCGACTCATCGGAAAACATAATTTTATCCCATTGTTCCTGGGTCCATGTTATGCGTTCTCTACACCATTCATTTCGACGAGCGCGATTCCCGTGACGTATCGGTGGGCACCTGATAGGGCGTCGAGCTCGTAGGCCGTACTCATGCAGTCGATTTCGCACAGTTTGGGGACTTACATCAACACCACTTGAATTTTGTAGCCTCAAACTTATCTCTCGAGCGGTTAACATCGGCTGGCGTCTTGCAGTCAGTTGTATGTACCGGTCTTGCCGAGTGGTTGTACTCCTTTTACGGCCTGGATGCTGTTCAGCGGGTTCCCCTGTATTATTGTAGCGCTGCCAAAGACGACAAATAACACTTCTATGAATACCAAAATGTCGAGATACCTGAGATTGATTACTTCCCGCTTGCAACATCCCTACAGCTCTTTGCATTTCATCTGCCGTCAAATGACGTCGCTCCATGACGTAAAGAATATCTAACAATTCAATTTTGTCGCCAACTGTATTTAAATGGTTGGTAAAATTATAAAATCAAGACTAAAACGTAGCAATTAACATGCACTCAAATTCAAACAAATTCGCAGTCATTTGAATTTTATGAAAAAAAACAAAACATAATCGAAATTTTTTTTTTTACAACCAACCAGTATGTCATCAATAACAAAAAAGTTTACTTACCTATACACTTTGAGTGAGTAAATACTTAGAAATTAATTAATATAAATGGTAAATTTGTAATATCATGCATGTTGCTTAGACTTTTTTGATGTGTGTATATTCGTTATAGTACGAGTATCCTACTCCTACTAATATTATAAATGCGAAAGTTTGTGAGGGTGTGTGGATGGATGGATATTTGTTACTCTTTCACGCAAATACTACTGATGGATTTTGATGAAATTTGAAATATAGGTAGTTTAGGGTGTAGAATAACATTTAAGCTTTAAAAGCGCGGGTAAAGCCGCGGGCATCAACTAGTAAATTATAAATCTGAAGAATTAATTGCATAGCGTAATTCGTTAACAAAAAAAAACTTAGGTATGTAAAATGAAATAATTTTGAACTTGTTTCACAATCCTACCCAATAGCGACAACCAGTACTTGTAGCAGGCACTAATTATAACCGCAGAATACTGTACACTTAATGTTACATAATATTTACTTGACAAGGACTTTTTTGGTTTGTTCAACATTATGTTTACAAAGTTAATTAGGAAGTGTCGCCTAGTCATCTCATTAGACATGACTAGGAAATTTTTAAAATAATAAATATTTAAAATATTAATTTTAATTAAGGTTTTTTTCAATAACTTTCGTGTGTTAAGCATTTAATACGTGTATTAGACGATTTAGGTATACGAGCTAAGGGGTTAGACTCGTTGATAGATAATAGTTAGAGTCGATTACATGATACAACTACAAAAAAAAGTCATAAGTAAACCATGAAAACTTCACTTTCCATATCGCCGTCCCCAACGAACACTATGGTAATAGCTATAACCATTTTTTTTTATTATTGCATATTCGCTATCCACAGACTGTATTACACTACTCAATTTTTTTTTAGGGCCCGGCGATAAATACTTTCTAAGATAATTAAAAAAGTAATGATCTTTAAGTTATTGTTCCAGGAACACTTAGTAGACAATTTGAAACGATTATTACCGCAAAAGCATATTACCAAATCTTTTGAATCAAAGTTGTAGAGTAAGCTACTATTACCATATTGCTCAAGGGAAAAATGACAACGCCGTGGCCAGTAATCGCCAACAAAATATCGTTCGGATGAGAACTCGCATTCATATTTATCGCAATGTGTTATTGCTCTCTCTCACACCCTACGTGACAGACAGTTTTATTACATTACGATTGAAGGACGAAGCATTAGGCATGCTTCGTCCTTCAATCGTAATGTTGAAGAAAATAAGCGTTAATAACAATAACAGGTAAAGAGGTAAATCAGAGTAGGTATATTTGTTTTTATTTTGTTGTTATTTTTGATTTTTAACTAAGTACCGGCACATACCAGACAGTTACTTACTGTTGTTATGGTTTCTACTCTGCTCAAGAAGTTAGTACAATGCAAAAGAGTATGATTAGTATACGTGTTTTAATTTTATATACTAATTATAACGCTTAAACTATGCTCGTTTCATTATTATAAATATTATATAAAAGGGATATTAACGCGCATTTTATTTAACTTGACGTTTCGGCACAGGTTGCCCTGGCCGTGGTCGCAAGCTGACTGGTGATGCGATTAGATTATTATCATCTACCGTCGTATCTTGAGATGTTACTTTAATGGTTCTACACATAACACTGACCGAATAGCTGTTCTGTACGTTACCCGACCGTTCAAAAACGGGAAGTTTTGTGTTTGAAATCACTGGATTTCACATTGCTGACAATTAGAAACCGTCATTCCGGTTAAAGCTCCTAGGGGACTTTTTGATTTCGATGGCCTCGCGCACAAGTCTTAAGTATAATAGTGGCAATCGGTGGAGATTACCCGAGGTTTATGAAATTCTATCTAGTGAATAGCGCCAGCGTTCACCAGGTGTTCGGCGATTGCTGACTTGTTGGTCTGTCGGTTCTTTGCTTCCGCTTTGTTTGCCCAATAATAGAGCTGCCACAGCTACAGTCAATCTTGTACAATCCAGGACATTGCAGACGAAGGACATCATTTACTGAACGTACTATACTATTAACCTTGGCCTCCGGGGTGAATATAGTGTTTATAGAGAAGTTTCTCAACACGGAGCCAATCTTATCTGTCACGCCTTTCAGAGACGTACGCAGGTCCTGTTCACTCCAGGATGTCTCTCCCTTTTCATTGGTCCCTTTACAATGGATGAATAATGGTAAATACGCAAGAATAATGATTCTTAAGTGCTATGGTATAGCTCTCGCTATACTATATAGGTGTCGCGGGTGGTGATAAGACGTTGCGTGTAAATACCTGTCCGTGTGTATAGGTTTACTGTAAACACTGTGTGATATGGACCCATATAGTTAGTCTTATGGCTAGTTTGACATCTAAGAAAAACAATGACATGTCCGCCTCCATTTCATACGTTAAAAGCATCTTTAAATGGAGAGTAATAAGATGTGCAAATATATTGACCTACCTCCTGCTTGCTTCCTTTACCTATGCTAAAGATGTCATCAACATAACGTTTTCAAAGCCTGATAGTTTTTGGGCCAAGGCTCAGGGCCTTCTCTTCGAAATGTTCCATCCAGAGATTAAGCAGTACCGGGGCTACTGAACTTCCCATTGCGACGTCATCAATCTAGAGGTAGTATTGACCTTGGAAAGGAAGTAGTTGCCATCCAAGCAGTGTTTTAGAAGATTAACATAGTTGTGGGGCATATCATTGTCACTTAGTTTGTCTCTAACTACCTCAACGCATTCTTTGATTGGAATATTGGCGAAAAGAGATTCTACATCAAAACTCACAACCAGTTCGTCAGGTTTCAATCGTAGATTCCTTGTTGACTAGACAAAGGGGCGCGAATCCTTCACAAAAGACGGTGTTTATCACAGGTGGCTGTAATACTAACGTAACGTACTTCGCAAGGTCGTAAGTAGAAGAAGAGATTTGACTTACGAAAGGCTGCAATGGTACGTTAGACTTATGTATTTTAGGTAGCCCATATAACTTAGGTGGCTACTGCGATTTTGGTTTATTTAATCGTTCGTACTCGTCTTCTGTGAAAAAGTCCATGATCTTGGATTAGTGAGCGTATTTTTCGTGGCACTCTGGCCCTGGGATTGTATGATACAAGTTTGTATACCTTATCATCACTTAGTAGTACCTCTATTTTACTGTAATAATCAGTTGTGTTCATCACTACGGTGGCGTTTCCCTCGGCCCTAAAATGTAAGCACTCAAATGACAGAATTTTCCCTGATCTAGATCTTGACGCTAAAAGCTAGAACGATCGCTAAAATACGCTTTGTTTTTTGTTGGGTGTTATCTACTTTGGAGTAGATAATACTGACAAATTATTGGTATAATAATAAATATGGTATAATAAGAATAAATATAATAATTATCCATTGTCTTCCTTTCATTCGCATTTTTTTTTGTATGTAATTAACGCTTACCTTCCTTAACGTCTGAAAAAGGATTATCGAAGAAGCGCGTTATATATCTTTACCGTAATTTTGAGCTCAGTTAAATCATCGAATAAAATTGATAAGACATTTTACGAATACAAAGTACATTTATATTTCCCTTCAACAATATCACAATGCACTATAACTATAGCAAGACCGTTTTGTGATTTCAGTCGAACACTATGGTAAAGTTAGTTTGCGTTAACATTCTCCTTTAAATGAGTCGGTAATAGACATTTTCTTACTTTTCTTATAATAAATAAACATTTTTCATAACAAATAACTCATAATCGGATGCATAAAAAAAACACCCAATTTTTGGTACCAGAAAGTTTTTCTTAAGTTTATTAGTTTTTATGATATTTAGTTTTTATGCCCTCCTGTAAAATTGTCATTTTCCTATTACGGTTTTGTTCGTTGGGGACGGCGATATATTTTATTCTCAGCCTGTCGTAACAGGGACAAATAGAATATCTTGATAATATTTATTTTGAGACCTACAGAATATTCTACACGTTTATCAAGTGTCACCTACTTGCATAGCTTAGTGAACTTTATGTGATATACGCAGTCACCTGTAGGTAACCAGGGGTGACCACAATCTACAATTTAACGATGCAACAGTAAATAGGAACCACGTCCTATTCAAAGATTAACTAGAGTAATAAAACTGCTACGTTATTCGCACATAAAATATACTTACTATACAACAGACTGAACCTGCATTAGATATAGGTACCTTCACATCGACTTTTAACACTGACACTGCAAACAATAGATATTAGAACTGTCTAAACAAACAAACACGCACGTACGTACGCACGCGGGCGCGCGCACATAAACTTTCCCATATGTAAGTACACAAAACATCACCTTTGTTTTTTTGTTTTCCTAGCATTAAAAATTCTGACTCTTACTTCATTAATGAGCAGTTTAAGAGGGTGAGAGGCTGGAGATTTAGGGGAATTACAGGTCTAGCACCCATTATGGACTCCAGCTCTCACTAAGGTTATTTAATTTATTAGGTAAGTTTTATTTGTAAACTTTCTTGAGCGAAATAAATGCTTATATTATAAATTGAAATCAGAGCTATCAAAATTATTTTTATCTCTTATTTTGTAACATGTAGTAACTTGTTTTTGGCTGTCTGGTAACTACAACTGCTCCTAATATGTTAATTTAGCAGTAAGTTTTCCATGTAATTAATAAATAAATAATTTATATAAAACCGTTTTTTTTTTTTTCATGAAAAAGAAATATGTAATTAGAACCAGTAGTTACGATATCGTATAGAAATAAGTAAACTTACTCTGCTACTATAAAATATTAAAACAATGTCTGTTGTTGTTAAATCCCGTGATTATGAATATAAACTAGGTATTTTTAAAAACACTAAACTTGAATCTTATTCTTTAAGCCAATCTAGAAAGCTAGTTTTAAACAACTACTCATTCATACAATAAGAACATAGCTTTGAACATTTTTTTTGTTTCCGGTATCATTAAATAAATATAAAAACAATAGAAAAGCTTGTTGAAGTAAACAATTGTGGTTTTTTAATATTAGCATAGCGGCAAAGTGACAATGATCGCGTCGACAGCGCAGCATAAATGTGAATAAATTATCTGTCCGTACATCGGACGTTCGGTTGCCGGACAAGCCTGTCTCCTCAAATTTGCATTTTAATTTGTTACCACGTCGTTATTATACAAAAGTGTACAATAATTTACGATCACTTACTTTACAATATTATACGGAGCATGTCCGCTGACAAGCTGTTGGAATCTTTATTAATTATGCCGCTGTTTATTGTCATACAAGTTTACAGTTTAACTAATGAACATTAGTACAACTTATACAACTACATTAATAAATTATACGTAGCTTTTTTTATATTATAAAATATATGAACTAGATTATTTTTTTTTTATCTTAGCTTACCTGGCAAAGAACCCCATGTTATATTCTTGCACATAAACCGTTTAGCGTGACTCTAATAACAAAAAGTGTAACGACGCAAAGAAATACAATAATTTGGACAAAATATTAAAATAGAATCTCGGTATTATAACCAAAACAATTGGTCTACGACGACTCATAAAACATCGATTTCCGATATTGGTGCATTTAGTGAGATATAAAAGTTCACGAATTTGAAAATAATATACGTATTAAGTAAAGAACTGAGGAATTGTTTTTAAACTTTGCTCTTTACGATTCAAGCGATTACGATTACTGATCCTCCCATTCCTGAAATTCTTTACCGCCGTCAATGATAGATCAGTTCCTTTATCAACTATATAGTAAAAACGTCTAAGTTACTTGTAAAACGGTTACGGATTTTGGCCTATTAACCTGTCTGCTTATAAGAAACAGTGAAACAGGCTCAACCTGAAATCTAAATTGCGGTAATTTTAAGCCTACTAACCAAATAAACTTAAATAGATAAGAATAAGATATTCCTAAAGCTTATGAACATTACAAACATTTGTACTGCATCAAATATGCAAATTGTTTTTACCAAAATACGTGTGTCTGCATTGTAAATGTACTGTGTACTAAAATGAAATGCCAACTAAATAATTAAGTACCTATACAGCCTATTATTATCCTCCGTGTGGTGACGGAGTAAGAATACAATATGTCACGACCCCATCTCATCCCATGGGAGTCGCAAAAACCGACTAAGTGACTATTCGTGAATATTATCTTAACGGAATAAAAAGAAGGAAAACTTGAGATTGAACCCTATACCAATCCGTTTGGCCTGCGCGGTATTAGTTGGCCAAGTATCCCTCCGTCACAGGTGGAGGCCCGTCCCTGCAGTGGGACATTAATGGGCTGTTATGATGATGATGACAGCCTATTATATATAATAAGTTTTGGATTGAACCGGAAAATTTAAGACGTTAGCAAAAAGATAACTATGTTATACGATTGTAAGTCGAAAAGTAAAATAATCTTCACATTTCAATATTGCTTAACTATTCTTATACAAGAGGAATTTTATATGAACTATCTCTATGACACATCCCACTTACTTTCAGGCCAAAAATCTAATCTAATCTGAAGAGAAGAATCTAATCCAAACAACAACAAAAAGTCCTTTACATAGTTCAAATAAACAGAGGCGATCAAATTCCCCCAATATGTGCAACCTCAACGAGGGCATTCCACTTCCTTGCACACAAATACTTGCAGTGTGTGAACTCATAGCAGTAGGTATCGACTGACGTTTCGGGTCACCGCATCCCAATTTATACCCGCACACGACATTTCACGATTCACTTTCAGGCTTTACGTGCTGCTGAAATCGTTCGACAGAAACGTCTTGAAAATAAATTGTGAGGCATAAGCATAAGCTTAAATTTGTAGAGAGTTTTACCAATAAATATTGTGATCATAGAAATCACTGATAGATTTTAAATCTAAATCTTATGTCACAAAATCATTTTATTTAAAGATGAAAACTCAATGATATCTTTTAGGACAATTATTAATTGCAACAAGACGCAGAAGAATTATACACCTCCACTATTTGCTGGCATGTACCTACATGATACATTTTCACTAATATGCTGGTCTGATCCCCTTGGTATAAAAATCTTACATAAGATACAATCCAATTGAGGAAAATAACAAAAACAATTAGGAAATTTGTACTATTTTACAATTAATTATTATTCAATAATTTACCTGTTCATTGTTAAGACTATGCTTTTAGGAGGTCCAAGAGTTCTATAATCCCTTACATTAATACATGAACGATAAAGCAATAGGTATAACGTCCATGTCGTAAAAACAAAAGTAATCAATTCAAAGCGGTGTAGTTACATTAGGGGCAGGTATATTTATTACATATCGAGCATAACCTTCAGGCTAAATTTAGCTCTCAAATACAGTGTTTAAAGCGTACCGCAATGGGTCACTGGGGTATTTCAATACAAATTACTGTTAATCTACAATCCAATATACATAAACTTTGTTTGATAGTGGTAGGGTTACCTAACAACCAGCTTTTTACAAGATTGCTTTCATTGGCTCATATATATTCTATTAAATAATCCCAAAAAATCCAAATAAACGAGGAAATTATGACTTAGTAATGATCACCCTTTTGTGATGGAAAATAATTCGAACCACGTCCGTGGTATGCTTGCTGGCGGCTTGGTTTGTATCAGTAGCTATTAATAAAGCAAAGAAGACATGATAAGTAAAAAAAACCTCATAACTCATTGGCTAGGTTCATAAGAGGCTGGTAGGTATTGATTGTATGCGTTTGGTGGGAAACCTATTTTCGTAGACTAAGTTAAGTTTTTGCCCTGCAGAGATGTTACTTACTTATATAATTATTTGCATGTGTAAAAAAGTACTTAACTACTACTTATTATTGTTAACTATCAGTCTGCGAGGGTACTCTCACCAACCATTCACAGTACAGTAATAAAATCCTCGTGTAGTCAAGTAGCAACAACCTTACATCGCCAGCAGCTAAGCAATAAAACGTCTATGTGACGTCACGTGGCTTGACACACCCACTGCACTCACACAGACACAACTAAGTCACACCAGGCCAAGAGTGTCGGTATCCTCCGAGCGGGACCTTGGATGTTCTGTGCTGGCATCGTGCCAAAGGTCGGATCGCCACTCTCACCTCTATCGATTGGGACGCCCCACATTCGGCGGCTTATTGCCCCTGGTTAAGTACAAGTTCAGTTACGCGTTGCTATGTACGGGCTATTTTGTTTTTGCTGCATATACAGAACTTGTATTGCAACGAGGCGGAATCACAGTTATGAATGTATGGTAGTGAGTATAATGTTGAATAAAATGATGAGTATAGGACGCAACATTTTCACGAAAAGTCATATAAATGCGTCTATTTTTCTGTCATAAATCAAAAGCCACCGCGACACATCTTCAGTCTTCACTCCTAATACGATTATGTCATCAAAAGAAGTAATGTGCATATTCCCAGACTAATGTATACCTTATAGATGCTACGTAGTTTCAATAAAAACGAACGCAAAATAGTAATATCAAAGTTTTTCATTGAATAGAAATGAAAGAAAACTTAAATGAAATTCTTATCACACTTTGCTCGTGCTCAGAAAACTTGTCGATTCCGGTCACACGGACACATGGGCAATTGAAACTAAAAATAACTTTCAGATATGCGGGAATCGACGAACCTTTTGAGAGGTTCTGCATAAATAAATAATAATAACATGGCGCTTGCATTACAATGTCAAGAGCAAGCAAATAGTCCACATATACATATTTACATTAAAGTAGTATTAACATAGATTGAATAGCTCTATCTAAGATACGCGTACACTGTTTACATAAATACATTTGTATAAATTAAGCTTCCACTTTGTCAGCGTTAACTGAAGCTGAACTTAACTTTTTTCATCCTGCATTAATGTTATCTGCTTAGCAGTAGTTCCTTAACACTTTTTGACAATATCCTTAAGAGAACATAGAACATGACAAACGCTTAGGGCTCTTTCAATTTAGCCGTTTCGTGCTGTACAGCTACGAACGTACGTTTGCCATTCGAAAAACGTACCGAAAACGCACGGCAGCCCTACGGCACGAAACGGCTAAATTGAAGGAGTCCTTAGTCCATCATAACAAAACCTACACAAAAATACTAGACTTTTGAAGACTTTTCGTTAAGTAAGAGCCTATTTAACATTCAAATGTACTGAGAGCTTAACAAGCAAAGTCATTGATCATACATATGAAATGCGAACGATAAAAAAAGCCGATACGAATAGGCAAAATAAACTGTCGACATAAATTCAGGTCTTTCATAAAAGTTGTAGATAAACGGATCGCTCTATTGCCCTGTGCCAATACTCTTACATGGAGATCAATAAACCAATACAGTCCACACATAAATCACGAGACGACTCTTACTCGTCTAACGATAGGAAAGCCGCCTTCATGTACAAAAATATTCGTATAAACATTGTAAGTACTTTAGAAACGTGCACAAGTTTACGTTTTGAAATTCTGTTTGGTCTTTTGGCTCACGTAAATTTTCCTAAAGATGTGATTTAGAAAACTAATGGTGTATTAATACAATATGGCTGTTGTAAAGAAAACAATAGCTATTAATACAGTGTTTAAAAATAAAAGACTAAGGTTAAGGTAAGGGCAAAACTGATGCATTCATAGGGGTAAATTCCAAAATTAGACTATTCAAAAGAATACAACCATGCAAACAGTAGTAAAATGTTGAAATTATTGAGGATAGTCGCATTTTAGTTAGCAAAATTAGCATAATATAATTAAACATGGTATTAGACGGTCGAATTTAGTAAAATCACGTTTGAAAGCGTTAGCCGTTGCTAAAATTCTGTGTCACGAAGTCAAAGGACGGGGAGGTGAGGGGGGAACGACGCAGATAATTATGTAAATTTGCATTTTAATCACTATGTCGCCAGCCCCCACACTAACGGACAAAGCAAAAATTGTATGAATTTAAATCAACATTTTAGTTAATTTTAGCACAATGTGAGATGGCAGAGCTTAGTAAAAACCGCGTCATAAACGCTCTTTTTAAAAGCGTTATTTTTTAAATTTAATTCTATAGGCTTTATTTGTTTCAAAAGCGACCGCGGCCCATATTCATTACTAAATATGTTGAAAATAGTGGAGAGTACGGTGATGACCATCTATATGGCTATTACTTGACCTACTATTAAGCTCCAAAGATGAAAGATGATACCATTTGGCTTGCCTCTTACGCTTTTACATTACCATAAGAAATCAAACCAAAACTCTATTCTATGAAACAAATCATACATCCTAATAATCTTAATGACTAAATATTTTAAAAAGTATGACGTAATTACGACTCAGTATTGCAGAGGGGATGCTTCAGACCGACAAGTGCACAAAACTTTGTAAGTTCCCACGACCTACTTAAGGCTCTAGGTGCACATTACACGAACAACTTGAAAAAATACATGCACTCCCACAGCTTTCTGCAAAATGAAATAAAAATAGTGAACATTGTTTTACTCTAGTTCCCTAAAATCATTTAGATCTGTTTTAAGTGACAAAATTTACACAATAATAGCGTTCTTTGTTTCCCAACTATGAATCTTGTAACGTCTCTATCCTACCTTGTTAGTATCAGAAGAGGTTTAACTTAGTATTTAAAAGTAGTAGGGTATATGTTATTATAGATGTATAAATTATATTATAAGATAATGTAAGTAGGTATAATCAGATACAAAAGATAAAACTTAAGTGTCCAAATAAATTATTATTACGATGACCCCACATGATAGGGGAAAGATATAAGAAGTTTTACTTACATACGAAATGTTATCAAAAAGTACAAACTATAAAGTAAGAATAGAGAAACACATATCATTGTAACGACTGTAATAGATGTTACAGATATAAACATTGAAAGAATTCCTTATGTTTCATAACTTTACTATCTAAACTAAACAATTTATTCTCTGCATGTATTTGATTGACCCGCGTCGATGTCGTTTTTGGAATAAAAAATGCCCTATATTTTAATCCAGGGTACCAGCTGCCATACGCAATTTTATCTGAATCGGTCCAGCCATTTAATCGTGATCGATTAATAAACATCCATCCTTTCATACAAACTTTCGCATTTATAATTTTAAGGATATAATTAGTAAGGATTTGACTCTCCATTTGCTTCGTTAAAAAAGTAAGCTTTATCTTTAGCGTGTATAATTTAAATAAGTAGATATTATACATGACTGCATTTCATTTCAAGGAATACTAAACTGACGACTACGAGAGAAGTCTATTCAAAGGTTTCTGCTTAGAAGAAAGTCTTGATACAATCTTGATGCAAGCACTAGCTTCTGCGACCCGAAACTTCAACCAACTTTTATGTTAGGTAGTGAACTAGTTTTAAACTTAATTTTGTTTAATATGATATATAATCTCCATATTTAAATTAATTTCATTTAAAATTTACACAGACACAGCCATAATGTAAATAAGGGAGGCCTTATGGCTTCAACATTTAATGAACAAGTCGTAGTGCAAGGTATGCCATTATGCTCTATTCAATAAGCAATCTTGTAGACACAGCGATGTGATATCAATGCTTAAGCCGCACATTTCTGGTACATCTCGCCAGATGCCGCTATCTGGGTCAATGTTACTCTCAACACTGTTATGCGAGCTATGTTGTATGCACTAATAGTCATTTAAACATTATTTGATATAGCACATTGTTATTTTTGTACTGTCATTTATTTATAACCATTAAAGAATTAGAAACATTAACGAACTTTGCAATACAAGAAAAATTAAAATTGAAGATAAGCATGTCTACATATTCGTCCGCGGATATAAAGATCTGTAAACTGTTATCCCCTTACTCATAAACACCTTTTAAATTTTAGTCAATTGATAAGCTTAAATTCTTACAGTTTTGTTTGGCATAAGGTTGGTTTTGCTAATAAAAATCTCGCTAAAGAGTGACTAAATTTAAGAGACATTTATGAGTAAGGGGGTTAGTAATTGGGATTAAGCAGCAGATAATAGCAGTACTTATAATTAAGTAAAAATAGTAAAAACTTTTCTTTATCTAGCGGGCAGCATTTTGTCATTAAGAAGGCTCCTTCTGTCAAAACCAACTCAGCTGTCGGCGAAGCCTAAAAGATTTTTGTTTCACCAAACGTTGCGTGAGAAAGAGAAAAACTCATAGAAAAGCAGTCAGAAACGTGCACACGCACACGCGCTCGATTGTATTTATTACAAATCAAAATGTCATTCAAAATATAAATATTGTTCTTCTTGATTGTTAGGGTTGACACTAATACTAGCTGTAGGTAGTTACCTAAAAAGTAATAAATCAGGAGTAAATAAAGTAACTAAAATGGGTTTTTAAAAAACATTTTATTGTAAGTTTTGTTGCGGAAGACACACCAAGCGAGACATCAATTTATCTTGTAAGTGGTGTAGGTATGACACCGTAAAACATTATAATTTTTAATATTTTTTTTAAGTTAAGCTGTTTATTCTTGAGGCAGTTTTTTAGACCGTGCATCGTTAATAGGGGTTCCATACAGTACACAATAATATCTTACTTCACATACAGTACATGAAGTTAATTTTAGCTGGATTTAAAAAAAGGAAGAAAAATCATAAAATAAATAATAATCATAAAATCTGGAAATGATAGTTGACAAGAAATGATACTTGATCAGTCATTCAGATACCGGGGCGGGGGTGAGTCACGTAAATATTTAAAAAAAATACAAAATGAATTACAAAAAAAATACAGTTTGTGCAATGTGACAGCCTTAGCTATGCTCTATTGACTATTGTAATAATAGGTGAATTTTGACAGTTGATTTTAGTCAAGAATGTCACTGATGTAGGTAGTTTATCTAACTGGTTATGCATCTGATAATAATTGGATCTCTTTGATAAAAGAAATTACGAAACTTCTTACTGGCAAGCGATACGTAATTGTCATAAATGACATAAATTAAAGTTTATTGAAGTTTAAAAAAAAATATTCGGTAACATTCGACGACGGTCGGCTCGCTATCGTACCTCCCCTCCTCCGACCCGAGGGGTGCAGAAAGTGGAGGCGAGATGCAAGATGTCGATGGCGGAAACGAGCACGGTAAAATTTCCTAAAATGGTTTTGGGAAAAAGGTAATTGCGTACAAACTTTAGAATGTATCTAGTCAATATAAAATTATTTGAATTTTCGAATAAATAATCTATTCCTATTCCCAAAATATATTTACCTTTATAAACGTTTAATCCTATTTTATTACGCTAAAAGTTGTCATAAAATGTGCATAGAATTATGAACTTTGAAGCCTCATAACTTGTAAATGAATATTTTTTTAATGTTTTATTAATCAATAAGACTAGATAATAACGAGACAAAACGATATCATCTATAGTTTTGAGTGTTTATTATCTAATGAAGGAGGAATTAACTTTCTTTGTTTGTATGGAATTGCGATTGAATTGTTTCCCCTTAATGTTAATAAATACTTTAAGTGTATAGTAGAATACATCCAAAAGAAAGATGAATAAAAAATTTGAGGAATTCATTCGCCAGCCTTTCGAGTATACTTATTTTAGTGAATACATAATATATTTGGTAAAGATACATCTTTGTTAGAAAATCAAAATAGAACATCTAAATCCCAGTCCTCGCAGTATTAAATTTATATTACATTCAAGTAATCGAATGATATAACTTTCACTTACACAAACACAAGTTACAGAGAGCGTAAAAAACACTCAACTTGATACATTTACGAACAATATTTAGTGTTCTCTTATTTTTGTTCGAGAGTCGGAGGCAATTTATGTTATACGTCAAGATTATGTAAGTTATTCGAGGGTGATATCGCCTTGTTCCTAACAATCACAGTCATATGAAGATATAAAAAGAGACCGAATTTCATTTCAATACGAGCATTCATTTTTTATTGGTTATACTCAATAGGAGCTCTCGTGATCCAATTCTTTTTGTCGTTAGTAATCATATACTTGGGAAAAAAGCGATAAATTGGCGGGAATTCATTAATTCAATACAATAGTGGCTGTACGAAGGCATGTACTATGTTTATATACTACGCTATAAACTAGTATCAATGGAGTTAAAACATGCCTTAAACTCTCACAAACCAAATTAGCCAATAAACGAGACTAAAATGCTTAATAAAAATTGTTCCTATACCTTTTTAAAAATAAAACTACGCAACTCCAAAACCTTTGATCATTTGCCAGAGCCTAGATTAAAATAATATAACATACAACAGAAGAGTAATTAAACAAGCTTGTCATCTAAAAATACTTTTAAAATAAAAAGTTATTTCATCAGAGTGTTACGTCAGAGAGCAGTGGTTCGCTCCCGTGTTATTATAATCAATAATTCATCACAGGATCCTCTTAAAGCTGTTTATGTGTCTGTATCTATTATTTTATTCAACAACTTTTACATAAGTTTGGAGTAAAAAAGCTTTTTATAGAATGTTTTACTTGAAAAGGTTGATGTTATTAAAAGGGTCTAGGTACTATTTAGTTAAATGCGTTGATATATAATAGGATAAATATGATGACTTTTTGTTAAGGTTTAAGTTACACATCGTAGATAGTTTGGTGTTTATAAAGTCGTATAACGAACATTTTTTTTTCCTTTTTCGATGGCTGACTTCACAGGTTTAACGCTAATACATGTAATAAAATAGCTTGTGACAGAATTTTCAACATTATATTTCAACAAAGAAAGGTCAGAGAACTAGTACATGCAATATTGACGTCTAAAGAGACGATAAAATATGGTTGCATGCAAGCACAAACGCAATAGTAGCAGCGAGGTGACAACATAAACTACAGCGTATTTCTAACCATTTTAACTTAATTCACTTTACAGTATTTCAGTGCATCGTGCAAGAAATAATCCACAAAGAATGAGCGACAAACAGAATGCCAAATGCAAGTGCTATATTCAAAGCAGTCACCACAAGCACGTGTATCCCTTGACCTTTGAGCCTCGTCATACAACATTGATCACTCCTTTCACCAAAATGAAGACAGAAATATTAATAGGTTGTTAACATACGACTACCTCGCACCCTACTGAAGGGGTTGGACAACACCCCGTCATTGCCAGTAGGTGAGTTAATTAAACAGACACCCAGGGAGATCGGCACGGGATTGAAACCGACCAGCCGTTGCGTAAATTGCCTATTAAGGCTCTTCTCGTGACGTGACCTACGTATGTGACGAGTGATGAAGTGTTAGTTTGTTACACTGATATACGATTGATATCATAGCTTTATTAACCTATCATTATATGACTTAAATAAAGTAAGCTAAGTTACAGATCGGTCTTTTTGAGATACCCATAAACGTTTCTAGCATATAAAATATTATGCATAGGTTATCAATCATCCAACGTATATATTATAGGGTAATTAAGACGCAGTTTACTGAGATAACATTGTGCTATCTCTGGACAGACAATTAACATCTACCAAATGACTTGCTCGCTGAAGACACCGAACACAATTTCATTCTGTTCAACAATTATAGAACTAACTTTATAGCTGATTCGTCTTCCGGCGGAGACGTCGTCCGTGTTAAAAGAGTAATTAAAGAAATAACTAGCTCCAGGGGTTGTTTCACAAACGTCAAATAACAATAAAACAAAAGATAAATACGTCTTCCTGATGTAGTAGAGAAAATCAGTAAAAAGCTACATTTATCTTATAAAAAGAAAACAGTCTCACTTTTATACGTGTACCTATATATAATCTGTCATTTTATCTTAATAAACTGAAAAGAGTATATTGTTGTATACTCGTACACTCTTATTAATAAAAATCGCTTACTCCGAGCATAGTCTAGACTTATACTTGGACTAGTTAATACCGGTGTAACGAAGTATTATCTTCGGACTAACTCTGTTATTAATAAACTTGGAGTAACCGCGGATTAACAATACCACACTTACACCAGAATTAGCGCGTGTGCTATGGCAACCCTGATACGTAAAAAGGTAAAAAGAGTGAGCTGAATGACTGAAATATCATTTTGATAGATTGCTAATGTCAAATTTGAATTGTTTGATTTATTATTGTGTGTGTATTTTATTTTGTCGTCATATTGTAATTTATCCAAGTTAATAAAATAATACAATAATAATAGTTAATACAGCAAAATGTTAAAAGATGAGGAATATTTGAGACAGATGGAAATGGCTGAGGAAGAACATTCAATTAAAATGGCAATTCACAAGGAAAAACTGAAAATGTGTTACATTGGAACGGGAAATTCTTAAGCTAAAGAAAGCTAAAATGTTAAATTATGTAATTATTCTTTAGAATAAACCATTAATATTAAAATATTTGTCTTACTAATTAGTACTATAAGTAATAATCATATTAAGTAATTTATTTTATACTGAGGGGTGCTGGTAAAGTATGAATAAACTCATAATTTGAATTTAAAAGTCGTTTATTTAAAAAAAAACATTAATAAATGCCGTCCGTGCTGAATTTCCTCTAAGAGAGTTACTTAATGTATGTGTTACTGGAACATCATCATCTTCTACATGCTCAATCAAATCTTACTGTTGTATTGCAATATAATATAGCCGGTGCAACTATGTAAAGCTTTGTGTTTTCTAATTTTGTACGAAAGCCTCTTAATAAACACTGAAACCTTTGCTTCCATACTCCAAAGCACCATTCAACACGACAAATTACGTGTCCTAATGAGAGCTTGTAAGCTGTACTTATATGCCGCTTGTATCACCAGCTAAATGATTTTTCAACATGTCAATGGTGAAAAGAGCAGTAGATCGGGAAAATCTGTATTTAGATTTAAACTCGGCTTCTTGTAGTTCTTCCAACAGATTCTTTCGAATTTTATAAAATTTTACTTGTCTAATCAATGGAACCACATCTTCAATCTCGTCTTTGTCATAAATATAATATCCGTAAATCATGAACAAAATAGTCTCTATTCATCTTATTCAATCTCAGGATTATATTTTTGAAGGATAAAAATAAATAACACGTCAAAGTAATACTGATAAGTCTGCACTAATCCACCGTTAAACTAGGTCTTGGTACGGAATAACTTTTACGCCAAGAGTAAAGCGGTATTAGCTTACTCCTTCTTTACTTCGCGTTTATTAATACAAACATTAATAATTTGACACTTAAACCATGGAGTAAAGTTAATCTTGCGTTAGTCTATGTTTATTAATGAGACTGGTAGTGTATTGACACTATGATTGTTAACAACATATCTTTAATTTAGTTTATATTACTGAACATTTCTACTTAAACTAATCGCATAGTTATTGAACTAAGTATAGCCACTTGAACGACAATTGGTATGATTTATCCACTGACAAAATGGCGGGACTTACGTCATATGGTATAAAAGTACCAAAAAAAAATTCGTTCTGCAACGCGCGATATTTTATAAAAACATGATTCTACCGCTTAGACTTTGAGGTTAAAAAAGTCTGTGGGACAATTGTCGATAGTTTCTGAACGGATTACACCAAAATAAACAGCTGTAAAAAATAATCTGTGGTCGCAATGTCAAACAGAAGTTTGCTTCATTTCGTATGTCCTTGTATGAAATTTACTGTTTATTTATGTGTTAAATACATTTGATTAATTACATATTGTTGGAAGTGTAATATATTACAATTTTCTAGAAAATGTGTGCTTTCAAATGGTCGTAATATTGTGTTATAAAAGTTGAGTAACTTTTAAAATTTAATAAAAGAAAAGTCAAAGACTAAAACTTGGCCTTGAGTTTAACAATAATGGCGGTTTAATTACGCTTTCCTCAATAAAAGTTTATTGAAATCGTTTAAAGTTTATTGAAATCGTTTAATACTAGAAGATAAACTAATAAACAATAATTAAATTTAGAAAACAAACCTACTACGTTCTTATTTTTATGTTCTTATTGGGTCCGATTGCGTTTCTCAATTGACTTTAATTAAGAACAACAAAATGAACTTAAATGTAAACTTAAATTTTTAGTGCACATGGGTATTACCTTGCCTTTAAATAAGAACATACACTAAAATAGGGCCATCCTAAACTTAATTAGTGATAGTAGTTTTCTTATTCCGATTGCGTTTCGTCCTATTTGACATTTGAGTGACCTTATTTAAGTAGAAGCGGCATAAAAACTGCCTTAATTAAAGTCGCTCGAAATTTTGTGTGAGCTTATTTTAATTTATTTAAAATATAGGTATTTCTTGGATTTTTAGTAACAAAAATGTTTCCTATCAGTGTTATAATTGTGCAATGAAGGTTAAATGAAGAACATCAACGGTAAGAGGGTTTAAATGTGTTAAAATTACCTAACTGAATGCCTTTGTTCTTTATAAAAAAGTGCGTCTTTTCTTATTAGTTTACAGACAAATGAAGGCTTACATATCGGCATATCAGAGATAATTCTGATCCGTTCGATGTGAATCTGTTTCCATGTTATAAAAACAAATTAAAAGATATCACAAGTAAAAACGTAAAATAAGTACGAACGAAAGTAAGACTAACTTTGACGTAATACAGGCGGCGATGTGGTCGCTAAGCAACAAAGCCTACATAAATAAATTTTAAAAAACTTTGACGTAAAACATGTCAAACTTAATATAAAAACACTCTTAATTTAGGTTGTTTTCATAGACAAAAGGAATTGGTAGTTTTTTAGGTCACGTTCTTATTTTGTGACATCCGCAATAGCTTTTATATAAGGACGTGGTCTTATTTTATAAATTTTAGTGCATCCTTATTTAAGAGCGAAAAGAAAGGCAATCGGACCCATTGTCTAAACAAAAATATGGTATCCACGTACAAAACGCCGAGATGGCCGAGTCAGCTAAAAAAGGTATTTATTTCAAAAATAATTTAAAATACTTTAACCTTATGAATTATAAATATATTTATTTTATTTTAAAAGAAATATAGTTAATTATATTTTAAAAATAAAATCATCAATTTGGGTTGCTAATTTTATTCACAAATAATATAATTCCTGGAAAATCGCGGAAAATGTCAACAATTTTTCGCAATTTCTCAGGTTTATCAACTATTCATTGTATTTAGATATTCATAAGGTTAATGTATTTTAATTTAAGTTTATTCCCTATACTTTTACGAGCACGACGATGTTTTTCATTTTCAAATTGATGCAGTAATTTTCTCGTGTTAGCCGTTTTTATCAAGACGGAAAACTCGCAGTTTTTTATAAACACATAAAAAACTGCGAGCGTTGCTACTTGAACGTTGGACTCGCGAAAGCGATTCGCGCAGTTAACGTTCAAGTGGATAGCAGATAATATTTCCGACTCGGTAATAGAATATTTAGGAAATGTCTGTTCAAGTAAGACCAGTTTATTCCGGTTATTTCTATTCTATTCTTAAGGACTCTTAATCCTTAACCATTATAGTTAACAGCCAATTTGGCCACCAAGATTGTAACTGTAATCAAAGTTTCAACACAACCTTGGCAGTAATGTCCTTTGTACATAAAAGCTTACTCAGAATACTATTACCGCGAGATTTAATTATAATAAATACTCGTGTTTTACAATACAGGCTTAAAAGGGTTTATAAAGTAATGAATTATTATATAGTATCGCAAAGGTGAAGTAAACTTAGAAATATGAATACATACATTATTTGGGAACCAAACCTAAAGCTGAATAAAGAGCTGGTCCGGAGTAGAGTTCTGTTCGCACATCTAAGACGGCTTTGCCGGAGGTGTCTTTCGTACTATGTACATATTTTTATGCAAATGAATTCAATTATAGACCAGACAGAAAGAATAATAAAGACGAGGCGTTACTTAGTTACTCATGTTACGTCATGCCATTATTTCGGCACTGTATCAGCTTTTTAAGTACAAAAAAGGATAGAGAAAATAAAAAAAATACGATAATAAAAAATTGGACAAGTAAAAAGCGCACAGTGAACGATAGGACCCGATCATGCTCGACAAAAAGGGTCAACGAATTTCTTTCATTGCACTAATTATAATGATAGCCAACACCTTAACTAACATGACCTCGTAATTTTTTTTCTAAAAACCCTCACATTTTTTTATATGATTTTTTGAAAGTCAGAAAGTGGTTAAAATGATATTAAATTGTCGATTTTGTTATGCGTGTTTGTTAACATCTCCGAGTTTTATTTATAAATAAATTGAAATTATCTGTTATGAATCGTGAAGTGCTTAGCAAGTAGTATTTTATTTATACATATATTACAAGTGTAAAAACATGTTCGGTTATTGAGAACTCTGTGGAACTCGTGAGATACTCAAATTTTCTACATCTTCTATGTTTGTTAGAGCGAAACTTATAGTTCAGCCTGGGTACCCTCTGGTACCCAGGCTGCATTTTTTATATATTATAGCCACATTCATGCTTTTTATAAAAATAATAATTTTAAGCATGATACCCCCGCTATATAGCATACCCCCGCTACCCCGCGTGAGATAACATCGTCCAACACTCGCTAGTGGTTTTAAAATACGAAACATAGTTTAAATTTAACTTTGTGTTTATAATTACATACTGTTGTGAAGTTTAGAGCATTACCTGCCAAGTACCAAAGCTAGCCTGCCAACGCGTCGCGAGATTACGGAATAAATATCGCTAAAGTCTAACAAGTTTTAGAATAACTTTTGTGAGGTATATGAATAATACTTCGCTAACCGCTGCAACAGGTACCGATCGGCGCTCACTCGTGTTACGTTCGGAACTGCTCGGAAATCGACGCGTGCGGGCGTCAGTGTTTCTCAATCATAAACATCACTTAGTGCTGCAACAATGTTTACATGTAAGCGCTGTGAGGGAAAAACCACAGATGGTGCTACGTGCTCGCTGTGTGGGAGTCAGTTCTACTTCCCTTGCGCAGGCATCACGGAAGGCGGATGGAGAAAGCTTGGTGATCGTAAGGCTACATGGAGATGTAGTAGCTGCAAGAATGCAGCAGCTAGTCCTCGCACTACTAGTGTGAAGTTATCAACTGCAGAATCGGACAATATCCTAGCTGAACTCAAGAGATTGTCTTCTCAAATGGAGGCCTTGCCTACTCTGGTTGCAAGTGTGAAGGCTATTCAGCAGGAACTCACGGAGTTAAAGACGATCAGGTCTGAGTTTGCTGATATTAAATCATCCATCGAGTTTGCACATGATGCAGTAGAAACCCTAACAACAAAAGTTTCTAGCTTGGAGGAAGAACTGCACCACATGAAAAGGACGAAGGGGGATGTCGTAAGCTTGACGGAACGTGTTGCTAAGCTTGAGAACGTTTGTCGTGAGAATGAGCAGCGGTCACGCCTGAACAATATAGAAATCAAAGGGGTCCCATTGTCTAACACAGAAAATCTGTTTAATATAGTAGCGAAGATTGGTGATATAATTGGCTGTCAACTACCTAAGGAGCAAATAAACTACATCGCTAGAGTACCAATGCGTGGTGACAAGAATAACAAGAATATAATTTGCTCCATACAGAACAACTATATCAAAAATAATTTCGTCGCCGCCGCTAAAAAACACAAAACGCTGAAGGCTACCGAACTAGGACTACCAGGCGAGAACACAATATATGTTAATGATCACCTAACATTAGACAGCAAATTACTTTTGAACATGACTAAAGTTCGTGCCAAAGAGTGTGGTTATGAATATGTGTGGGTTAAGGCATGCAAGATTTTTATACGTAAAAACATGACATCGCCTATGTACCATATAAGATCAGAAATAGATCTAAAAAACAGATTGTCTTTTTAATAAAATCTACGATTTTACATAAGTTTATTAACATCGATCCTATAATGTTGAGAAACGCAGGTAGGTACCTGTTTTTTCTATTCATTCCGAGCCATCCGGCCTTTTGTTTGCTTATCAGTAGTTCTTAATGACCGTTCTTTTATTTCTTTTACTTGTTATGTTAATTTTAGACACTATTCTTATCAGCTTAAAGATGCAATCCGCTTGTCCACTCATTACAATTTAATTTGTTTTGATATTTATTTTAAGTTAAAAGAGGTTACAAGTTTTTTTACATTTGCACCTAATGTATATTATAATAACGGTTTATTTTGCCTGCATGCTAAAATGGGTATTTACATAATGAAATTTTATTTTTATGTTAATTGTTTATTGATTGTGCATTGTATGTGTATTGCTTTTGTTTATTCTATTGTTAAGGTGTTTATTACTTTGATTTATAATTGCACCAATTAGATTTTACTATCAAAACGTACGGGGATTGCGAACCAAGACAGGGGTTTTCTTTAGAAATTTGTGTGTGAGTAGTTATGACATAATATGTTTAACCGAAACTTGGCTAAATGACGCTATTCTAGATAATGAATTGTTTGACGACAGGTATTTAATATGGAGACGTGATAGGAGTTATGCTGGTACGAGCCAGTCAATGGGAGGGGGTGTCCTAATAGCGGTTAGACGCGAGCTCGCCGCTAATGTTAACGAAGATTGGTGCTCGTCTGCAGAAGATCTGTGGGTTACGCTAACACTGCAGTGCAAAAGACCTCGAATTTCTTACTCGACATCTCGATTCTTATCGACAATTTAAATAGATGTAATCTTCAGCAGTATAATTTCTATAAAAATCGTAATGATAGAATTTTAGACCTCGTTCTGTCAAACAATGAGGTATCGGTTTCCCTCCCCGGTGACTTATTAGTAACGGAAGATCCACACCACAAAGCCTTATGTATTACAGCTGATTTTGTACAATTACATAGTCTTCGAACTCGTCCTTATATAAAATTCTTATACAACTTGGCCGACTTCAAGACAATAAAGGAGGAGCTAGACAGTGTGAACTGGGGACAGGAACTCTCTGTTAGGTCGTTCGAAGAAGCAGTATCCTACTTTTACAATCAATTAAACAAATTAATAAAAACTTATGTGCCGTTTAAAAAGATTGTATGTAATCATAAGTATCCTCCCTGGTTTAATAAACCTTTAATAAAAATTATTAAGGAAAAATCAAAATACCATTCCAAATTTAAGAAATACTCTAATATTTCAGACTATCAGTCATTTGTTATTCTGCGTCAGAGGTCGAAGGACCTTGAATGCAGATTGTTTGATGAATATATATCGAAAATTGAAGATGATATAAATAAAAACCCACAAGCATTTTGGAAGTACGTTAAGTCCAAGCAATCGTCTAACTCGTATCCCTCGACCCTCCAGTATGGGCT
Source organism: Schrankia costaestrigalis (assembly GCA_905475405.1). Taxonomy (NCBI): domain Eukaryota; kingdom Metazoa; phylum Arthropoda; class Insecta; order Lepidoptera; family Erebidae; genus Schrankia; species Schrankia costaestrigalis. Next base: position 18,743,167 of record FR997838.1, on the reverse strand, counting down.
TGTATCATCTTCTGATGGGGAAGGGATTTGTAATCTATTTGGTGACTATTTCTACTCAAATTTTTTGGAAGTATCTGAACCAGTCTCACCAAATACATATGATAGCGTGGAGAAGAACTCGCATATTTGTGGTGTAGAGATTCGTGAGGATGAAGTAAGAAAATTGCTTAAAGCGGTTGATTTGAGTAAGTCAGCTGGCCCAGACAATATACCACCTGTGTTTATACGGAACTGTGCTGCGAACCTTACCGGTCCACTTACCTTACTTTTTAAACGATCTTTTGTTGAGGGATTGGTCCCCAGCATCTGGAAGTCTGCGTACATCACACCTATTCATAAAAAGGGGTCAAAAACGAATGTAGCAAAGTACAGACCTATTTCTAAATTGTGTATATTTGCTAAATTATTAGAAAAAATTGTTCATAAGCAAGTGTATGCTGCCCTAAAGTCTGAGTTTAGCGAATGCCAGCACGGTTTTCTCCCCGGTAGATCTACAACAACAAATCTGGTTCTCTGTAGTGAACTTTTATCAGAAGGTATGGCACAATGTGGCCAGGTAGATGTGGTGTACACAGACTACAGCAAATGTTTTGATCGTATTCATCACGCGACCTTGTTGTGTAAGCTATTTAAGCACGGAATCAGAGGAAATCTTTACAGATGGTTCTCCTCTTATGTTGATAATAGGTGTCAGACAGTAGCGCTGGGTGGATACGTATCCCGATCGTTTTATGTTCCTTCTGGTGTTCCCCAGGGATCGCTGCTTGGCCCGCTTCTCTTCAATATTTTTGTCAACGACATAATCTCTTGTTTTGATAATTCAAAAGTAATTTTATATGCTGATGATATGAAAATTTTTAAGCAAATTAGAAGTACTGAAGATGCGTCGTTATTGCAGGCGGATCTCGATCGTTTTAAAATTTATTGTGACGTAAATAGGCTTGACTTAAATGTGTCAAAGTGCTGTGTATGTTCTTTTACTCGCAAGCCGACTCCCATTTCGTACACTTACACGCTAAAAGACTTACCTGTTAACCGAGTAAACCAAGTAAACGACTTAGGAGTTACATTCGACAGTAAACTTATGTTTGATGTCCATATTGATAACATTGTTAAGAGAGCTGCTAGGGCGCTTGGGTTTATTTGTAGATTATCATCAGATTTTAAAAACATTAAAACTATAAAAATTTTATACTGTTCCTTGGTTCGCAGTCACCTCGAGTATGCTTCTCAAGTGTGGAATCCCCACTACGAAATCTACAGAAATCGTCTTGAGAGCATACAGAAAAAATTTGTTAGGTACATGCAATACCGCGCATCTTGCTATTTGCCAAATTACATAAGTAGATGTAGAAAATACCATTTACTGCCGCTCTATGAACGACGGAAAATAGCGGACTTATCGTTCTTGTTTAAGATATTATGTAATGGTTCCATTAACCTGATAGAGTTTGTAAGTAAGATAGGATTGCGTATACCATCCACGTCTTTGCGAAGACCTCAACTTTTGCACACTCCCGTGGTGAACTCTAACTATAGACAGAACTCTTACTTAGTTAGAGCTAACCGTATGTATAACACAGTAAGCCGGGATGTAGATATCGATCTGTTTCACACAAGTGAAACTAACTTGAAACACCTATTATGTATTAGATTTTTTGGCGGGAATGAATAGAATAGGTACCTATACCTTATTATTATTTTAAATGTAACATCTTAAAATAAGCAAGCTGTTTTGTTGTATAATGTAATGTTTTTGTGTTTATTACTGCTAGGTATTATTGTTGGGCTTAGGTTATCTTTAAGTCTTTTATTATTTACTAAGGTTGTTGATTTTGTACTCAGTATAATAATATAGATAGTATATGGTGTAGTATAACAATATAAATTATCTATGAGTGAAAACTTGTAATTGGCCGTATTTATGTTTTATAAGTGTTCATTGTACAATCATAGCTGTAAGTTTTCCCTGTAAAAATAAAATAAAATAAAATAAAATAAAATAAAATGATTATATTTTTTTTTCGGAACACAGTATTTACCTCTCGAGAAAATATTTTTTCGATAAATGGGTGAAACACCCAATAAATAACAAACAAAAACAGTTTTTTTAATTATCTAATAATAAGGTGAACTACTGAGGAGTCGATCAGTCGTTTAAAAATGGTGATAGCACAAAATTCCAACAAATAAAACGAAAAATGGTTTCTAAGTGGAAAGTGTTATGAACGTTTTTTTGACTTCCAATGCAGGTTTTTATTGGTTGAACAGTGAAGCCATAAAACTTACTGTAAAATGTTTATTATGATAAAACATACGTCAAGATATCGCTAACACATAATTACAAGCTCTAAATATTTTTGTCGACCATGCTTGTATGGGGATAGTTCACTGTGAAGCGGTCTAATCTTTGTGACATCACGGCACATTTTATAACTTACAAGTCAATAAAATAAATTTTATTAACTATTGAAGTGACATGACTGAAGTTTTAATAATAACGAATTCGAGATAAAAAGGACGAAGCGGAAAATTAAAACGATAAGTAACTTTAACGAAGCCTATTCTACATTGGAGGCTGTGTTGTGAAAGTACGAATTGAAGCTTCAAATAAGGATAAGGAGTCTTTAGTAAATGTTAAAATTATGTTAAAATAATCGTATTCCCTTTAATAACAGGGAAAATTGCTGGAATTGGTTCCAAATAAAACTTTAAGCGTATTAAGCGACCGGCTTGAACCTCTCTTATAAAAAGGAAGGTTCTTTTTGCATTAGGATTTATAATAATGTATTAAGTATATTTCGCCTGTTCAAATACATGTGGTTTATATAGCGCCACTCAAGTATGTATATGACTGTGGAAATAATTAATCAAATGCTAGTTTTATCAACGAATTAGTTTTTAACACTATAATTTCTTGATATCTTGATAACCGTTTTAATTCGTTTAAATTGAGAACTTTGTCAAGTGCCTCATATTTCCTATTAATTTATCAATTAATATACCCTGTTGTAGTACACTGATGGACATAGGTATTTTCTAACACATGCCATAAACAGATGTCCTCCCACCTCCGCATTGCATTAAATGCCTTGCAAACCATTCAACTTTTTCTAACCTCTCGGCTAATAACTTAAGAATTATTTATATTTATTATTAAAGATTGTTCTATCGTTTTACGATAGAGTGGATATTTCTGCTTTGTAATACTTGCTAACATTTTTACCTCCGGGTATTTTATGCTACAGTAAAGAATTTCTAGTATCAAATAATTATTTCTGTTCGCATGATTCAACTGACTCAATGTAAGCCCAAATAATAACCGTAATTAGCCATCATTATTTAGTAGCCGAGTTCTGTGGCGCGTGTTGGGAGAGGCCTATGTCCTAGTTGCTAGTTGATTGATTGATTTAGTAGCCAACGAAGTGGTAAATATTCTATTCAGATTCTTTTTACTAAAGTCTTAAAACTTTCTCTTCACATTTAACATGAAATCAATTCAATGTTGTGCAGATATTTTCGCATCATTCGCTCACCGCTAAGACAAGATAAACTTGTGATGTTTATGAAACATTTTGTACTGTGTATATGTAACAGTGTATTTTTTATTTTGTGAATTCAGAGTACGGATATCAGAAAAGGAAATTGGTTATTTTTTATCCTTAAAGATAATACATTGAACTCGACGAAGAATTTTCATCGTACAACCTTTAATTTTGTTTTTGTTTTGTGTTAAATGTACATTATTTATTTTTATTCTTTTCTTTGATTAAGAATAATTAACGAATTGTTGTTGTAAACAAAATTGGGTAAGTAAACAAAATTTTAAAGAAAAATAAACCAGGCAAGATTATGCGACACTTCTTCAGCAGTATTTTATCAGTAAATGAAATCTTCTCATACCAGACATATTTTTTTTAAATCATAAAATTTTTGAAATAATTAACATTATGCTTTATGAGATAAAAAAAAAACTAAAATACCCCTGTTCGCCAGAGTATGTAGAAAAAATCCGCTTTCACTTACCTGTAACAAAAAAAAACACAAAATTAGATAATGTGATTAAGTAATTTACCTGTTAGTTTAGATGAGGTAATCTTCGGGTTACTATTAAGCAAACATACATCTAAGAATATAACCTATAAAAAATAAACCCTGCACTTACCCAAACAACCAATTACAGAGCTTGACAAGAAAACGTTTAACTCAACACGTTGGCCGACAAATTACCCTTTTAGAACCTGAGCTTTAGTCTAATCATTGTGGCCTGTTTAAAGTTAAAGTAACTGAACCTTGCCTATATTGACATGTATGTTATTGTAAAATAACCCTTCTAGCTTTAGTAAAAGTATATATATTTTTTAAAATATTAGACAATACACATTAAAAAACCTTAAATTGTCTTACTGAGACACACACACACTTCGAACCATTCGGTCCCTATTTCGTTGAAGAAACGGACACATGGCAAAATGCTAATCAAACTTATCCCTAGCGACAATATTCGTAATCAACAAGGTTTTAGTAGATAAACTAGTTCGTAATTCGACATTACCTACTAACCTTACTCAATTCTTGCTCCGTATACTCAGCAGGACCGATTCGATTCGAATTTTGGTTTTCAATCGAATCAGACGAGGGGTCCTGTTGAGTACACGGACACAAAAAAACAACTACAAAAGTTTAGTAACAGTAAGTAACATCTACAAATTAATAAAACATAACCACTTATAAATAGGTTATAGGTTAGTTATCTTTAAGTAATAAATGACAATTTAATTAAGTGTCTCCCGCAAGCCGGCAACATGCAGACAATAGATAAAGGCTATATCCACTACTATTAATCTAGGCATCAGGCTGTCGCATAACTCGGTCATGTCTATCAGTGATAATTAAAACTAGATTATGATTGTATGTGTGGATTTGGTTATGTAACTTTTGTAATATTCTTATTTAATAATGGCTGGTTTTGAAATGAGTGACATTAATGATTTTTTTTCAGAACTTTGAAGTGTCTGTTACGCAAAACGGCCGACGCAAAGTGTCTGGCAGTTTCGATTATGAATTCTTAACGATCTTGTTTATAATATATGTTAAAACCAGCCATTAGAAAATGAGTGAAGTTACCTCTGTTTTTTTGTACTTTCATCAACGGATACCAGAAAAGTGGCCGTCTGGGCAAGTTAGCTATTAGTCATACGATGATAGTTCTCCCCACCACTACCCATTCGTGTATATTTGTTTCAATAGAAAATAAGTGATGTCTGGCACTTCCTAGATCTTGGAATATTAGAGCTGTCATTGCACTTCGATAAAAAGTCGTTGCAGTGCAACAAAATATAGCACTTATTATTAACGTTATAAAATATAATTTCAAAATCATTCATAAATTATAATCTCACTTTCTCGCTTCCTCATTGTTGTCTGTCTTTCTTTAAAAGCCAATCATATTATCAATGTCCCCATACTGTACTGATCTTTAAACTAAGATAGACTTCACTGAATAATTCTATGTATAAATATACTACTCTGAAACAGTGATCCGTATTTATTAAATTCATTTAAACAGTACCTATCCTACAAAACGCGACCTTTGCTTTTACTTTTTAATATGGAAAGAACCAAAAACAAAGGATAATATCAATCGCTATAACATTAATATTTAAACAAGTACAAAGGATATTAAAGCACTTAAACGTTCTCGCATCCGTATAAAATTATATTAAACAAACGCCTTGCTCGTGCAAAGTTCATTGGCCGGAAAACTGTGTACGTAATTTGGTAACGCTCTTTAATAGATATTACAACTGAAGGTACACCTTTGTGCTGAATGTGTCGACCAAATGGAAAAAGTTAAAACGAGCCTTCTGTGTATCGAAGGGTACCTACTTGTACATGCGAAATTAATTAATTGGACCAAATTTTGATAATTAATATAGGCTTTTTAAAATTGGAAATGTTTGTTTATGCATCAGTTTGAAGATTCTTAACTATAATATAACCTTTCTATTAACTAATTTCGCTCTAAACAAGTTCGAAATTATGCGTATTGTGATTCGCGATTCAGTACTTCAGGGGAAACTGTTCATAGCTATTCTGAACTTCAAAATTCAGTATTACAGTTATATAGAATAGTTCTGAAGTTAGTAGAATTATATAAGTTTAGGCTACCAAAAGCTAGCAACAAAACCGGGCGATAAAGAAAACTTAATAATGAGATAGGTACAATAGGCCGTGAAATTTGCACTGCTTCTTTAAGAATAATTCGTTGTGGTGAACATTGGCTTAAGGGCCCAGACAGTTCATCTTGAATATTCTAATCATTCTTTATTCATGCTTCTAAGGTTTGGACACAATTGTTCAATTACTTTTTTTTGATGAATTGTTTGCGCAAAGTTTTTAAAACAAATCGTTCTTGAGCTTACTTTAATCTGTTCTGCTAAGAATAAATTAGTTTTTTGATTTAAGAATTAGAAGCGACTTTCATTAATATCTCTTCAGATAAAAATATAAGAAGGTAGCCTGTGTTATCTGTGTCTGTGTACAAAGGACAATCTAATTATTCAGTAAAAATCTCAAAGGGTAGGTAAATATTTTTGTAACTTGTCTCAGGAGATAAATGTATTAACTTTTGTTTATAATGATACTGCAAAAAGCGTCGTAAGGTAAACAAAATAAGCTTATCAATCCACATTAACAGACCGGAATCTTAAACTGCAAAATTTCTTTAAATTTTTTCAAGACAAAAGTAACTTAACACAGTAAAAAATAACGAAAAGCTCTGATACGTAACAGGAACACGGATATTAAGACAAAATAACATTGTCATGTAGATAGACATGGAGGTGACAAGTTCAATGAATACGTATGTAAAGATTATAACTTTTGACAGTTACCTGATTAGATTAAGGTTTGAATGTGAATTTTGTATATTACATACATGTTACAGTTATTTGGTTACATAAAATATTATACTAATGGCCTAGTGAAGTATAATCAAAAACATCCAGGCTCTGAATCGCACAATCAATTCTTTTGCACGGGTTTCGATGCCGCGACTACGTGAACACCAGTACCAGCATTCCACAACCGCTACGCTATCTGACCTAGTAAGTTAGTTACTCTAAGGTAACGAAATAAATTTTCCTCAAACTGCCAGCTACAAACTGATTGCAGATGAGGTAAGTCTTAAAGAAATGTGAATGCAAGAATCTCACAACTACCCTTTTCAAAATCGTTAACCGTTATAAGCATAATAAAATCTACAATATTTTATCTATAGAAGTGGTATGCGTCAGTTGCAACGACACTAACTATAGAAATAACAAGAAGGAACGGACCAATTGTGAACGGTAACAATCAGTCGTGCTCCGCTGGATAATTGTGTTCTACTATTAATTTTATTTTATGGCGATGTTGTGACTTCGAATACACTGAAATAGGTTATAACAAGAATAAACCAAAGTGGTCTTACATGAGATATACGAGTTATTATTAATTCAATCACATATTTCGGGAGACCCCTCACACGGTGGACCGACGACCTGGTCAGGACGGCAGGAAATTGACAGATGGATGAGGAAGGTACAGGACCGCACGAGGATGAAATATTTGGAGGAGGCTTTTATGTAGCAGTGAAAATCCATTAGCTGATATGAGAGTCAAGTATTAATAGAATTGCACAAGGTTTTCAGTGAGAAAGTAACAGCTCAACAGTAGCTGATCAAACATCTTGCTTACATCCTCACGTAGATTCGTAACGTGCAATGTTTCTCAGTGTTGAAGACCCCAGTTTATCACGCTACTTTATAGTAAACGTTGTTTTAAAAATACGGCAACATGTCGGCATTGGTCTTGATATTAAATAGATTAAGTAACCTGGAATTAATTTTATAAAATATTTATTCCACTTTATCGTGCCCAATATGCTAACTTCTATCTTCCATAATTGTACTCCAGATTATCTATTTTCATATAATACCTATGTTACAGCTGGTGTCTACGTGCTAATATATCACTAAGAGGCGACTTATATTCTACATTAATTTACATAGATACCCGATTGTTTTGTTAACTTAAAAAGTACTCGATGTTTAAATCTGGAAATTAAAAACCCAGCAAAATTCTCACGTACGGCAATAGTAAGTTCCAACTGACGAGAGACGGCAGAGCTTTGCGGAATATTGATCCCGCGACCACACAACATTGGTATAATACTATGACACAAATAAATATTAATGACGAACAATATTTCGCATTAAATAATACAGAGACACGAGGTGTGGTTAATGTGTACAAATCTCATTAATTAATACAGTAGATATAACGAGTACAAACGGTTACATTACGAAACAAATGAGGATTACGCGATCGTATTCATTATATTCAAATACATTCAAAATGGGTACGGTCGCAGTGCTTTTAGAGTTTTTTATTCATTCATAAAAGCTCATTAATGTCCTATACTGTAGAGACAAATCTCCTTCAGTGAAGTAGGTTACTTGCCCTTTTAGTACCACGCCGATCAGACGGATTAATATAAAGATCGCTTTAAGTTATTCGCATCTTAGCTTCGATTTGTTAATTGAAATTAATTAGGTAGGTTATTGAGACTCAATGTGAGCTTTTACCATTGTTTCTTTTAATGCAGAGGATTTTAAAAACTGTTTTTTTCTCGTGTATACGTCTAGATTAAAGATACTTAGTGTTTTTATTAGTCTCATTTTAATACACCCACATTATGAGAAGGAGTAGTGACTCTTTATATTCTTAGTCCATAGATTACTGACAGTTCGGTGAGTTATGTTGATTGAAGATATTTTACTTTTCATCCTAAACAAATAAAGATACGTTCACTAGATTCAGGCTAGTACATTCGTACGGACACCTCTCCACTCAGATTGATTTCACCCACGCGATATGTAAAGTTCAGCGAGACAAAATCCATTCATAGTATATTTTTAGCGCAGGGAGATAGTACACAATAGTTGAAAACATATCCATTAGCCAACATCACCTGTAGTTTACATGAAACGTCTGATAGTTGGCTCCCCGCCAGCACCGGGACCGCACTATTCATATCTGAAGACCAGCGGTAAATTGTATTCAACGAATTATGCACAGACGGACAGATTCATATGAATAAATAAATGTTTGTTTACTAAATATGGAATAGTTTATTGATTTTGTAAAGTGAGAGAGTGTTGTAAACAACACACGAGCCATACTTCTCATATACAAACAAAAATACGGAAGCTTTTAATGGCAAAGCAGGCGCCTTTGCCATTTTTTCGTGTACCTACTTAAATAATACCTTAAAACCATATGTGAAAGAACTATGAGTTTTTATTGACCTGTAATGACACAGACACACGCCATACTTTGACTTCGACGCGAATAAAATATAAGAGCTTAGTCATCGCAGATTAAATATTATTCAAATAACCGATAAAGTACTGGGTCAGCTGAATACAGCTGACCCAGTACTACTCTACTATACTCTTGGTATAATAATACCAAGAGTATCACACAATACTATCTAATATTATTTCAGAGCGGTAATAGGAATATTACTTTAAGGTAATTCCGAATATCTACGTATAACGGTTTAAAATATATAAGTCCTCTGATAGACCCTCAGCCAGCTTTTGTAAGGAACCTTATAAATGATAATAAAACCTTGTGATCTCTAATGTGAGATGTCCTAAAACAACAGTTAAAATACAGAAATAGATGATACCGTTATATATAATATGCGCCAAGTTAAGCACAATATACCCTTAGTACAAGCTCTGCTTAGTTTGGGACAAGATAGCGTTGTGTAAATGTGTGAGAAATATTTATATTTTTTAATTGATTTTCTTATTTGTAATATTCTTATGTTTAATATTTTTATGTTTTAAAGTTGGGTATAAAAATAATAATAGCGATCTTAACACATACTTACACAGTGTACTATCGAGTCCTAAATTAAATACAGTTACTATAGTGTGACCACAGGAGCTGTGCACCTCCTGAGGTATGCGCGCGGCGAGAGGGGGGTGGACATATAGAGTACATGATAAATACTGGTATAGAATAAACAGTCTATGATGTAGCTACTAGCGACATCTGACGCAATATACTTAAGTTATTTGGCTGGTACAGGTCGTGCACGAGCGGCTGTAGCAGTTTTCTATTAAAAGACAGTTTTTTTGAAAACTCCAAGAAAGTATTTACATTGTTGAATAGTTTTAAGCGTAAATAGGAACATTATTTGTGTTTTTTTAATATAACTTTGAGAAAAATGACATCTAGCGGAATGTATCAAATACTCTAAGAACATGAAATTCTTAAAGAAAAATATAATGTTCGAATTGTTATGATACTGCCGTCAAAACTCGTGACAGCAGGTAGGTGTCCGTTATGGTAGCATACACAAGAGCTATTTCGAGTTGGTTACTATGCCAAAAAACTCTGCTTAAATAAAAATAAAAAAAAATCCGATTGTCAAGATTAATGATGAGGAATTAGAAATCGTTAACACTACAGTATTCCTAGAAATTACTTTATACAGATTACCCCCTTACTCATAAACGCCTCTTAAATTTAAGTTAATTGGGTACATTAAATTCTTACGGTTTTGTTTAGTATAAGTTTGATTTTACAAATAATAATCTCGCTAAACAGTGATTAAATTTAAGAGGTGTTTATGAATAAGGGGTGAGTTCTTATTTACCACCTGCATATTTTTAATAAAATATGAGTACATTTGGGTTACATTGTGATCATCTAAGTAAGTGTAATATATTACAGATATGTCTATAAAGTCGTCAAATTTGTGATTTTTATTAATTCATTAATCTACAATAATCTAATAGGTACTGACTTACGAAGAACAATGTAAACAATGAGTAGAGTAAATCAAAGTGGCACGCGGAAAGTGATTTTTAAAGTTATAAGGCGATGTTTAGCGGAGCACGATTCTGGTCAACTTTTATGCGATTTGGATGATGTTTAAGGGCGAACTGCAACTTTGATGGGTATGTAATCGTGTTACTGTTTTCCGTAATCTGTCTCAAGTAATAAATTCACTCCATTTGAGATCTAGAGACCAAAAACAGGCATTGTGTACATAGCACATTTTTAGGTTAGATATTCATTGTAAGTAAGAAAAATCGTAGTACGACCATTTCTGTTGATACATTATCAGTTTCATTAGTATAATTCAGTCAAGATTTATCCCAATTTGAATTAATTGCTTTATGTCTATATTACGGTTGATATTGATAACTAAACTATGTCACTTTCGCATCGACTGGTCTGTCTACAAAAAATAATTAATTGCAATATTTTATTAAATTTTATATCATTTAGCTCATAGTGAATCCATGTTAAATGATATCTTGTTAGTTAATATTTAAAACTGAATAAATTTGTTTAGTTAGGTATTGTAGTTATTCTTTCCATTCCATTAGAATTATTAAATTTAAAAATAACAGATTTAAAAATAATGAAAAGCTTGAAACTCCTGGTATACCCAAGCAAGGCCGGCCAAAGAAAGAAATGTATGTTTCTATATTTCTGCTCTCCCCCACATAATACAAATATTTTCTACAGTAAAAAGAGGTATATAACATTTTTCTTCTTTTACCTGTATTTTGTTTCTAGTTATGCCTAAATTTATTGTAGGTATAATCAAATGTTCAATTTACATACAATACATTACATTACATTACAAACCGATACATTTTCCGTGTATCGGTTTGTTCGAGCTGTCGGGTTGTAATTTACCTTTTTATAAGTTTTGTCATGCCTATGTGACGAGGAACATTTATCAAAAGAACTGTCACACTTAAGCGGCGTTCTACAAAGGAACGGATATAGTGGCTGGATTAAACCACCCAGGCACAAAGAAAGACAACCGGACTTCAAGGTGGAGAGGCAACCAGCCTTTTTACCGTATGTCAAAGGAGTGACAGATAAGATCGCCAACATATTAAGAAAAATGTCTATAAAAACTATCTTCACTCCCTTGAAAAAAGTGTCACAACATCTCCGCACACCGAAGGATAGTTTCCCCTTGGAACAACCGGGTGTTTATAAGATTGACTGCAGTTGCGGTAGTTCGTATATAGGACAAACCAAACGAACAGTAGAAGAGCACATCAGAGCGGTCAAAAACAACGAGCCACAGAAGTCTGCAATCGCGCAACATTTACTGCAGTCGGGTACAGGCCACTGGATTGAGTTACATAACCCTCAGATACTTTCGACAGAACGCCACTATATACCAAGACTGGTGAGAGAATCGATTAAAATTAATAAGTACCAAAATTTCAATCGCGAAGATGGGTTTCAACTGTCGAGTATCTGGCGTCCAGTGGTTAACCTATGTATGAACAAAAAAGTGAGTGCACCAAAAACGCGAGTGGATATGTGAGTGTAGTGTGTCGCGATCGAGTTCGAGTAACTAGTGAGAACAGTGAGGACAATAGTAATAAAAAACGAGTGCGAAAGAGGGTAGAACGATATTTTCACTCCTAAGACTATTATATTAACCGCAAGTGATAATGATAATGATAAACTTTATTGTTCGTAAAAAAGTACATAACAAATCAGATAAGTCAATCAGTACTTCAGTCATCAAGTACTTCAGTTCCTCCGTGATCATGGCGCTTGTAACAGCGCCGAAATATCGGAAACTCACAAACCTTAAACATGGTAAATATCCCGATAGTTCATTTATTACTAGTAATGAAATAACTCCAGCCCGGCCCCTAAGAACTGTTAATATCTCCGATAATATTGAATTTTGTATTGAAATAAAGTGTTACACAGGCGTTATTTCAGAGTTACATTTCTACTGAATTAACAGAATTACTATACCTATCTTTTGTAGTTCTCGAGATATTCAAATCACTTGTGAGCATATTATCTGTACCAGTACTATGAACATAAATTTTCATGGATTTTTGACATATTCCACTGTGAATTCGCATAAAGCATTTACCTACACTAATTCAGTCAGAATTTCACGCATTATTTTTACATAAAGAATTTTTCAAAAGAAAAGTTCCCTTTTATCAGAACTATCACGTATACGCTAACATAACGGACACCTATTTTTTCTTCGTCCCCCACCTCGCCGCGCATACCTCAGGGGGTGCACAGCTCCTGTGGTCACACTATAACAACTACGAATACTAGAAAGAAAAAGCATTCATTTCTTTCTAGAGAACTAATAAACGTAACAATAAGGAACCATGTCAAGACCTTAAATAATCTAAATCTCCCAGCGAAAATGTGTCTTGGTTGTAACAAACAAACACACACACACACACACACACACACACACACACACACACACACACACACACACACACACACATATTTATTTTTTATTTTCAAGTTACAATGAAATAAGTTGTACTATGTCCGAGAGGGGGCCTGGTAATCTGCGTGACAGGGTTTCCTAGTGCAGATACCAGTCTCTCACAAAGGACCATTTAATTAAGTTTTTTATTTATTTATTTAATAATATCTAGAAAAACCAAAAGTACGAAAACATGATATAAAACCGTGTACTAATCCAACAGGCCAGCTTGGCTAAGTCTCCCACCGTCAACATTAAATACCATTTGAATAGCAAAAACATGTTGCGGATTCTAAACCCAGATTAAACTTAGGATACTTATCGGAGTTAAATCCATTAAATCAATATTAACTTTACAATCTATCTGATCTGTAAATCTATTTGATGTGGTGACCATAGATTTAAGAGCCGATTAAACCACAACTTTTGTTACAAACTTAAATACAATACTAATAAACTTTATTGTACACCAAAACTTATTATATTTACAACTATAAATAAACTTTACAGTATCTACTTAAACTGTTAAAATATATAAAGAGCATATTACACAAACACATACAGGCCAAGACAATTGATTTATCTAATCTTGTTTCGTACCCCATTTTGCGCGTAAACGCTTGATAATTCACCCCAGAAGACAACAGATCCTTGTATTATACATAATTTAGATACGTCCCACAGCACATGTATGTATAACCAGTTCTTACAATCAATTTTTTTCAGTACTTTTGGTATATCATAACAAACAAACGTAAAAAATTGTCTACTAATACAAATAAATAATTTCGTAGCAGCTCGTAGACCAGCTACGACTGACGTAGAGATAGCTACGAAATAATTATACGGGGACTTTCTAATAATGTCCCGTACAAAAGGGAAAGTGTATTGACGCTATGTTGGTTACTGCTTCATGTTCAAACAGGTGGATCGATTTGAATCATATTTGGCAAAGAAGTATTTGATAATGGATTAACATAGAGGCTACAGTTATTCATTACATTAATAACACGTATCCGTGGAGTGAACAATGTTCGCCAGATGGAGTCGCAGCTATATTATACTTAGCTTGTCTCCAAAAGAAGAAAATATATACGTAATTATTACTATTCCTATTACCCTCTTTCAGCAAAGGTTCATTTTAAACCCAACTCAGGTTCAAAGCTCTCTGAACATATTCACTTACCCATTCCGTATAAAAATGAACTCTTCATAGGTCGTCATAAAACTTATTTTATTGCTGACTGTACAGTGGGATAGGAAAGTATTCTATGTGTTTAGGTCGCAGGTACTAACACAAAAGAAAGTGTTTACTTCTACTTATTTAGATCGGTATGTAACAATGAATTTTGTCAAATTGTATTTGGTTGTTCAATGACCTTTCTGTTCTGCCCTTTCAAATGAATAGATTATAGCAATTGTAAAGAGTTTTCCGCAAAGACCTACTGAATATATTGTACTTATTAAAAATAATCTGTATAGTATAATTTTTAAATGGCTGTCTACCCCATATTCGCCTTTTAACATCCATAGTATAAGGTGCAGACCGTGTATTCTTACGAAAATCTATTATTCGGATAATTATTTCTATCAATTGTGTACTTTACCATAAACACACTTAAGTGAGCCTATAAAATACTTTAAAATAAACAGACATAATATATAAGGCTTCATAAACTAGTGCAACATAGTATTTAGAGAAGATTACATACATTGAACAACACTAATGCCCGATTTACACATCGACAAGTACAGTAGCGAGTTAAGTAGTATTTTAAGATTAAGTTGATTTAAATAGATCTCCATCCTATTTTTTTGGGAGTTAAGTACGAAGTAGTCCCCTCTCTCGCATCTCGCCAACTTAAATTGGCAAAAAATAGGATGGAGATCTATTTAAATCAACTTAATCAACAACTTACTACTTAACTCGCTACTGTACTTGTCGATGTGTAAATCGGGCTTAAGAGTTACAACAGAAGCGAAGGGACGGTTTCACGTCGCCGACTAACTGCATCAACGTTAATTAGGTTCTGCCTCCACTACACGACGCTAACTACGCTGTACTCTGATCCGCTTACGTGTATTGACAACTGTTGGCTTATAGGATATAGAGATACAATATACGTATATTCAATCATACTCATTATCATACAGACAAACGATTTCAACTAATCCTAAATTACGCAGAGCTTTATGAGTACCTTCTAGACAATTCATGAACACATTAACCTTTAGGTAGGGAAAATTAGACATATTGGCGTATTAGGACACCCATAAAATGTAAGTATTTGAATGTTTTCGTCAAAAAAATATATGTACAGTACCCGGCCGTAAATATTGCACATCAACCTGTGGAAAGAGACAATCGGTCAATTTCGCCTTCGTAGAGCGTCATCTCTGTCGCACACTATCAAATAATAATTTGTTTTAAGGGTACGCATGCCAGTCGCAACTCCATACAAATGGAGAAAGTTAATTGCTCCTTCATTTGATAATTTATTATCAAATAGTATTTATTTATATATTAATAATAATTGTACGTAATACCCTTTCCCCAAAGTAATTTTGGGCAATTTTATGAACACTTGTCGCATGTAGCATCGCTTCGCGTCGAGTCGCTTTCGTCACCCACGTAGGACACCGCGTAACATTATAAGAGTGCAGCCTTAACAAACCTAGCAAGTAGTGGTATTAATACCTAACTCTACCAATATGTTATCACAATATCATGTAGCATTACACTGTCTGTTTAAGAGGCTTGTCCACTATGAGAAATAAACCGCTACAGTTATAAATGTGCGCAGTATATACCGAGTAAATTGATAAGCCTGTCCCGTGCACTGTGTATCACTTGTGTATCCTCTTAATTATTAACGCCACGCTGTTATATTCAGCTTCGTTAGGTTAATATTTATTTATTTAATGTTACGATTTATTCACATAACTAGCGGGCTTTGAGTGTATCACTGCAGGGACGGATTTCGGGCTACTGATAGCACACTGATGGGATAACAGCAGGGTTTTCCTGATATTTCTCTTCTCTGCCTATCATTTTCATACTTAAAACTGCTTTATGTTACAACTTAGCCATAATACAAAAACGTGGTCAGTAATATCACACTAAGATAGCTAAGCCAATCTGGTTTATTAGTTTCTTCACTCTCAAGCTTCTACGCCCATACTGAGACCATACTTGTATAGTCGAAAACGAAATGGCTTTATCAGTTTTGACAAAAAATTCTATCATAATTCAAATTCATTAAGATCGTTATTTAATGTTTATGCATGAGCTTGACGTCATTGGTTGACCGTAATCAAATCTATGCTTAGATTAAAAGTGCAATCTGTTTTAAACTTTCACTTCAACGCAATAAATAATAAAATCTACTAACACAATACAAATGTCACTATATTAAACCGTAGAGTTTGTATGTGAAAAACTATGAAAAACCATTAAATAATTTAAAACTAAAGTCACTTGTTACTTGTGACATTACAAGCTTGTCATATTTCAGAAAAACTGAAAATGTAGAATTTAAATATTGGCTGGTAAGCCACCCAATTATTGGCACCTTAAGAGTGGACTTCATGTCAGACTTAAATATAAAATATCATAAAATGATAAAATACTTTAATCTTTGCTTAAACTTAATTATTATTATGTGATTGAATAGTATTAAAGCGCCAAATACACTACCCTACATGTAGGGTAGTGTAATCGGCGCTTTAATAAATATTATTGGCACTAATGCCAATAAAAGGATTCTGATAAAATTGTTGCTATGTTGACACATGAAAAAAATAAAATATGATAAAAATATTAAATAAATAATATTTGAACTTGAATAATCATACTGAACTTGAATAATCTATAGGTAGTGTTTTAATTCTTTTTACTCACTTTTAACTCTTAAGTGCCCATAATTGTAGGACTTCTAACGATTAGGTGGTTTACCCTAATTTGTTTTATATTATAAAATTACGAAAACTTTAAATTGAAATATGCGCTAATGACGTCATACAAGAAATGATAGGGATGGATATAGAAGGAAAAAAGAGATAAATTCATTAGATTATAACGTTTTACCGAAAATATGCTCTAGTAACAGTCAATAACGTTGACTTTACTATTTGTTTTTATAAATACCTAACGACTATTTGCTAATACAAGAGAACTGATATGTCAAAGTAGCTCATGATTTAGCTGATATTTTGTTGTGCGATATTGAACCTAATAGTTTTATGACATGCAACTAACAATAGCTCTAGAGGTGATAAAGCCATTTAGTTTTCGACCATACTAACGTTGATTAATACAACAGATTCAAATATGTACATATTGTGTAACTTACACATTAACATAAGCAATAGTTTATTCATATCTACTCAGCAATGCATTATCTTTAATAACATTAGTTAACATTTTACAAGTGAAACATGAAGTGGAATAATTGATATAGTGTCGTCTGCGAGGAATTACACCAAACATGCATTACTACGTTACACATTACTATAATATTATAGAGTTTAAGTAAAACGACGGAGCCGAAGGTGTAATTTCCTAATTACTTTTTATAGAGATATTATTCAGGTTCATTTTTATACTTGACTTGTGAGAGGTGCTTTAGTGTAAGTGCTTTCATGAGCCACAGAAGAAATATTTTATTTATATATAGATTACCACAAAGCATCAGAACACAGCATCATTGAGGAAATGAGAAACTAAACAGTCTGTATCAAAAATCTATATGGACTATGAGAGACAAAGCTTTAGGAATACTGGCCACACACATAGACAAAATGACGTATCCTAAAACATACAAATAACGGAAACACATTACATTCAGACGACGAATAATGTTATAACAAACATAACCTAACTTTTAATGGGAATAAAAAGGCTAACAATTTTTTGTAGCATCAATAAAAAGTAATAACCACATCGAATGTAATAAAAACAATAGTACACAAGTAAAAGTTTTTGTTTAATGTGTTGTTTATGCGAGGGGCACTAAGGTCTCGATAACTTGGGCCTAGAATTAATTGTCTAAACATATTAACAACATAAAAAGTGCCTGATACAAAACCCGGGCAAAGGTAAGCAAACTACTAAAATTTGTTTTCAGTCAAGAATGCCTAG
Source organism: Schrankia costaestrigalis (assembly GCA_905475405.1). Taxonomy (NCBI): domain Eukaryota; kingdom Metazoa; phylum Arthropoda; class Insecta; order Lepidoptera; family Erebidae; genus Schrankia; species Schrankia costaestrigalis. Next base: position 18,724,673 of record FR997838.1, on the reverse strand, counting down.
TTGTGTTCAGCCTATCATTTGATTAAGATTAATTTACAGTTTTATCATGTACTTATCGTCCGTTTTAGGGTTATTTCAAGGTTTTTGTTAAAGTATGGCAAGTTCTAGAAATTGGGAATTAATCTAGAAAAACCTATAAAAATAGTTTTCTAGATATTTTAGTATTACAGGTGCACTAAATAAAACCTGCTTTGCCCTTATTACCTGTGTAGTAATTACTCGTCTGAGCCTCTTCAGTAAACTAAAATGAAAACACTCTCAGGAACTATTTTGTAGGAAACTCGTTACTTTTACAAGGGGTTATTCATTTATTTTTTGCTGCAAAGGCGGACTTAATGACTCAACATTTTTTCCTATAATAAGGTACTACCGGCGACATGTTTGAAAACTAATCTCAAGAAGAACAAGTAACAATGAAAATATTCCTAATATATAAAATAACTGTACGATACCATACTAGCAACAGTTCAGACATTATGAAAATACCAACGTAAAACTTATTCAGCCATTGTTACATTATATATAACATTAAGTTGAGTTTATCGTCCTGTACATTAGGATTTAACTGCTCCTAAATCTGGAGGTTAAATCGCTAAGCGGTCATTTTACATGAGACTTGCCAATCACAAGCAATGACTTTACTTGTTATGCAGAGTTAACGACCATAATTTCAATAACCTTAGTAATGAAAGTTCATAACTAAAGCATTTACTCCGTTATTCAATCTATCCTTATACTTATTAAAGTACATTAGTAGTTGCTGTGAATGAACACTCGCCTTTCTGGTCCAGATAAAGCCACCACACAAAAGATGACGTACAAACAAAGGCTGATATTATTGACACTTAGGCAATTACATAATCATAATTATATTGAATAGTGAAGGCATTGAACTATATAGAGAAATCAGTAACCATAGAAGCCTTGGAAGACCTTTTTTAAACCATTTAACAATTTTTATAGCAACCATCACAACACAGCCAACCATTTAACAATTTTTATAGCAACCATCACACCACAGCCATTCTGTCCATTTCAATTTGGATTGTAGTTGTTACTACTTCTAACGTTTGCTAACTTTAGGATAATAACATAATATATTAGAATGAATTAGCCAAGGAAACCAAACTATATTACGAGTATACCTCACGAGTTTTCCTTCTTTGTCTGAAAAAAATTGAATAAAAAATACACGTCCCTCTGTCACCTTTTAGGACAACTTCGGACAGCAACATGAAATGGGTTAGAAACACTGTATTTTTATCCAGTCGCCACACAGACAGAAGGGGTAAACATAATATTAGTAAAACAACAAAAAAACCAATAACTATAAGTATATTTACAAAAACGTACAAAAGGTCAAACAACTAAACAATACCAGTGTGTCGGTTATCCGGTGGCATGATCCGGTGAACTTATAGCTGTCGGGTAAAACAAACACTGTATCACATGTTATGTTCCGCAGCGGTGTGTTAAACGAGGATAAACTCAATTTAACTAGATATTTGTAGATAAGGGCACAACAAAAAAAAGGTTTTTGAACTCGTACCTTACTATAATAGTATACACAATGACAATAAGATGTCTCTATCGCTTTCCAATATATTTAACAACATTTGACAGCTTGACGTTAGTGACGTTCAGCATTGTAAGCGATATCGCGATTTTTCAAATTATTTTATTTTACACATTTGGATCCTTACTTCAACTTACATTATCATTTTATTATTCTTTCTTTATCTATGTTAAGAGAATTAGCCTATAGCTTAAAATGATAAAATTATAGTTAGCTTAGGTATTACTTAAAATATATAATTTATCGTGACACATTCGCGGGTTATAGCTAATCTAAAATATCATATTACATTTTATAAACGTATTATGAAGAGTTCAGGTTTATTTATAGCATTTATTTCTACAGATTACTTCTAATTTGTTTTATAATGGAGGTAAAATTAAATTTGTTTTATATGAGTGTCCACCACTAAGTAACCATGGTAACTGAAAAAAACATGGGTGCGTCGATAAAAACCAATATCATTTGTTCGAAAAATAAGCGGAAGTACTCGTATTACGAAACTTCGTGGACGTGAACTGCCAAAAAACCAAACTTACGCTGGAAGGGGTATAATGCTTGGTATTGCCAATAAGCTACAGTACGATGACTGCCACAATATTATAGATCTAATTCTATTATAATATCAATACAATATTATATATCTATTTCTATTTCAATCAGTCAACTGGCCTATTGCAGTCCACTGCTGGACATAGGCCTCTCCCAACACGCACCACAGAACTCGGTCCTGCGCCACAGAACTCGGTACTTCGCCTTCCGCATCCAGTCCGACCCAGAGACCTTTAAGAAGTCGTCGGTCTACTTAGCTGGGGCTTTGTTAGATGTATTGGTTTCAAAAGCTATAAGCGTAGAGGCACTACATTTACCTCATAATAGATTCACCTAGCGACTTCTACAAATGGACATTCGCATGTCAAGTAGGATCGAAGGCTTAACGTAATTTTCAAAGCACTTACGGCTCGTATAAACAGCACTTAGGGACAGAGAAGAGCAACACAGTCACATACAAGTTCTCTGCCTTACGTCAAATCATCATTCATAGTAGGTGCTTAGATTATCTGATATATCGACACCAGAAGTATCAATTAACGTAAGGGACATTTTGGCCAAAATGAGTTATATATACCGTTGGATTCGGAATTTCACGCTCTATCGTTTGGCATACTTGAAATTTCTCTATCGTTAAAAAAATGTCCCTTACAGTACACATTTTCGAAGGTCTAGACTGATTTTTATACCAAAAAAATAATTTAACGGACGTAAATATTTTTACGTGTTAGAAAAATAATGTAAATAGTTCTGAAATGCAATTCAGTCCCTTACGTTAAACAAAAGTTTTGTACAATTCTCACAATATGACCTTTACGTTAAAACACAATACATAACTTTACTATAATTTGTCGCTTACCTTAATATACATTTAGGGGCCCACCTTTGATTATGTCTAAAATTTCGAAAAAATGTACATTACTCAGTATTTTTCGGTATTATTAAATATTTTACTTAATTACAAGTATGAATTAAAAAAAAGTAAAAACATTTATTGAACAAAATTTCTTAAAAATCAACAAAATGAGAAACAGCCATTAAAACTGTAACATTTAGTTAATTGTCCTAGACATGTTCCATAAGATTTAAGTCTAAACTTCAAGGAGGCCATAGTAATTTTCGAATCACACCCTTATTCATGTATTCAGTTGTGATTTTTAGGGATGTGTGGCCGGGCAATTGGCAACATATTTTTCTGCGTTTACACCACCACTTTAAAAAATAACCAAGTCTAAGTACGAGCCCCGTAAATCATGCCACCCAAAACATTATTGAACCACCTTGGCACACCACAGTTTCAAGGGGCACATGGGGCAAACCTTTTATTTTTGTGCCTGTAAGAACTCTGACGACCTTGACGATAACTTAATGATATCCGATATTTGTCTGTAAACACCACATTTTTCGAATGCTCTCGACGGATCGATATCCGTATTGGTAAGGCGGCAACCATGTTCGGGAAACGAGGTACAAGAGTATGGTACAATGAGCACCTTACTACTAAGACCAAGATGGTTGTGTTTCAGGCTTCCATCTTAAGCATACTCTTGTACGGAGCTGAAACCTGGAAGTCGTATGCAAAACAAGAACGTTGCCGTCGTCTTAACTTATGTTACATGCTTACGAAAGATCTTGGGCTTAGCATGGCAGGTCAAGATGACAAACGAGAAGGTTCTAGAAATCGCACAGCTGCCTAGTCTGACAGTGCTTCTTAAATAGAGACGTCTGCGTTGGCTAGGGAATGTGCGTGCATAGGATGGAACCTGATGGAATGGAAAGAAGAAATGTTGGGAGACCGCTGCTTCGTTTCAAAGACTGCACCAAGCTAGACATGGCAGCATTTAAAATCGACCACCGTGACTGGGAGAAGCTCGCGGAAAAACGTCCCGAGTGGCGCAAACGTGTCGGAGAGGGTCGCAAATTTTGTAATGAAGCCTGGATCGGAGTGCTTGCTGACAAGAGACAGAAACGTCATGAACATGGTTCGACACTAATGTACAGTCACTTCTTTTGTCAAGCCTGTGGTATCGGTCTGTACAGTCATCAAAAGCGATGTATCACAGACACCACCTCATAAATCGTGTGCAATAGACGAAAAGGCCTTATATATATTGTCCATTGCCTGTACCCACGAGAGAAATAAGAAGTTGTGGTCCTCTAGCAGTTTTAAAAGCTTAACCTTCTTCTGACCGTACGTATACCCCCACACACATTTTTAACTTCTAGAAGTTGGTTACATGCATGAATTGCTGTAATGAACCTGTCCCTGAGGACATTTCTGACGATAAAACGGTTATGCCAAGTAAAATTACACAGCTTACGACTGTGACCTGGTCTCCGTTCATAATATCCTATCTCTAGGAACTGCCTAACTGCATTTACCACAGTCGTATTTACTGTTCGACCAGTCCGAATTTTCTCCAAAATTTCAAAAATTAATCTAAAGATGTTGTAAGTTTAAGTATATTTTTACTAATAGACTTAATAATAAAGATATCAGGTCCAAAATTACATGATAATGGCTCTTAATAGTTCATCATACATCATATTTCATCCAGTTCATAGTAGTTTATGTCCTTTACAGTAGATTTGTGTTATAGTTTCCTATTAAACTTGGTGCTTACTTTAATATGGGATAGTTTACATTGAAAGCTTGAGTGCCTTAAAGGACAACTAGCAGGAACTAACCAACTTTTTTTAATGTAAGGGACATGCTATTTTCTAATTGCGTAAGTTTACGTAAATATTTTATTTATAGTTATAAAGAAGAGAAAATTATAAGAAACTTTGTCCTAGACATTTTTAAGATTAGGGCAACTAATAAAAAGTTACAGAAGAATTTGTAAAATCGGAATGGTTTTTTGGCTCTCCTGAAAAGTCGTGTTTTGTCCCTTACGTTAATTGATACTTCTGGTGTCGATATGGCGAAGATACTAGGGACTTGTAAAATAAGCTATTTAAAACGAATAAATTGTTTTTAGATTTAGATGGTCATTCTTTACAAAGTAACTACCTAAACCGGCGTCTGATTTTGCATTTATTTTTCCTTCTCTGACTATCTCTGAGTACTCTCAATAGTTTTGAAGTCAGACTTACTTTCCACAGAAATGTCGAAAATGTTTGTAAACCTTGCATAACAAACACAACGTAATAGATAACAAAAAAAGTATATTGTGTACATTTGTTTACATTCCAAAATACGACGCAGATTTTATTTTTAACTAGGTGACCCACGCAAATTCTTCTGCGTCAAAAAAGGAATACCTTTTAGTTTCTCTTAGCTTAATAGCCTTCCTCGAGAAATGTAGTGCGCCCCAACAAATTCTTCAGTTTTATACTTGTACAAGTTGTACTCGAGGTTTCATCTGCTTTAATTTGATCTCGAGAATATTTTCCTAGTTTCGTAAAATATTTCTTTGTTCTACCATTGTTATAAGTCACAATGTAAGGTTTTACTAGAAGACTCAGTAAAAAATCAAATTCAATCCGATCGTCTTAAATCCGAAAAGGAATAAAATATTTCAAGCTTAGTACACTGTTTACCATTTATTACCACGATACAATAAATACTGAGATCAAAAGAGGAGGTTAAACGGCGCAAAGGCATTTTGATGAGGCGGGCCGTAAATGGTGATTAGAGAGGGTGCCTCCCCACTTTCCGTTCAGACGTTATTGTGGAAAAGAAAACACCCAGCGTCTGGCTCCATGATGAAAAAATTAAATGGCAGCCAAATTTAATAGGTATGTTACAAATGAATAAGATTTCTCCTCGTAAACAAGCTTCTTTGATATTCTGGTCATAAAAGCCCTTGTTGATGTAAATTAGGTTTGCAATTTAAAACAGGTAAGAATGTGCGAGAGTTATGTTTACATAGACCTACGTATTATTTAGAGATGTTTCAGAGCATTATATACAGCACAATATCAGTGTCCTTGTTAACTACGCCAATAATAATAACGATGAACCAATGATAGCAGAGGATCACGTCGTTAGTGGAATAAGTGGGTGTTGAGACTGAGTGTAGAAATATTGCTATGCCTGAAACCATTTTTATATAGACTTTTTTAATATATTGCTATAATTAAGCCCACAAAAAAATAAAAAGGTTTACATCTACGAAGTTAAAAGAATTTTACTGTATTGGCTAATATTTATTCGTTTTTTATTTACAGTATACGGAGGGTTTAGAAAAGGGCACAGTCATTGTCAACTATAGAGAGGAAATTAGTAAGAAAACTGAGTATCACCCACCAATTTTGGGATAACAATCCAATGTCACAAATCTTCTACATTAAACTTTTAACGTTTAACAAAGTCTAAGGGTATAAAATAATATCGGAAACATTCTTCCAAATAAACGTAATAAACAGATTCAAGTACATTACACATTTATTACTGACAAACACAAATACAGCGACACATAAACAGTTGATATCTACTCTTTTATGAACATTTTTCGATCATAACATAAAGATATGATGGTGTCATAAAATTCACTCATGGATAACGTCAATAGAAAAATGCGTAGGTTTTGTTAGTCACCATATTATATTTTAAGAGCGATGTGATAGATTTAGGACAATCTATTTCATCATAATTTTATTTCAAAGAATTATTAAATCAGACCAGGAATACTGTTCAAAAACTGACCCATTAACAGCAGGTAGATGGTATTACTTTGAATTTATTCCTGGCCGGGCCGCGTTGGATGAAGCTTTTAGACTTTGAGCGAATTTAGCAACAGTCGGCATGTAAATAACGCTTTTTCCATTTGCCTTATCCGAAAGCTCACAACCACACACACACACACACACATAATTTTTATTTTTAATTTTTAATGTGTAATTATAATGTAGCTGTTTGTTGTTCCAATTTTAAATAAAATAAAATAAAAAAAAACCACTAAGAGAGCAATGGATAAAGGTATGTTGTAAGTTTTCCTACTAGATTGAAACAGGAGTTATGCAGAAGAACTAGTAAGATAGTAGAGCTTGGTGCTTGGAACCTTACGAATGAAGAAAGTGACATTACGTATGTTTTATAAGGAGCTGCCTAGATAGACGTACAATTTTTAAATCAGCATTTTTTTCTTCTTAGTGTCAATAGTTCATTCATTTTAGGATGTCAAATCAATTTCCCGGGATTATAGTTTAACTAGTCTTTATGATACTTTTGCTGTCCTTAATATTACAAAAAGATATTTGTTTTCAATCGTCCACTACACATTTTTCAAAAGGGGTTAAACATGCGCCAGTTTTTCATTCACATGACTTTACTTCAGTCTTTATTTTGCAAAGTAACATATTATATAATGTGGTCACGTTTTATATAAGAATATCTAGGTTATATATGTATTGTGGTATACAGAACGCACGAGCAGGCACGTGGGTATTCCCGCGACGGTTAGGCGGCAATATTACGTCGAACACTCTTACGTACCGAAAAAGAAATATAAGTATCATTAAAATATATGTCTTACGATTATTTTGGCTCAAATATATTTCGAAAGTTTACTCTTCGAAATGATTTACGTTTTTTGTTCTCAATTATGAACAGCACCATTTTCATGTATGTCGAAGTATGTAAGGTGTCAAAGCTTACATAATGACTACAAAACGTTCGTGCTAGAAACTCAATTAAGTTAATACATTGGTAGCTTTAAGGTATTGAGTTCAAGAATTCAACCCTTACGAGGAAATCAAGCAGAATACTCGGCGCTCCGGAGGCGGTCGGAACGCGTAAATAATACAGCCTTGAGTGAATACCTGAATATTTCACACAACATGCTCCGTATTATTTGGTCAATTTATAATGAATTCTTTTCTTGACATTTTCTTCGTATGCACAAATTACATAAACACTTGAAAACAAGAATATAAATATGTTTTGAGAAATTAATAAAAGGAAGTGAAATTAAACGCGTTATTTTTATGTGTAAGCGCTGAAACTATGAGTTATAAATTCAAAAAAGGACAATACAGTATTCTTGGGAATAACCGTTTATGACGACATTGGTACTAGGCACAACTGTAGTGTATGTAAAAATAGAAGAGAAGAGCATAATAGCCGGATGTCGGTAAATAAACTGCGTAAGCTACGGAATACGTACGTCATCATTAATAATAAATACATCATGACTCTACTATCATCCAGGATATAGACTTTTTAAGATAAGATCACAATACAAAACACTACAGTTAATCACGAGGTCGTACAAGAACAGCAACACAAACTAGAAATTAGAAAAAATCAGTAAATTGAAAAGTTTCCCGTGCCCTGTAATAAGATTTATACAGCAGGATATCACTAAACAAAAATATAATTTAAGGCTATACCGAAACATAACTTATCAGCAGCCCGAACATGTTCACAAGAAAAACATCTCACACAATAAAAACATATCAAGGTCTTCCGAGAAAATCCTGAAGGAAAATCTATTCAACAAATAAGGAAATATTGAGCGCAGCCACCGTTACGATAAAACGTCCAGGCATTTGGCACATGCCATTGACATTGGCGAGCTGGCACCGTGCCAAGGACGAGCAACACCATGGGACCACCCGAGGTCACTGTCTCACTATTTCTACAAATACCCTCATTCTCACGAGCGAAAGACAACCTTATGTCAGAAGGGTTAAGGTTTCTGCGTAGGCTATATTTGTTACAGCATAGTAAGCAAGTCTTTAATAGGTCGTTGTGACATGTGGTTTATTTGGAGCTGAACGGTTTTGACACAATGTCAATAGGATCTGAATTATGGTATAATCTAAGGACCTTTGTAGAATTTGGTTGTATTACGCCGTGGTGTAATTACAAAATACATACAGAAAGACGATTGCAAACCAGCTGTCACTTACCTGAAACAATAAACACAATATTAATTTAAAGATTTTTTAGCATACATCTAGGCAGGTAGCGGTGTAGGCAAGTATGACAATATGCATAAGTGATTTACACCAGTAAAGTCATACCTATCTTTATTGGCAAACATTTATTATTCTTTTATTTTCATATACTATACTATAAACAAAATTTAACCAATCATCCAGCTTAATATTAAAATCGTCATACCAGAATGCGAGTCCAATAGTTCATGTGGCAGGAAATATTCATAAGATACCCAGTTCAGGTGTGCTGGATTTTGGCTACAAAATATTATTGTTAGACTTAAGGAAAATTTAGTATTACAAATAGGAACACCTTAAAATTAGACAGTTTACGTATTTTGTCATATAAACAGAACACGGATAGAAACCGTACCTATTGGTAAATTCCTGTGAATCGTTTACTATTGTGTCTACAGGCGGGACAGGCTACCTGTCGTAAGTATAATCTATTGCCAACACAGGTCTTTAAAAGAGATTTGACAAGAGTTACAACCAAAAAAGCTAGCTTTCTTTAGCTTTCTCAAAATTTTTTTCTTCATTATAGAACGAATAAATTCTTTATTGGCTTCTTTCTTAAATTTATAACATCATGTATACAGGCTACATAACTAAATAATTTAAGCAGTAAAAACGAGTGCAAAAATTCCTACATCCCTTCTACGGCTTAAGTAAACATAGCTTACTCTAAGAAATAACTGAAATAAATTGTTTACTCAAATAAAATGTTCCAAGGCACTCGTTAATCTAACAAAAGCAATCTGGCTGTGTCAAATAGTTGCGATACTTTGCATTCGTAGACGCCGGCCATTCTACAGGCCGGCTCGAGTCTGCACTTGACCTACAAGCTCAATACTCTTGGCAATAGAGGAGCTGGCACTTTTTTAATACTAAACTAAAAGGATGTTTTTAAAGCTAGCCAGGACTACCCTTATTTAACGGTTTGGGTAAAATTTTATACAGAAACTTAGCGATCGGAGAATAACGAAAGAGTAAGTTAAAAACAGTTAGTATAACAACTCGCAAAAAAAATCCCAATAATCAGTCAAAGCAGCTAGTTCTCTACACTGATATGCTAATATGGTGAGAACAAAGTTTTGGTAGGTCTCACATCTCAGAATTACGGTGCGTAAAAATTAATTTTTATAATATGCATAATTGCGGTAGTTTTGAAAAAATACACAACACATTTTCCTAAGAAAAATAGCAATTCGAAATGTTTTTACAGAGAGATGCCATTACCTTGTTCTCTCTTCAATGGAATACAAGAACTCACTCGGTTAAAATATTCAAGAAAATAAGCAAATATAAGGTCTCGCATTAAAGGGAGGCTAAAATTTCTGAACCTTAACAAGGAGTCTGAAACGACAGGCATAAATAACAGCGGCACTGTACCAAAGTTCATGTATTACATAAACCATTAGTCGCTGTGCTCGCTTGTGAAGAATGAAATATTATTCGTAGCATCTAGGTCACACGCAAAAAACAGATGAAGGCAAGCCTAAAACTTTGTACAAACTTTGGCTATAAAAATCTGTCCCGTTATTGATTACTTCACGTGTCCCTTTCATAGCATATCATCAATACTTATAGTTTAAAAAACGGCTTTCATATTGAGACTTAACTCAAGAGCTTATGGTAGTACCACCCTTTTACATAATACCATATTATTTAAGTTAATACAATCCTTAATGCTGTATTGCACGATTTATATTTTTAAGATCTATTAATATTTATAAATAAAAAAGTTAATTATCAGCCTAAGTCCCAGTAGATACACAACGACTTTTTCGTATTGCGGTTTGGCGTCCACTGGTGGTTAGTGTAGTGTTATACAAGCTATTACTGCCAAAAACTAAGTATAACTAATTAGCATCGTTGTTTTTACAATAGTTAGGACAAAATCTCGAGTTTTCGTTAACATTCAAACGATAAAAACTGTTCCTGGATGGTTTTTCCAGTTAAGCAATCCGGTCATAGCTGCCCAAGGTCACACTGCAAGCAACCTTATGTAGAAAACTGTCACTCCACGAACAACCAATCAGGTACTTTAATGAAATAGCTCCTCATTATATTCCACACACCTTAATAAGCTAAATGAATTTTAAGCTTAGCACAAGTAGTTATTACGTTTGATTGCGACCATCTGTGGTGTTTGGCAGTTCAACCTGGAGCAAAGCCAATGTTAATGTAAACACACTTTCACTGCCACGCTTCTCTTCATTACATTCCATATTTGGCTTTGTAAGCACTATTACATTTTCCTTTATAAAGATCGAAAGTTTAATAAAAATAAGTAGTTAATTAACTTAAGCAGTTAGGTCTAAAAGACGGGTCAATATGGTGTAAAGCATCTAAATAATTATTTTGTACAGAGTAGAGAAAATAAACCCCCTAAGATCTAGTTAGCCCTTCTCACAAAATCTATTCATACCTTTCCAATTTATGTCAATTGATACACTTACTTAATAAATAAAATGAAAGATAAAACTAAAGTAAACATATTCTTTCTCGTGACCACCGCACTAATAATAATCCGTAATCTTGACCAGACTAATACCCTGCTTACAATTTAATCAGTTTCATATCATTACCAAGGAGACCCTCTTTGAGAGTTCTCGAGCGCTTTTAAGGGCTGTAATGATCAAAATAATTTATCGTTAATTCTGTTTGTTTATTACTTGTTTTCTTATCAGTAATTAAAACAAACCATTTCCTTAAATCAGACAAACATTAAGAAAGACAGATCTGTCACTAAACAATAAACAGTGAACATCGCGTATACAATCAATACCCTCAAGAACACATACAAGACCTGAATGAGAGTCACGTACAAAATAATTTGCTCAGAGTACACAACGTACATCTGTTGTCTTACATTCAATATAAGCTGCCTCACGGAGCAAACGTGTTAAACAGAACATCTTTAGTATTACAGATAAGAGTCCGAAGCGTGACGTTTAGCATTCAGTTTGATTCTAGCAACAAAGACAACGTCTATTACAATTTGCATAATACATTTATTTAGCTGCTTCCTAGAGTCCCAAAAAGGACGTCGAATATACGGAAATGTCAGGACACTCGAGCCTCTATCCTTGCTATTCACATATTATTATGGCCTCAGCTTTGCCCAGGCTATAATTATCAATATTCTATTCAATAAAGTTCCATCAGGCGAATTAGAAGTAGCGGTTTAATGTTTCATTTGAAAAATAATATTGACATTAACATTTTATTGTATTAAAATCTAAAGAATTATTTTTTTATATTCAGTTCCCATAACTGTTAAATTTACTATGGTTAATTAAAATATATTGAGGCACAATGTACAAAATTTGAAGATCAAATGTACGTCTTTAGAATCACATTACAAAAAATTACAACACAATATATTTTACAGATTTTTATTCACACTTATCGTAACTAAGACAGAAATTCTTTCCTGCCTTAGTATTTTACATTGTAATGATAAGGCGTGGCGGGTTGTTATACGCCCCGCTTGTTTACGATACCATTTGTGCAGAATATGGTTTTATATTTTTTTCATTTACGTGTATAATTTACGTTGTCATAAATCTTTAACGTTTCCTGGAGTTGTAGTTTCAAATACAAATAATTTCGTCAAGAAACCAAAAAGGAACATGTAAGTAAGAACATCGTCTGTAGAATAAAAATCTAACTACGTGCTTAATTATGAATATTAGGCCCTTAATCAACAAGGTACAGAAAAATAACGGAAAACAATAAAATAAAAAAGGCACGAACAGAAAAGGTTATGTTATAAAATGTTATATTCCTCTAAAGTTTGCGTTGGTACAAAATATCAATTTCCGAAATCGGCGTACTCAAGATTCAAAGTTCTCAGCTTCAATACTATAAAACTCAGCTAATTCAGATCTCTATCAATAATATTTTATTAGTAGCAACACAACCTGAACTTTTAACTCTTTACGAGGCCTCTCCGGGCTTTAATCTAACGTATCTTGAATAATGAACAATCTAGATAAATGGCACTCTTTTAACGTGACAATATCTTGAACGCAGTATGTAAAACAGGATTTATCGGTAATATATTATAGCTGTATTAGTACAATAGAGGACTCTACCGTAAAATAGACAAAAGTATATAATATAAGTATGGAAGTATCCAACAGTAAGCACTTTAAGATATTGCTAATTCCAGACGTTTTATTCCCATCTTATTAGCAGGTATTTAAGTAGGTTAATACAATTCTTAAAGGAAAGGAGACGTAGCCCAGTTTGATGATTGTGCGTTGGTATCGAGCCAAAAGATACACGAGGTATATTATAACTACGAGTATAAATTATTATTATTATTGTAGTCAGTTAAATATCTTTTGTGATATAAAAAGAGTAGTGTATTCGAACATACTGATTTCGGTACAAGATCTATTCCCCTGTGCATAGGTTTAACAAAAAGTAAAGTGTCAATACTATAGAAATGTGTATTAATTAATTGTCCTCGCGATTATTTTATAAGCTCTTTGTTTTTATAAATTACTTTAAGTATATTCAACACAACATTTTATAAAAAATATATTACCGACAAAACTAGCGCTGGGAATGGTATCGCTGCTGAAGCTAACGAATACTCATTCAGTTAGTTTCATTGTGGCTGAGCAAATTATATAAAGGAAGAATAAATTGTGTACCTACCCAAAGGAATTGTATATGCAAAAGTTATTTCCATAGCAAATTACACAGTGAACGTAAAATATAATCCAAATTGAATTTGTTGTATAAAAACAAAGATGCCAAGCCCAACATCGGTTTCTCAAATGGAAGTTGCATTTGAGATATCGAATCTAGGCCTATTTTAAATATTAAAAACTTAAAGAAATAAATGTTAGTTTAACAACCAAAAATTAATGCAATCAAAAAAAAGTATTTTACTAAAGAGAAAATAATGAGTCTTCAATCAGGTCAACCTAAGTCACTAAAATATTTTCAAAACACGATACTCACAAATCGGTTCAAGGTATTCATCAAAATATACATTAAACTCAATCTCTATAAGTAATATGAAAACAGAGCAAGTTTCTAATTTAACAGTGTTGTTGTTTTTGGTCACAAATCCCAAAAGCTTTCAGACTATTTCAATCTGAACAGTGTTTGTGCTTGTTTAATCGTTAGATAAAAGTATATAGATCTATCAATTTTGAGACAATTTTAGAAGACCTTGATGGAATAATGTTTTTTCAATTTTGATAACAAATATCATTATATTGCGTATCACATAAACGAATATATAGGATTTCGTGGTATGCTAAACTAGCATCTACGTCTCAATTTGAAGTAAATAAATGAAAATTGTAATATAAGATCATTTTAATCTTCAATACATCAGGAACATTTCATCTGATACTATTAAATTAGTTTGTCTTTAATACGCTTCATTCGAACGAAAATCGATTGATCATGTGTTGTAAGGGTGTTACCGACGTCCTTCTCTGGTATAACCTTTATCTTTACTTCCTTTATCCATTCAATATCAATGTTATCCCGGGGGCATAAAAACGCAAGTAATGAAAGCTTATCGATGTTTTCGTTTCATGGCCATATCAGGACGACCTTGATACAACGCCTGTGACCTTCAAGTACTCAAGAACTAATCAACTACGGATAAGGTGATAACGAACCCAATACATCTCGTTTTTACGTCCTTAAATAACTGATTGAGAAATTGTCTGAACTCGCAAATTAGCGGAATTGTACGAAACTTTGACCAGAATATTTAGAGTAATAAGAAATTGTTTGAAAATAGTTTTAGATAACTATCACTCTAATTAAATGAAATCTTCAAGTATTATAAAGGAAGCAATATTAACACATTGATTTGTCAGTAGTAGTAGCTTTGTACTACGTAGTTAGGTATTCAACCCTACACTACACCCACTGGTGGTAATAATATGAATGCTTACTATACATAATCTTTGAAATTTTTCTTCATCATGGTCATATGCATTATTGTGCAACTGCATTGACGGGCCTCCTTTATTGCCTACTTACACCAGACAGAATGGAATAGAGTTTTATGTCAAGTTGTCGTATAGAAGTTAACTCTTAGTCGACTCTTACGAAACCAATTGGGTTAATGTCATGGTGATTATTTTAACTAAATCACCATATAAAGCAGTTCATGGAAAAGCTTAATAGAAAACCTTTAATTTATTGATATGTTAGACCATACATAGGGTAGAATTACACCCGTATTTTCCCCCAATTTATTTGCACATGGCACATATTTGACTTGAATATTAACTTCCCCGTATCTTTTGTTATTTACTACCCGTACTTTTGTGGGCTATATTATTCTTAACAGGTTTCCCTTTTTATATCCAACCTTCCGATCTAGTAGTCTCATTTTAGCAAATAAAATGTATTTAAATATCCGCAGTCTGAATTTACTTTTAGCTATGCATACATTAGTGGCATGTGCCTCGGTGTAATAACTGTGAAATAATACTTAAATATTTAATTTACAAAGAGATAATTTATGTTTTTGTAAATATGCACAAGTTACGGGGATTTTGTAACAGTTTGTGGTTACATTATACACTGTGATTTTAAATATTAAAGACTGTTGCACACAAAGATTTATTTTACATTCATAGTTAGACTAGCTACCTTTTCCTGCCTTCCGCAGGTACAGCTTAGTTATATATTTTGAATCTTTCAAAAGCCGGGAAGGCTTCAAAGGAACAATCTGCGCACGTGATAGTATAATAACAATAAATGAAAAATAAGGTGATTAGCGACAGGACAGCATGGCAGAATAACACGTACCTAACTTTAAAATATTGACATTTACCGTCCTATGCAACTTAGGACGCAGCTAAACCTTTATTTTCTACCAATAATTATCTCTGTCACCGCTAATTAATTGGTTAGTGTAATAGAATATACAAATTGAGCTTTAAGAAACAAAATGAAAAAAAGGTTGACACAATACATTCTCACCTTTGCATTATTAACAACGCCAACGTTAAGCTAATAAGGTATAAAAAAAAGACATTGTTTACTTAGTTAATGAAACTCGCTAGAAAACTAAAAACAGATGTGACAGTAAAGAATAACGTTAAAAATTTAAAAAAAATATACAAAGATTAAAACACTAAGCAGGCATTTTCTATTGTCATAAATTGAAATGCATTTTAAAGTGCACGAGGATAAAGTTAGATTATAAACACTATTTATTTTTTTAATAAACACAACAGTACAATTAAATTAAACAATGGAATGTATACTTGTAATATTTAAGATAAAAAACATAAAAAAATACGAATTGACCTTTAGTTACGCGCCTTTAGGTTCGTCTGGACAACTGTTCCAAATAGCCAACCAGCCAATTGTATTTCCGAAATTAAAAACCTATCTGAAAGCATTGTCCCATTCATCAAAATTTTATTAAAATAAACATGTACGATTTTGACTCAATGTTCTACAAAAAAGAGCTAACACATGAATGCATTTTAAAATTAACTTTCTTAGAACACGATAATAAAGCTTTTTCTCGGGCAAATTGAAATTAGTGTTTAAAAACTGAAATTAAACATAGTGAAAGCACGAATGTTATATTTTTTTAATTATACTTAATAAGTTTTATTTTTTAAAGTTCTAAGGTTAATCAACTGTTCATAGCACAAGAGAGATCTAATATCGATAATGAACAAAGAAATAAGAGATATTTTAATTTAACCCGCATAGACCGCAGTACCTACAATGTAAAAGATATACATATTTAGCTATGCTATAGTCAACCGTGTTTTTAAATTAACATTTATTTCACGCTTTGTAGAATATAAAGCAGAATGCTGAAGAAAACGCCAAGAAAAATAATAATTGAATTAACCGAATTAGATGTTAACGACGAACGATAGCTTAGATCACTTTTATTTCACAGAGTTCTACAAAAATAACTGTAAGTGCAAGTTAGTACAAACATGGATTTTATGGGCCTTTCACTGGCAGATAGCTAATATTATAAAGAAGCGTTATAATTTTGTGACTATATGCTGATCTGATAACAGCTAGCTTAAAAAATAAACCTTTTTCTTTTCTACTGCTGAAATAATAAAAAGTGGTCTAAGAAATACAAAGTTCCATGCACTGTTATAAAATTCTTTCATTAGAAAGCTCTCATGAAAATAACTCAACTCAGAGAGTACTCACTTGAGATTTTTTCTCCTTAAAACTACATTTCCTAGTTGAAAATTAAAAAATATTTTTCTGAGTAAAGCTTTTTCTCTTTTTTTAATGGACCTACCGTAAGAAACTTCAAGGATGTTATTGTACAAAACAAAACAAAACTAAACAAATATGTTATATTTTTGTTGTTTAGCTGGTTTACTCGGGTAATCTCAGAAACTACTAATTACAATTGTTTATTTTTCACTTGTCAAAACACATTAGTTTTGACAAAAAAAGAGCTTGTAAATAAATAAACACAACTTCTTTAACTACATACGAAACAAGTAGGTATTCGGTGGTGCACACAATAGGACAATTTTAGTTAACGTAATCAGCACAGTACAACGTAATCCCTGGACAATTTATGTGCAGTTCGGCTTGAGGGTTACTACTTCTACCGAGGTTTCAGCGAAGGAAGACCAATATCTGTGGCTTTGTCAATTAATGAGATTGCTATTTATTACTATTGTACTACTACTGTTATCGAAACTAATGTGGTGATACTTCTACAGATAAAGAGTTTACCTTCAAAGCGCATAAGAAATGTCTAAGAGCAATTTGTAAGCACCAGCTAAATGTTAGCTGTAAACCATTATTGCAGGAATTAAATATCCTTACACTACCATCTAAAGATGTACAATCTTAGAAGTATCAATGGTCGTAAAAACTAATCTTGGTCTGTATGAGAACCTTACCTCTAAAAGGCATCAGCATACAATATGAGTAACACCCCACTCTACAGCACTATTTGGCAAATAATTCTATACCACTCTACATTAGGAGTGAAACCAATGTGGCAATATATAAGAAAATTGTATAACTTCCTCGTCAGTAAATGTTATACACTTTCACTGATTTCTTAAATGACAAATCAAATCAAAAGAATGTCTGATATTTTACAAGTGTTACTGAACGAATATGTACTAAATTATTTTATTGTGTGTAGTGAATTAATAGTATATTAATTATAAGAATTATATTGTGTACGCCATGTATGTGTGGCCAAAACATAGTGAGTCTTACAAATTATAATAATATTATAATAAGGTAACATATGTTTAAAGTCAAAGTCAAAGTCAAAAACGCTTTAATCAAGATAAATACAATTCTCATTATATATTTCTTGACGTCCTTTAAACTACTTAATCTAAGTTTAAATACATTTAAAAGTTTTGCAAACTTTACCACCGCCTCCAAAGCGCTAGTAGAGAAGAAGCGGCGAAACAAACTCTACTGCTGCATTTTCTTGACGTCAATTTTTTTACATTGTAGATAACTGTAATCAGGCGCTGCAACCATTGTATACCATACATATCCATACAACGAAGGATTTTATTATAAAATGATAAAGGTAGCGTCATGCAGGTAGTACATAAAAGTGGGAGCACCAAATCACATCCATAAACAATTCAGTAATAATTTAACAGGAAAGAAATGATTATAATTATTATTGATTAAGTATGATACTATTTAAATTAGGTACCACGTTGATAGATGATTTGGTGCAGATAAATGATAAATCTTTTGAACTATCTTAAATGTAATGCTTTCTTGTTGTCCTATGCTTTTTCAAAACTAAATAAATTAAAGAAATATCATTGTCTACGAGTATATCACAGGATCTTGATTTCAGTCAAATGTGGTAATATATAAACGTAATTGAAAAATCTATAGTGACAAGCATCGAGTTTGGTGAAATGCCTGAAAACGATTCAGGAATGAAGGCACCGAAATGGCTTCTCTCCGTCATCATCACATTCAAAATCGAAAAACAAAACACAATTACATAAACAAATCATCAAACAAAAAACCTATACCTATGTTACATCTACCTACTTTGCCTAAGCATCACAAAATTACTATTATAATACTCGTAGTTCGTTTAATACAAGTTTGTAACTATAGGTCAAAACACACAAACCTTCGAAGGCCGCCCTAACAAAATATAAACTCAAACTTTAAAATAACCGTTATGAAGGACGCTATACCCATTTCTAACTACAAATAGAGTTCACAAATACGATAAACATTTATTCAAAAAGTGATACCCAAACAAAACAATCTAACATGGGTTGTTGTTCACTTATTTTACAGACATTGACTATAATAAGCGACGACAAGACCGTGAACTTTAGCAAACGTCTACTGAAGTAAAAATAAATAAATCGTGAAAATAATACCGGCGGATAAACTAAGACTGTTATAGATTTTTATAAGTTATATTTAAGGATCAGGAAGTAGAGATAGATTTCACTACAAACATTCCCAAATTTCCCCGAGTTGTGACGGAGTAAGAATACAATATGTTACCAACCCATCTCATCCCATGGGTGTCGTAAAAACCGACTAAGGGACTATCCGTGATTATTATCTTTACGAAATAAAAAGAAGGAAAACTTGAAATTAAACCCTATACCAATCCGTCGGGCCAGCGTGTTATTAGTTTGCCAAGTATCCCTCCGTCCCGGAAGGAGCCCCGTCCCTGCAGTGGGACATTAATGGGCTGTTATGATGATTCCCAAATTATTATTTTTATTTATTGCCTTAGCTTTTAAGTTTGTACTGTAATAAGAATATTCATTGGGTACCACAGTGACTTAAGACAAAATGTTAACCTCACTGCATACTGCATATTTTTAATAAGAACCTAGGAGAGAAGATAAAATGATACGCTACTTATCAAACGACATAGTCGCACACTGACTAAATGCTATAATTTTACACGTATCATGTTTATTAAGCCACCTGTATATTCAAATACATTGGACAACATAAAATACGCACGGGATACAGAAACAAATATGAGATCGTTTATTTTGGTTCAGCAAAATGACATCGAGTCTGATCGGTATCCCTGAAATCCCATCTGCAGGCATCAATTAGTCTTCGAGCGTCCGACATATGAACCCCTGCCACACTGAGCTTATTTAATAAAAACATACTTTCAATACAACATTGCAAATTTCAAAGTATCATTCACTATCAACTTTGCAACAATAAAGGTGGTTAACTCAGTGTTATTTCATCTGATCGTGCTTCGGAGGAGACATAAAACTCCGGTCCCAGTTGTCGTTGTAGGCACACAGTCGTTATGGCACGTCAAAGGCTTTTCATAGGGTTCCGCAGAATAAAAAAATTGTGTCGTTATAAATAAAATTAGATAATACTAACTTATCTACCCCTCAAATTCTACTTCTAGGACGGTATAAATACAACTAAGACAATACTAAGTTATCAATCCTTGAAATTGTACCGCAGTAGAGGGTCTTCCTACTTATACCTGAATAGGCATAGATAATTTCTAATGTAAGGTAATTACAACCTGCTAAGGGTCGTAGCACATACATCGAAAAGTAAACGGATCAGCACCGCCTCGCCTTTTATCTCGGTGTCAAACGTCAAAAATCCGATTACGTTACGATTCCGATTAGTGTAAGTTGCAGTAAGAAGTTTCATACATATAATACTGAACGGCTCGAGTTGATACGGTGCCGATCCCTTTACGTTTTGATATATGTGCTACTACCCTAATGCGTTTGTATAAACTTTTTATTATTAAACCTAACAGTTTCAACTTTTTAAGACATGGCATTAAACTATTTAAGAAATACAATCTGAGTATGTTTACTTATCTTTTTATTGATCATTTATTTAAATTGGATTTGCGATAGACTATAGATAAAATAGGTATAAACTTAAACATGCACAAAACAAACTTAAAATGTCAATTGTAAATTCCAAGAATAGAAGTCAGGCTCGGTGCCCTTGACGTTACACAAGGTTACCAAGGGAATAATCCAAGGGCTAAACAATACCTTACATAATTTGTAAGCGTCATACACGAACATGTTACCAAAATGCACGAGACTTATATTACAATACAGAGCACACAACTATAGCTCGGAGCAACGAGACTAGTAATGCTTTCTAATATTTATCACCGCGAACAATTCACTCAAACTTTATAAATAATGGAAATGCTTGAGAAATACATTAGATATATATCTGTATATATATATATACAGTATATAATAATATTTTGTAAGGGCAAATAATATTTTCAGAACTTATTGTAAACAATGGGTTCACCCAGTGTATTCTAATCAAACTTACTCAAACATTAGTAATTACAAAATATTAATCAAATTAATTAACGCAGCTAACTTGGTCTTAGCAATAGTATTTGTTTTACTATGATTAACTAATTTGCAGCAATATATTATGAACTAACTATGCTATAAAGTTGCAAACTTGAACACTTAACAGTTTCTTCATATTAATGTAAACAGTTAAAAATGTCACA
This sequence comes from Schrankia costaestrigalis, assembly GCA_905475405.1. Classification (NCBI taxonomy): domain Eukaryota; kingdom Metazoa; phylum Arthropoda; class Insecta; order Lepidoptera; family Erebidae; genus Schrankia; species Schrankia costaestrigalis. The sequence continues at coordinate 18,703,146 of FR997838.1, read as the reverse complement.
TTCTAAACATACGTAAAAGTTAAAAGACTAATACAAACTGGGTTTATTACAACATTGATCGCGGAAACATTCCACTAAGTCCCACGCAAGCTTGCATAAGCCTGTCCTGTATCATCAAATTGCAATAACCCTCTGGAAGCATTAAACCGTCACACAAATGACAAATAGTAATCCGCATCAAATACATATTTGTATCATAGAAAAAAACCATGACCTTTGCCACTGGTGTATTGTCCACTAATGCCTACAAAGACCTCGAAATTTTGTGTTTGGAAGTCGGCGGCGGCACCGCGGCCGTTAGTTGCGTGCCGACCGTCGACGTGACCGTACGTCCACGACGACTCCCAGACTCTTGGAGAGAACCTCTCATACGTAAAAGTTACATACAGTGTACAAACAAATCGTGCAGTGTTGTTATGTAGGAACGTGACGTACAACTATAACGGACCGCTTTGCTACTCTGTTTCCAATGACAACATCATCGTGGAGGTAAATATTGACGGTAGCCGGCACTCCCGACTCCTCGCGGCCACCGTCCGGTGCCAGATAAGTATTTGCTGAACGTTCGAAGCGTCCATTCCATTTCCGCGCGATTTGATTTGCATATTTGCATGATCACTAAAAGCAAATACAAATCTGACGAGTTTTTTAAATCCCGGTTTCGAATAACGTAACAAAGTTTCGAATAATACATTTATGGACCCAAATATTTAAAATAGGATTCTGGTAATAAAATAATTTACTATAAAATATTTACAAGTTAAGCGTAATTTTTTTTATGTTGAAATAACTTTCAACAATGTTTATACTTGAAGAGGGCAACCGCGCCTACTCTGCACGTCACCATCTGAAAGTGTGAATTAAAGTGATCTTTATACGTGGCCGTTAAAGTTCCAGACAGGCTTACGTAAGCTTTCGACGGACTCCCCGCCTCCATTTATGTAACTGCTCGATTTCAAAGGAATTTTATCTTTTCCGTTTTCAAGTTCAGGGAAAATAGAAAAAAAAGTGTATTACATAATTTTACCGCGTTCTTAGTATTGGCAAATTACTAAGTACGTTTTCTTTAGTTGAAATTCGTCAAAAGACGTCTTGTTTTGTCATTGCTCATCACAAAGTTTTTTCACAATTTTAAACCTTTTGATAACATGAATAAAAAAGCTTTGTGTGAGTTTCGGAAGCCTTTTCGAATATAGGTCGCTGTAGCCTTGTCACCTAATGTTATTATTGTAAACCGAGTCTCAAATTATCAACCGAGTCTTAAATATTATATGTTAAGCCAGACATACGATACACGCAAACTAATGTCGCTATACAAACAGATAGGTATACAAAACCATCATTGAACATTGCAACAACTGCGTTGTGTCTGGCACAAACAAGTTGTTGAATATACTAAAACATACAAAATCACAAACAGCACTCAAAACTATACGAGTTGTACACTGGGAGCAAAACAAATACAGTTGATATCAAATCGATTACGAAATCTTAGTTAAGATAGTGAAATTCTATTCAACGTATTAAACTTGAGTATAGGGGTCCGAGTACAAGTTTCAGATAAGCAATTGAATTAACATTCAAATACAGTGAAAGTGACAATTCAGTCTGTCCTGTTCGTAATCCAAGTGGATCAAAGGGGTTACAATTTGATGGCCCCGTCATAAGATAAATCTGCGAACATTTTAGACTTATTATCATTTAGACCGAGTTTACGACTTCCCCTGTTTTGTTTACTGTTAATAAAATTATTGTCATGTTTAAGTACATCCATAAAACAAGGACATAAACATGTACTATACAGCTAAAATATAATATTTCATACTCTTAAAAAGTGTATAAAATAAATATCTTATATCTATCTACCTCTAGAGAGATCTTCGATGCTAAACGACTTTACATATTTCTAAAGATAGTAGAGTTGTAGTTCCCATAGTGGCTTAACCGCACTCACTTTAACTACGTTTTATCGTAAATATGAAAGTTACAGCCGCACTATACTTATTGGTAAAAATATAGACCCAGCGAGTCTTCAGAGGAAATAAACATTGATCGGGAATATTTTGAGCCGCTGCAAACTTTTAGTTTATTTCTACATGTAGAACTCTAACACGATCGTAAACATTTTATTAGGTACAAAATATTGTTTACTATATATATTTCAAAATATATCGTTATATCCAAAAGGAAATGTTTTCTGATTAATTATAATTTCGCAGGTCACGGCGTCAAGTAGATTTCTCAACAGGGTCTGTGGCAAGGGTCGCTTATGACTTGTCAAAGAATCAGTTGATTTGCATCAAGGCTTTTTTGGATAAAATATATAATTTTCTTAAAAATTGAGTACAACCTCACTAAAGTCAATAATATCTTGAACAATTAAATATTCAACTAATTAGCGTGGTATACCTACTTCACAGCAGTTTCGACAATATGACATGGGACATTTAATAAATGTTATAAACAGACACAAGCTGCAACCAGGCTCGAATCATTTATTGATCACAAAAAAGAAATCCTTTACAGGATTCAAATACTAGGTATTTGAATCCTGTAAAGGATTTTTTCATCGTACACCACAATTGCACAGTCCGAACCACTTATCCTTAACAGTATATCAAGTTACAATATTTTACATATCTAAATAAATTGCAACTGACAACACAATAAGGAAAATAAGTCGTTTTTAAGCACATAAATAAAAAAGAAATAGGACAAACAACAGTCAATTCGTTGGAGGAAATAAGCAATATCAGAGAGGGGTTGGAAACCCATTATACTGTAGGTCAACAGTCAACATTAACGGCTCTGAACTTGATGCGATCCTGTGATTGAATTCTGAATCAACTCTTCACTGAGATACAATCAACCATTTGAAAAAGACGGAAGTACGTGCGTACTTCCTTATAGTATTGAGTATCTTGTCGATCAAGTACGAATCTTCTAGAATGATCTCAATAAACATGGAAAACAGATATCTCCATGAAGTCTTCCAATAAATTTATATAAATGATAGTTTGTATTAAACTTATCTCTGCCGTATAATATATAAAAGCTTATCGGCCCCAAAAGTTATGAATAACAGCATATTATGTAGAAGCACTATAACTCATGATAAAAGGTCTAGCTAAGGAAATAGTATTGAATAGATAATAAAGTTGATAATAGATATGTAATGATAACAGTTTAATTAATAATGATACGTGCTCCAAAAATTTGTTTTCTATACAATCTCACGAACCTTATACATAAAGCTTCTTGATATCTGTAATGCTAAAATACGCGTAAAATGTTTTTTTTTTAATTTTCCCTCCGAGACAAAGAATAACTTTTATTGTTACTACAAATATATCTAGAAATTATGACTATACACTAAAAAATGTACAGAAAAGATCATAGACTAAAAGAAATCCTAATCTATTTGCCTAGGAGTCCTGTTTTATTTACCTATTTTAAGTAAAAAATAAAAGTAAACTTAATATAAATTGAATTTTCCGAGAGAAGTACCATCGTTAATTTTCGACTTCAGACATATTGGCTCCAACAGCGAGGCAAATTCCTATCGGCTCGGCCTAAATATTGAAAAATGGTTATGCCTACTATGTTCGTTCAACGTTTAAACTAAAACTTCACGATATTATACTTTTTATGTAAAAGAGATTCACGATATTATACTTTTTATGTAAAATTAATATTCGTTTGTATAAAACGATAGCCCTTTTTAACTATAAAGTCGTGTATGTTAAAAAATGTTGTAAATAAAGACTCTCAATTTTTCCTTCATATGAAAATAACCCTGCAACATGCTACTTGCGAACGTGCTTCGCGTTACAATATGAGTTCGGACATTTAAGTTCTATAGTACACACAACCTCATATGTGACGACTGAATATATAACTTTTTACCAACCATATAAAACCAAAGAAAACAAACAAATTGTTTGGGCTAAAATTGGTACAGTATCGTGTAGATAAAAGTTTATGTTAGAGCAATTAAACGCAGACCGTCATTTGAGGCAATTTGTTCAGTGAAACACGAACGTGTTAACTCTTAATAATCATTGGGAACAAACAATATTAAAATGAAATTAAGCATGTTGAATTTTTGATGAAACATTATTAAAAATTATAACAATATTTATGAAACTTTTACTATTAACAGTGCCTACTATAAGTTTGACTATAGACGAATTTAGTTTATACCTTTAAAAATGGTAACTTTCAGTGATGGAAAATAACCATTAGTAGTTTACATTCATGACATGCATGGCTCAGGTTTCCTACCATACTCACAAAAACCTAGTATAAAATTTAGCATAAACCGAAAATAAATAAATGTAATTATTTACCCTAGCCGACAACTTTTCAAACTTAAGCAAAATTTAGTAATAAAAAAAGCAACCTAATAGGCGGGTGTAACCTCAGATATCTTCAGATATTCTGACCAGAATGTATATAATTGCGGGTGTATCCTAGACAAACACAATTGTAACAATGTAAGGACGTAATTGCCTTGTAATCCTGGGGTAAGTATCCGAGGATTTACTCCAAACTAAATTGCCGTAAATCAACAAGATAGTAACGAACATCAATTGTGTGAAAGTAGAATTCTGCAATAAACTTTGGTATCTATGTCAGCCATTTGTTATTGATAAAGGAAGAGACAATACAAGCCCAATAATCGAAAATATGGGTGCAGTAAATCTGTCACGGCGAAGTCAAGGTGATTTGTTGACGAGTTGATGTTCAACTAGCCATGACAAGTATCTCACGCGCTCTCATTACTGTAGATATATTTCTAAGCACATGAGACTGTACCAAGAAAACAAAATTTCAACAAAGAAAAAGAAACAATGAAACTGATGAATAAAATATCACTATTCCTTTGAGTTACGACCTGTATTTATTTTACAGGGAACAGACAAAGATAGTTGTCTTAAAATATAAAGGACGAACTGGCTGGTATTATTTAAAATCTTGTGCACGTCGGACCATTTAGGCCCCTCCAGCGCCACATTATAGATGCTTGACTATCAGTCCAATTTACGAAAAAAACAGAGCTGCGAATGCTATAAATACGGCACTCTCTTCCAAAGCCACTTACAACAAAAAAATTAAGAGTTCATTCTTTAAATAGGTTTAATAAAATAAAAAGCTTTTATTATAGGCAAGTTCTTTGCTTTCTGGGTAATGTACACATTGACCGGCGCGCCCTTAAGACACACAATGTAACTTTTATCACGATAATACTCGTAAAGATGGGGTGGGATCTCTGAAAGGGTACAACCGTCAACCAGAACGATTATTGTCATTAGGTCTTTTAGGATATTTGTTAAGTTAAGAAAAGCGACTCGCGAATTTATATAACAAAGTAATTTTAATAACGACATACTAAAGATTGACGATAATTCATAGCTATAATGGAAAAAATAAACGCAAGCATATTACATTAACTGTAACATTTATGGTGAATAACAAATTTTTTGTAAACGATACTAAATGGCCAACTTATTACACAGTGATTGATTTTAATAAACATAAAGGAAAGCGCGATGCAGGTAGAGAACGCTTGAAACTGTATCTTTAATAGATAATTATACTACCCATTTAGACTATTAAAAAAGCACTGGGCTAACATAATTTCATATCTCCAAAAAGCAAATTATCTACATATATCAGGCGTTTCTAAATTAGTTTACACACGTTCTCGGAAATAATAAAAACTTGTGATTATATTTGACAGCAGAAGGTTTCGTTAGGATCATCAAGATCAAACAGAATTACATTTATAGGCAAGGAGTATGCCTCGAGTAATAAATTCAGTGAAACTTCGCATCCAGGCGGCGATAAACTTGCAAATAAAATTACCGCAGCTCACTGATACTGTCACAACTTCCGCTTATGATAGAATCACCCTGGCTTATAAAAATAAGTTATAATTTTTTTCCATAACGAACTTGTTATCCTTCAAATTAATGTAAGCTAAAGAGTAAATTGCAATTTAAGAAATTAATTGGAATAATACAAGCTGGATATAACTTCAATAAAAGCTATTAAAACAAGGACACAAATGCACTCTCACGTGTCCTAAAGTAAAACCAATATTTTTTCGTACCTAACAACTTTAAGTAGCGTTGTAGATAAAGTCCTAGTTCACTCAATAGCTAATAAAATTTAATCATTTTTGTTCCTAAAAACACATAACGAAAATAAGCGGCATACATCCAATCAATTATGTAGGTAATATCTTCCCAGCAGACGTGTGAGGTCGCTTTGTCACAGATCATAAGACAGACCGCGGTCCAATTAGGTCCGAGGCCCATTGAGCGCCGCCGAACCGAGCTACTTCAAGCTCTATTAAACCGCACCACAATTCACTTGGTAATTGATTTATTTGCCGTGTAACATTAAGTTATACAAGATTATTACTAGTTGTCAAAAATTAATAATTCAGTTTTAATAGCTCTAAAACTTTTGAGAACGCTAATAATTATGGCGACTTAAAATTTTGTTGTATTATTCGTGTTACTGCAGGGGTACATTGATGTCTAAGCGATTACAAAACAACCAATACGTCATCTACGTTTTAAAGCTCTGAGGATAAGCAACAGCTTCTAATTAAGAGTGTGTCTGTCTAATTAATGACACTCCTCTCCTCACTTAATGGCGTTTATGGGTCAAGGACAGTGGCGACCGTCTTGTAAGCCCACTTGATTTGCTACTGCTCTATTAGGGTGCAATCGTATACGGATTTACTTACTATAAGTACTTTGGCACGTCAGAGCATGCTTATTGTCATCCCTTTTTCACCAAAAAATTAAAATGATTGCCTATTTAAATAGATCATTATTGCATACTAATATACGAACAATTTACAAACATAATTATTGCTTTATATACTAAATATATACTTAGGTTCTATTTTCTAATGTTCCTAATGCTGTCGTATATTTTTACACAATGCTTTCTTGTAAGCTGAGAATATAAAATTGTAAAGATTTTCTCGTGACATCTTTCTAAACAAGATACACCCTTTTGATGTTAACAAATATAAGTAGCTTGTAAGCTACGGTTACATACACTTACAGCCATACAAAACTACCTCGGATAGCAGATAGCAACTTTATACCTCGGACGCTATTTATGAAGCGATATTTTCGTATTCATAACATTTTCTATACACCCTGATAAAAATATTTTGCACGATAAAGCGTCGCTACCACATATATTTATAACATGTTAATAATCTTATCACAAAATAATTACAACGAGATAAGTAGATATTAAAATGCCTCATGGCACAATAAATGAAAACATGGCGGTGCAATATAAATCATCAAAGTTAGAGTGACGCTGCGGTTACTACTTCTACTAATATAATATTTACATTACAACAGTTTTAATGTAATGTTTAATTAACTTAAAATTATCATAACTGTACATAAGGTTGTGAATGTGACCTTTTTACTAATTAGATACAGTTTCAAAACTTATGTATTATAGTAGTATAGAACCTTAACAGATCAAATATAATAAACATGCCAATTAGACGATAGCTTTCAAATAATTATCATTACTCGGTTGACTATGAGACACAAATAAAAATATTTCTAAATGGAAACAGATACTTTAGATCTTTTTTACTATTTTAAAACGAAGGAAAGTAGAGACAAATAAATAATTAATAAAGTTACCTCTTATAACAGTTTGTCAGAAACTCCCACTGTGATTGGTTTTCTTCTTCAATTCGGAAATACCGTAATATTATTATTTTTGGCTCCATAGCTCGTTTAGCCAGTAACCGCAAAACAATATTATTTGGTCATTGACTTTGCGTTTATTTTGAAATGGTTACCTTCATTAAAGTGTTTTAAGGACAAGACAACACCATTCCGTTATATTTGCACTTATTGTGTAAGCATCCGGGGTTCATATAAGATATTTCGCAAACCGAAACACATTCTCTTCACACATTATGTCGCGATACAGCTATAAAAATATTGTTAATCTACTTTGTTCTTCTAACTCGCTATTTGCACATTTACATCCGGTGTTTCTCTAGCTTACATGTAAGGATACTTTTTACTTTGCATATTGTCGTATGCAGCGGAAATTTTGTGTGAGTTTTAATCGTGACTGGGATCAGTTAAATAGCGGCGACAGCAACAATAGCATTGCTTTCCTCTTGGATAACTTCACAAAGGACTTTAATAACGCTATGCTAGGTCATTTCAGGTATCTAAAGACACTAAGATAATGTTCTATGTTCTAACCCCATTACATTATTACACGCTCATATTTATAAATCAATTTATTAACGCAGTAACAAGTTTATGTTTTGTAAATTGTTCTAAAGATAAAGTTTGAAGATAGACGCTAGTGTTGAAATGTAAATCAGAATTATTCAAGAAGTGAAATTATTCAACGAAATAACCATTTTCATATTTTCCAAGTTATACTGAAACAATCTAGGAAACAAACTTTAGCTAACTTAATAAAAATGTTACTTCAAAATTGATCTTCGGGTAATGTATTCTTTCTCATCCATCATTAAACGTAATGTTTTGAACATTCACGACCTCGGTGATAGAATTTTAATATTTAATACAGAATATTACGCAAGCTCGCTTTGTAGAAAATTAAAAGATATTGGCTTCCGAAAACTGTTACATAAGAACTAAAGTCTGACTAAGTAGTTGGTTCAATTGTGTCTCCTAATAGGCCTGTCTATCCTTATACTTGACCTTTCTATAATAACAAGAATCTTCTTCTTGATTATTTCATAAATATATACGGTAATTCGGGTGAGACAAGATTTCACCAAATAGGACCTGGCATCTAGCTACAAAATGGGTAGCGCAGTGCTCATATACTTATTACAGAATAATATTGTTGTACAATGTAATAATCAACTTCATAATTAAGTAATCTGTAAATGATAAAGTGTATTTTTTTTTAAACATTTGTGATTTAATGAAGAAACCATCTAGATATCTGTTCATATTATGTTGTATGCCATTACAATTAGTTCATCAAATAGTATTCACAATTTTACTATTAAAATAGTTTTTGCGACAATTACTGAACATAAATCACGCGAAATACGTTAAAGATTTTCAATCATCTAGATTTAATAAATACAAATACAATAGTCCCCAGCGTAAATATTATATTCTATAAATCCATTTCACAAAGAACATTGTACAAAATTAAGCCTTTTTAAATCTCGTTAGTGCAATAATAGCCAGTGGCAATCCTACAACTAAGATCATTAGTGTCTGTTAAGTGTATGTAGGTTGACACGAGAACAGAAATCATAGAGCATTAGTCAGGGTGGATTCATCGCGCATATTAATGCAATAGTCATTGGTAAAGGGCATTCTAGTAACCCTGTGCAACTGTGAACTGAATACAATAAGCTATCTACTCATTTGTATGGATCTCACACTTATATTTATTTATATTACACTGTATCTATGTTTGTTCATATGACTTTTGTTGTTTAAAGTTTTAATAAAGATATTATTTCTTGTACTTTATTGTTCGTATAATCAATAATACTATCAAAATAATTAAAAATCTTCTACGCATTAGGTTATCGTTAGCTTCAAATACATTAATCCTGACATTTGCAATAGCTTGAATTTAATTATGTATTACTTGGAATGAATTTACAAAGGCATCAATTTGAAACGCTGGCTCTAAAAGCATTAACGTATCTTCGAAGATATCCATAAATAATGTAACGCTACCATCTAATCCCATACATTCTCGTCGAGTAGAATTCGCCGGCACGTTTCTGCGCGCCAAAATTACACGTGAATAAATCCAACCATACAGTAAAATTTGAAAATCATCGCGTTACAAATTGCTATTTGCTATCCATCATTGTTGCAAAACAACAGACAAACTAGGAAACCACAGTTGACATTTCATTCGTCAAAACTTCAGAACAATAATTATATGGTCATTTGTATAATCAAAGTCTCAATGAGTTTCTCTCTCAAAGTATTAACTTGGTTATGAATGACAGCCGTACCCTGTCAATTATAGACCGTTACATTAATAAAATCAATGAATAACAGGCATAAGAACTTCCATTTCTGATAATTATATCCGCGTAAAAATCGAATTGTCGAGTTTCCGCGTCTCAAAAAAATTACAAATACTACCGTATCTGCACTTTATTATTAGTGTAAACGTAAACAGCTTTTAATGACCAGTGCCAATATTATTTACACGAAATAAATGCGAGTCGGTATAATTTTATTTCTAAAAACATTAAAAAGTCATTACAGAGTACTTGAATATGCTGCAATCACGTTTAATTAATATTTACTTATTGGACAAGATTATGTTTATTTACTTTCCTCAAATTTGCTTATCGAGTTAATGTAGTGAAGTAGTATTAAGCCTCCGAGCACACTATTTGCCTAACATCTTCGATTAACGTTAACAAAGTGAAATTGAGTAGAAAAATACTTGTAAAGAAGTGTTAAGATTAATATTAATGGAGTCTGCAAAGTCTTTGATCTAAGGCTTTGAAATTCAAATGCTTCTACCAGTAGCCGGTCCAGATGAATCCAAATGAATAATTGGGTTGTCATTTCCAGCCTACCTAAATATTTGATAGTCAAACAACACGCCCACTGAATAAGTTAACCAAGAATATTGTCAATGCAATGAAAAGAAAAAATCTTGTTCCCAAATCAACATCAATTTGTCCTTTACGTATTTATTACGTTTCATAAGCAGCGATTAAGTCCGTCAGTTTATGTTTATAGAAGTATTATTTGTTATTTATATGGTTGTGTAATTCAGTGGACTCGTCCACCTAAAATGTGTTCCAAATTATTATTAATTAATAAACAAATTCTTAGTAATTAATATATAGTTCATTTCAGTAAAGCAATCAATTATAAAGTTGACAGACATAGCTTGTTTCATATTAGGATACATAAATAATTGATATGCAACAAGGGAAGCGCCACTACTCGATGCTCTCTCTTGCGATCCTTTGGAAAACTTTATAATGTGATTTAGAGGCGTGAAGTGGCACGAAGTCGAGCGAGTCCTGACGAGTAATTTGTGGAGGCAACGCGCCCCTGCATACACAATGCACCGTTACAGCCACTACACTATTTGTGCATGCCGTTATGCATTTACAAAGAGCAACAAAGTACACCGACCTCTCCTCTTGAACTAAATACAACTTTAATTAATAAACCTTTACATGTTTCAGGTGGCGGCGATCAAACAAATGAGGCAGTGTTAAGAAAATGATCGAACAGTGCATTAGAGAAAAGACTTATGTGATTATTTTGTGTATATCGTGTGTGACCAGTGACGGCAATAGTTAAGACAATGTGTGTGTAAATTTCGACACGACGACGAACTATTCAGAGTGGGGGACGCTGGCGACCACCCCCAGCGATGGTATGGACATTGCATTCGGAAATGAAAGCAGGGGGTGGAACGCGACGGAGGAGGGGGAGAGTGCGAACTTGTACAACTACTGGGCGTGGAGCATAGTGGACGGCTCGCTGATGGTGCTGATAGTCAGCGGCAACACGCTCACCATACTCGCGGTGACGCTCAGCAGGCGACTGTCCTCGCTCGTATCCAACCAGTTCGTGCTTAACCTGGCCATATCAGACTTAATGGTGGGACTAACGTTGCCCTATCATTTGATTTTTTACTTAAATGATGAATTCGGAACGATCAAATGGAGCTGCCTAATGCGATTTATTCTTATAATACTGGCGTGTCTCGCATCCATTTACAACATAATTGCGATAGCCGTAGACAGGTAAGTGAAAATCACATTCGATTTCAATGATAAGCTTGAAAAAATGTATTATGAAAGAAAGAGACGATATATTATAATGATTATTGTTCCAGGTATATCGCAATAGTTCACCCGCTGCACTACAGCAGGTACATGACGAAGGTGATAACGCGGCTGCTCATGAGCGCGACCTGGTCTGTTGCTGTCTGCATCAGCTGCATACCAATGTTCTGGAACGACTGGCATGAAGGAGTAGCGTGCGAGATGAACTTGGTAAGCTAAATAACTTGTCATTTTTACTGATATAAACAGTTAAGGGAATTTGAATTTCCCTTTACTCTTTACAATACACTACTCGATACTTCCAATATATTCAGTTCTAGTAAATTAATATACACGATAATAATATATTCACCATCTTCATTCCGTTTTACTACAATGTACTTTCAATGTTTTCTTTATATAAATCATTCAACCTACGCAAGACTAGTACTTTTAATCAAACAAAGTGGATCTATTTAAATAATAATAACGTAGTATTGATTTTGCCGATTTCCTTCCATAACAATTTTAATATTTGTATAGAGTAAACTTTAAATTTAAAACGATAAAAATCTAGTGTTTCTTTTAATCATTTAAGTTATTAGAGTTCTAAAAAGAAAAAAGAAAAATGACAGGGCGCAAAAAACACTGGCCTTCTTTACGCATGAAGCTAGACATGCAAGTCAGCCGGAGAGGGTATTTAGGATGTGTCAGCAGAGTGGGATGACAAAGGCTGATACTGATACTAATGATACAGCTAGATTTAATACTATATGTAAACATTCCAGGTGGTGCCAAAAACGTATACGACGAGTATCCTGGCGCCCATGTTCTCTCTCATCTGGATGGTGATGTTCATCCTGTACTGGCGGATATGGCGCGAGGCGACCTGCCACGCGAGGCGCATGAGAGCCAACACTTGCTGCCCTACAGGCGCCAATGATTGGAAGAGTATACAGGTATGAACGTTTAAACTTGTATTATAGTTAGAAGTATTATTATGAGTAATTCTTTAACACATTTCATGAATAACTTTAATGTAATCTCGCAAGATAATTCACATTTTAGGTACCATGTCCCATGGACAAGGCACTGGGTTAAAGGCATTAATCCATTACCGCTCAGTCTAATAAAATAACATACTTTAATAACAAACATGAACTTATATCTAATCTTAGTGACACAAATAGACAGGTCAAATTGATTGCTTTATTACAAAATGAACATAATTATGTACACAAAACAAAGTATCTCCTAGTACTTTGAACCTATTTAACAAGAACTGTTTTCATTTCAGGTGGTACTGCTAGTTTTGGGATCATTCTCAATATGTTGGATGCCGTTCGTGGTAGTGGCATGCGCACAAACGCTGCCCATAATGCCGCTGCACAATCACGTCGCCTACAGGCTCACTTCATCCCTAGCCATGTCAAACTCTGGAATAAATCCTCTTATATACGCGTGGAAGAACGCTGGCTTCCGCGCAGCATTTGCAAAACTGCTGCGATGTAAGCGCCCTGATACTTCAGAATATCGGGGCTCCCCAGCTCCGGAAAGGAAGCGTGGGTCCGTCGCGCTGCGTGAAGGTTCGATAACGCGGTCCAGCGCCCCGAGTGCGCTGTCAAGCTTGGGAGGCAGACCCGCGCGACTGCTGTATATGGAGCGGGAGACGGACACATCGAGGTGCCGCATCATAGAGAACGCAGGCTACGTGGACGCAGAGTGCGGCGACACCAACCCTTCGTACGCGCCCGACGGACCTACACCCATACATCGGTCCAACAGTACCGGCGGCACACGTGCTGACGTAGTGTAGTGTAATCAAGAACGAACTTAGACGTTTTGTGGGAAACGTGAAACGCTTCTAGTATTTAAAGTTGTTAGTGACTGTAGGTACCCCCTTCGCATTTAGGTACCTGTTCGAATCTACGCTCAAGTTTTTAAAGGCTTTATTGTTGAATTATTATTGAGAGATTTTAATGAGTTATTCCCTGCCATAATTTTAATAAGAGGTTCTCTGTCAAATAAAGATGTTTAAATGATGTAATTAAATAAACATGTTCTGTGTAATATTAAAATATATAATTATTAATGTAATAATGTTGACTTTACCTTGCTTGCAAAATTCCTTTCCAAGTAATATTTTAATTCAAGGGAGAACGCCATCTATGATATGAACGAAGAAGCTCCAAGCGCGGGCAAGAACTACGAAACGCGACAAATGCACAATATTTACACAGATGGAGTTAAAGTAAGAGAATAATTTTGGTCTTGCCATTTCATAAATAAATAGGTAATATTTATTTCGTAACATAATAAATATAATTTATCAGTAACATTAAAGTGATAAGAGTACTCGAGTTTTATTAAAATAATGTTTGACCATAAATAAATATGCCGTACCTAGTTATTTTGTCAGTTTTATATGTCTCCTACATTTTTTATTATGATTACTGTTATAGGTTAATTTGAAAATGTATGTTAAATTTAATTAACTTCTACATCACAAGTTTAGGTTTAAGGCTATAATGTGAGTTTACAGTTCTCTCTTATGTAGGAATGTTTATCCTTGCGACAATTACTACAAAAAAACAGGGCTTAAATTAATACAGCTTAACCACGTGAAATTAAACATCTAACAAAAATCATGATGATCTCACTTCGACGTAGGTTTAATATATTCCGATAATGTTTACCAATAAATAAATCATTACCTACTCAAAAAAAAAATTCTAGATAAATTAAAATAAGTATTTTTTTTAAATACCTACTTGAATATTTATGATAAGTAATGATTGTAAAAAAACACACTTTATTTAAGCAAACGTTAATTTCTTGAATTAAGCCACACATTTAACATCCATTGAAAGTTAATAAGTGTTTTATTAATATCCATTAATAATAAACTATAAAGACGCGTGTGGTGCATTTCTTAGTTTAATTTATCTTAAAGAAAACAGGCTATTATAACAGATACTAAATTAGTTAAATAACTCTCCTTTAAACCACATTGCATGGTTATAATTATTAACGTAATTAAAATTCATATTATACTATTATCTACTACAGTACTTAAACCTACATAGCGTAAAAACTAATAAAACCATGAACATGATAATAATTGTGAAGTATGTACAAACAACTAATGTCTTATCAAACACTCACAAATTAACTGTCACAATAAAAATATTGTAATAGTTATAAATATTTTACTGTGAGTTTATAAAAACTTAGAACGTGTTAAATGAAAGGTGGAAATGTTACAGTGTTATTTACATTTTATAACATTTATTACAGCTGTTAAGCTTCCATTAGCATAAAGTAACCTTAAGCTATTAGGGGGAAACTTAGCTGACTAAGCACGCGTTGCCAGAAGATGTGGCATCAAGTTTTCTGTCAAGTATTTTATTCGTGGTGACGGAGTAAGAATATAATGTCACCACCCCATCTCATCCCATGGGTGTCGTACAAACCGACTAAGGGACTATCTGTGAATATTATCTTTACGAAATAAAAAGAAGGAAAACTTGAAATTAAACCCTATACCAATCCGTCTGGCCAGCGTGGTATTAGTAGGTCAAGTATCCCTCCATCACGGGAGGAGGCCCGTCCCTGCAGTGGGACATTAAGGGCTGTTATGATGATGATTCTATTCGTCACAGAGATTAAGTGTACTCGAAGAGTATCGAAAGAAAAGCTAAGTCGTCACAGCAGCGACTTTTATCAACAGAAAAATGGAGGAGTTTGGGAAACAATTCCAATTTCTTGCTATATTAGAAAATATTATAAAATGTAATGAACTAACAACTCTTAGATTCGTGGTCACACGTAATTACAATTATAATAATACTAGCTGATGCCCGCGGCTTCACCCGCGTCTAATAAGTAGCTTAAATGTTAATCTACACCCTTAACTACCTATATTCTAAATTTCATCAAAATCCATTCAGTAGTTTTTGCGTGAAAGAGTAACAAACAAACATCCAACCCTCCATACATTCTTACAAACTTTCGGATTTATAATATTAGTAGGATATCACGACTACCTTATTAATGTAAATATTGCCCTGAATTATAATAGAGTCCAAATATTAGCTAATAACGTTACCAATCAGCTCTCATAACTCATTTATACAGAAATATTATCTTAGTATATAGCAAGTATTTTGTAAGCATTATAATTTTGAGAAAGTAGTATTACTTCCACGCGCACTATAACAACGGTTTTCACGAATTTCGTACAGATTTAGACTAGAACCTCAGAAAAGTTAGTATCGCACATAGATTATTAGATTAGATACATAGATTTAATTCAAAATACCAGAGTGCAACTGGGATCGAATAGTGTTTTATATCAAAGACATCGTTATTAATAAAACAAAAGATAGTAATATTGAGTTGACCTAAAAATGAGTCAAACATTAGATATACTCGTACAATATTGCGCATAAACTATATTACTGAGCAATAGTGATGACACTTATTTATAACATAAGTAAGATTGATCAATTATATTATTTGTATTTTTTTCATTGCATCAGTCATTTTATGAAGTTATTCAACATTCTAATTCTGATAGAAACTGGCCAAGTCTAGTCTAACCTACTATAAGGTTATACATTTTTAAATAACATCAATTGTTACTATAGCCATCTTATAAAACACAGAAATATAGTATAATACTTGTTCATAATGTTATTTTGTTCCTATAAAAACGCGTACATATTTTGATTTTGCATAGAACTTGGCACTAATTTAGATCTCCTTTCTTTTTACGGCGAAGTCTACTTGAACTTGGCTTTACTTTTATATTTTTTGGTAGGATTATAAACGACACTAAGCTTTTAAACTATCGTAACATACAACACACGCCTGGTTGTAATATGCTTTCCTCCTTAGCCTGGTTTTGAAAATCGGAAGCGTAGAGTGTACCATAAAAGTGATATTTACGAACATACAACTTGATTTGCAGTAAATAATAGAAAAAGAATTCAGGAAAAAAAACAAAAAATGGGCAAACAAACTCACCTCAACACCTGTAACACCTAGCGCCGTCACCAAGTTAGGAGTTAATCTGAACGGCACTGTCTCCGGCACTCGCAGGGTCTTGCCTTTCTCGAAACACACGTTATAGTCTATATGCACCAGTTCACCTGATGTCAAATCCACTAGGACATTGTCCAAATGTCTATCACCTAACCCGATTATATAACCAATCATACTCATCACTGCCACCGAGTAACTGTATCGACGTGTCATCTGCCACCACTGCTCTGGACTCACACTACTGCACCATAACTCACGCCACAGCAAATCACGAGGAGTCTCGGAGGACAATTCTTGCAATACTTGCTTTAAAATAGATACTGGCCATTCTTTCCTATTATCCGTTGATATACCTGCCTCTTTCAATAGAGGGTTTAATTTGTTATAAAACAATTCAGAAGGTCGTAACACATTGACCGGCTTATTTGTCTTGGATGAAATCATAGCAGCTTCTCTGTTCTGCCATCGTTTGTATAACGCAAACAAGGGTGTAACATTGTCTACCCAACTAATGAGTCCCGACCGAGGACCAAGCGGTATTACAGAATAGTGACGAGCTCTATAAGTCTGATTATCGTTATTCTCCGAGTCCCGAGCCATCATAGTATTTGTTATTGACAACAACTGCATTATTCTTTCATCCAAATGCAAGTCTTCCAATCCCTTAAATAGATATGTGTATGATTTCCCGTCGGAGCCGTAAAATACTAATTTCTTAGGCCTTGTCTTCGTGGGTAAAATTGCTACATTATTTTCCACTGACTTTATTGTTATTCTGACAGCTCTCTGGTTTGTATGCACTCCTGGCATAGTAATTACAGTATTTTTAAGCTCTGCCAAAACAGGGCTAATGTCTGACATTTTTAAAATGTAAGAAGTTCTTCGATTTACTTTTTGCTGTAGTTTTATTTGCAGCTGTTTCAAAGGCACCCATGATTCTTGTGGTTTTTCCGGGTTCGAGGGATTCTTTAATTTATCTATTACATCAATAATAAGTGACTGAAATTTGGATTGAAAAGAAACTTCGTGAGGTGTTTCTGGTTTACCTGATGTCATATGATTAAGTTGCTCTAATACGTAAACTATTGGCTCGAATATTATGCGGTGTTTTTCCATAATTAACTTTTCCTTATCTTCTGCTGATAAATGGGGATTGTTTTTAACTTTAGTGACTTCTGTTTCTAATTGTGATAGACGCTTTGTAAATTCACTGTGATGTTGAACAAGTGTTCCAAGGCAAAGCTCGTCCCATAATAAATTTATTCTTTGCAATTCTTTAACCAACAATTTCACCTGTAAAATAGTTTTCGGAGCCTGCTTTGCAAGAGTTTCAACCATGTCTAAAAAACAAGAATTCAATTCATTATTGACGACTTTGTCACTAGCCGCGTCGTCTAAGTCAATATTTTCTTGACTACCTTCTGCACCTTCAGAGCATAAGAAAGTCTTTGCAACATTTAGCTCCATTAAGTCTTTTTGTTCGTTTTCCACTGCTCCTACAACTGCAGGGAAAGTAATGAGATGTGGGGTATCTTCTGCTAATCTGCATAACAAATCCGAGACACATTTTCTCACATAGGTTTCCGGATGATTCAAGCGCGAAAACAATTGAGGAATAATTAGTTTCCAAGGATGAGTAGGTGTATTTGCCAAGCCCGACTCTAACACAGTCTGCAGCTCCATAGCATGTTTAACGATCAAACGGAGCAATCGTAATGTGGCATTGACTACAGCATTTTCTCCGCTATGGTTGATATAATCTGAAGCACAAATTAGCTGCAAGAATTTAAAGTATGCGTCAGCGGAGAGCTCAAAGTATGAGAAAACTCGTTTTTGTGCTTGACGCCATATATCGACTAACAATGCTAAATGCTCAGGGAACGCATTGCTTAGTGATGGTACAGTACGTAACTGACTCTCTATCATTTCAGACGTGTTAATTTCATTCCAATCAATATCTTCGTCATCGCAAGTCGCTTTAGTTTTAGATAATATCTCGCAAACCGCTTCAAAGTCTTGTGGTGAACACCCAATCATAACGCTTTCAATTTGCAATTTATCATTGTCTGTCAATTGTTCACGAGTTTTAGAACTAAACTCAACCATTTTACGGCCCCATCTAAAGCACCATGCAGCAAAATTAGCCCACGCTTTTGCTAATCCTGGACACTGATTGACACCGAATTGTAGAAGTTTACCGACTGCAGAATCTGATACAGGTATAACATTTTCTGATATATTATTGTCTACTAACCCTATTTCAGGAAGAGCTGACACTAATTTAAGTAACGGCGAATCGACGTCTAAAATATTTTCGTTCTCATTCTGGACCCATTTTGAAAGAGTGAGAAGTAATCTTGTACCTTTTTCACGTAATTCATAGCTTTGCTCACCCATAGCTAAACGTTGAGAAAATCCAAACGCAATACTGGCACACAGATTGACTGCACGCTTTCTGCTTTCTTCCTTAGCGTAAGTGATTTTGCATAGCTCACCCAGTGCTGCGGCATTGTTCAGCGTCCATATATCTAAATCATAAGAATTCGTAGACATTACAAGCATATCGCTTAGTTCGTCCAAATTGCTGACGGTTCCTAAATTCATTTGAAAAACAGCATTTTGTTTAAAATGCTTTAAAAGTTCTCTTTTTGCCATTATCAGATTGGCATTCTTCCTTGCACTTTTAATTACATCTAATCGCAAGCACTCTGCGTAAAATACATTCTCTTCGGAATTATTTAACTTTGTGAAATACTGATTCCACCACAAAATACGGCTCAAATTCTTGAACTCAGTGCCAAATTTGTGGTCTTTTATTGTCGATGGTTTAAATGGATTTGAAATTCCCTTTCCACATTTCAAAATATTCCGCAACCCATTATTAGCTAATTTTAATACAGCTATTTCTTTCAAGAAGTGAACGGCATTGGTTCTAGAAAACTCTTCAGCTGCGGTTTTTAGCAACACCTCACAGTTTTTCAATAAATCGTCATGCTTTTCGTCATACTCATTGTTATACAAAGTAACAGCAGTAGAAACTAATGATGATTCTATCTTATTTAATATCCCTTGATAGGAGCAGGCATTTTTTGATATTTCGTTAGATCCCACATCAAGAATTTCCCAATTGCATAAATCAGAAGGGATCTCCATGCCATCTTCAAATAATTTTAAAACTGAAAATGAAGCCCATAGTGAGTTATGCGCTTTCTCTTTCCAATCCTCCATATCTTCCCAACTCTGTATATGCTTGTAGCTCTCCATGACCTGTTCGTCAATGAACTTGTTGCTCCTTGTATCCGTATGAGATAATGTATCGCCTTCTTTTGTTTCGTCTTGTGATTTTAAACTACTTACTTTCTTGTAAAAGTCAATAGCAATTTCGTGTCTAGAATTTGCTTGTTCTGCTGCTGCTTTTAGCCAAAGTAGTTTCTTATCAAATGTCTGTTTAATCCACACATACAGGCCATGTAGAACCTCTGGTTCTTCTATTTTTATAAGAGCTCGTGATACACTGATTGTTATTGCTTCTATGTCTATGTTGGTACTATTTCTTGCAGCAGTTTCGAGTATCAACGACGCGTGATAAATAGCAGCACCGAAATGACCAGCGTACAAACTGACGGCAAGTGCAGCAGGACGAACTCTGGTCAACCACTCGCGGCATGTCGGCCAATTCGTATGAAAGAATGTCCGAACTGGCTTGGCAACTGCTGGTAACACTGTTGCAGTCCCTTCGGCGGCATTATATATATATTTCTCTAAGAACATTATGAATTCTGTTATCCAACGCGTTCGCATTTCTTCGGATATCACTACATCAATCAATTTCTGTTGCTCATTTCCTACATATTTTGATTCGAAAGACGAAATGTCTCTAGCTATACCTTTTAAAGTACCTTCAATTTTCATGAATGTTTCTTGTGGTTTACCTAAAGCAGTTCTTAGTTTTAAAGAAACTGTTGTTTGAGCAAGTTCTGATAAAGCCCATCCCAAGCAAATAGAAGAAAAGTTCGTTGAGCATTGACGGAAAAATAAAAGATTATTTTCTTCCATATCTGCACTGTGTAAAGGCCATGAAGTCAAAAATGTATCAACTAAAGCTCTTTTATCTTCGTTATTCACTTGAAGAAGATAATTCATAGTAATTTTATAATGCTGATTTGATAAATTTGAAAAAGACCCTCGCATCAGGTACTCTTTGAAAGAGTTGGCCTTTGTATCACCATTGAGAACATTCAAACTCATTTTACGTGTGGTAAACACTTTTATTACTTGTTTGTCTAGCTCCAGCTGCACAATGTCCCAGGGCAATTCAAATAACACATCTTTACAAACATTTGATACTGAAGCATTTTGATTATCAATGTGTAGTACACAAAGTACTGCTATTGTTTTTAATATCATTACATTCCATGTGAGAGTTTTATTTTTCAGCAAATGTTGAGTATTTTTCATAACAAGCAGGACTACATCTTCATCAAAGCTGTACGCCAAAGATAGCATATTTGTTGTTAATACTAGAAAACCTTTTGACAAGCTTACTATAGGCAAGTATTTGTCTAATTGGCTAAAAATGTCTGATACCCAAGAAAGAACCAACATTAAGGTCTCTTTTGGTACTTCTTCATCAAGAATCATACTTATTGTGTTGAGAATTACAGCTAAATGACCTGATGTGGGGCTCGAACTGGACACATCTCCAAGGGTAAGATTAGACAAACCAAATATATCATTTGCTCTTTGCTGTGTATTAGTTACTAAGTCACTTGAAGCAATAAAATGGTTGTTCTTTTTGCAATGAGAATAAAGCAAATACAATATTGAATATTGGAGAGCTGGCTTCTGTTTAGTCAATTTCTCATCATGAGGACACATTTTAATAGCAAGAAGTTCTAATATACTTGGCTGTAATGCCCACATTCCAATTATGGAGTTGCTAGCATTAGCAAGTTCAGATAAACATTGAAGATAAAATATAATATTCTTATCAGCTTCTTCTGCGCTTATATGTTCCGTAAATTCTGGTTTAATTATCTGTATTTCTGGTAAAATAACTGAGTAGCAATTTTGAATATCTGTCAAAACATATTTGTATGTCTCTTGCAAGAGCGGTATATTTTTCAAGTTTAAGAGATTATTGTATACTGATAAAACAGCTCCCAGGAGTATTGTACTATCTGAATAACAGAGTGGACGCAAGGAAGATTCAGGTCCAATGGTTTGTGTTATAAACTCTATGGGGAGGTTTGATGAAATCTCTTTAATTACAGTGGACACTAAATTTATAACACTGAGGCTTACAGACTCCTCTCCTTGTAAAAAATGTGTCATTTCTTTACAAATCAATGCAAAAAGTACAGGTGAACATGTTGATGATTTTGATTGTAAATATTTTAAAAGTAAGCAAATGCATTCATTACCTGCCAGTATTAGTTCTGAGTCAGCATCTTCTCTCATAGTTTTTGTTAGTACTTGAAGTACTTTAGTGAAAGCTTCCGTAAGAAATGTCCAAGAAATATTTTGAGATACCGTAGGACTCAATAGATTTCCCAAACTCTTAACCACTGTGTTAAAAACGTTAAGAAATGATGTTATTTTCTGCATACAGTCATCACTAGATGTTGTTTCACTTTCCCTTTCATTATTATCAGAATCAATATCGCTTGAATAGGCAACCATGTCCTCAACAAATTGAGTTAGTAAGTTAGTAGAAAATCCAATAGCAGCTTGCCAGTGGCGACTAAGCTTGAATAAGGATTGTAATGCAAAGTCTTTAATTTTTTTGGGCTGTGCATTATCTACATGCCAGCCAACCACAATATCCACAGTGTCCACAAAATGATTTGCAAAATTTTCTGGATATGAATTAGATATAACAATCATAGCATTTATAGCAGCCATGAACACATCTGCTGAATCTGTCCCTTCTATTATTGTTTGAAACCTATCCAATGTCATCTCGGCAAAGTCAGTCAAATTAGGTGTTTGATAATCAAGCTGAAATGTTTCTGTAAAAGAGAGTGTCAAGTAATATTTAATTGAAGTATTATTCACTGCATAAGAAGCAGCTATCCAATCCAAGTGTTTTCTAAAGTCATGGCCCATGACATATCCTATTCTCCCAAGTACTACAGCAGCACCTTCTTTAGTTTCTGGCCCAGGAGCATCATACAACACATCCAAAAGTGATTCCACTAGTATATCATATGAACGTCGGATATATCGTGCGTTCTCAGGTAACATAACGGCATCTTGAAGTTTGCTGCATATCACTAGTGATTTCTCAACGTCTACTTCAGCGCAGAGTCGACGCAGAAGCTTAGATATGCGAGGATCTTCGGGCAGATTAACAGCGAGCTCTGGTCGTTCGTAGAACTTATTGCTGTTATTCCCTTGAGACCAGCTGTCATTAGATGTCTGATTTAGCGATTCGTGATATTTATAAGAATTGTCGAGAGGATCACGATCGCTTCGTGGCGGGAATCCGCCACGACCTCTGCCACCGCGTCCACTACCTCTAGACGGTCTGAATTCGGTAACTCGACCTCGGGGTCGATACCTGCCATCTCTAGACGGTCCTCCGAAAGACGAGGAAGCTTCGTACGCACCAACATAACCTCTGACCTTATCGTCCGTGTTTTCTTGAACAATTTCTTCCCTTTCTGGAGTGTCGACTCCTTCAGTTCCCCTAGGGTTTTTGACTTTACTATTGGCAGTGGTAGATATCATCACTAGAAATTTTGTCAAATACGTAATTATATCCACACATGGCCTTAAAATTACGACAAAATACGGGCAAAACAGACACTCCGCCAACAGTCACTGTTTATCATAGACAAAATAATACAATAAGTATGAACTGTCATATCAGTCACTTCTTGTCATACCTCATAGCGATAACGTCTCAGTTCACCGTACATAGTTGAACATTCGGAATATTACTATTATAATTATTGCGCAATACTTGGAAATCAAATAACACAGTTTCTTTAAATACAAAATTGAAATTGTAAAAGAACCAAGAAAATGAATTGGGGTTACACCCCCAATTCATTCTGAAGTTGTTATGAGAGCCAACGAATACTCTGAAAAGAAAAGAAGCAAATGTCTCGAAACCCTTTAGTAAAAGACCTGGTCAACGTTGTAATATATTATTTTAAATGACAATTCGCCTACAAATTTCTTCTTCTTTTCCGTCGAAAAAATGTATTTCTGTCAAGTTCCCACCGCTACCGCAGATCAATCAGAGCTCTAAGAAGAGTGTGTATGTTACACTCTGTCTATAAAGTCCTGAAAATAAATGAGGCCGCCACTGTGCTACACGTAGCAACCCTATATAATCTGAGAAAATAGTTTTCATACTAGTAATTTATTGAAATAAAATAAGTAATTTTGAAACACATTATATCTAATACTCAAGTAAGAAATTCACACAACTCATAATAAGATAATTCATTTCATTGGTTGAAACCAAGTGATTGAGAAATTTGAATAATTGTTATAACATGACCTATATAGAAGTAAAGTAGTGTTAGCCCTTTAAACATTTTAGATGACGATGTTTTATTTCTGTTATATGCACTATAGTCAAGCCATTTTAAATTTTGACAGTTGTTTTGAGCCATATAATGTAACATAATTTAGTGTAAGAATTATGAGCCATAACGTAATTTTTGACTTCAAAACAATTATGTTCTATGGTTTTAATTTTAGTGCTGCTACTATATGGCTGCTGCCACATGTACCTATACCAAACTTAAAAAAACTAAATTATAAATAATAATCGATTATCGATTAATCGCTTGTTATCTAAATCGATAAATCTCTTAATCGATTTCATACACCAACCCTAAACTACATGGGTCAAAATTCACCTATTAGAATGGTATGGGTATTAGCATAAATTAACGGATTGAATCAGAGTAATAAAAACGCATGTACACAGTTAACAAGGAGATTTATTCATCGCTTTCATCATAGGATTTTTTAAATATTCGATGTTGAGATAA
This sequence comes from Schrankia costaestrigalis, assembly GCA_905475405.1. Taxonomy (NCBI): domain Eukaryota; kingdom Metazoa; phylum Arthropoda; class Insecta; order Lepidoptera; family Erebidae; genus Schrankia; species Schrankia costaestrigalis. The sequence goes on along the minus strand of FR997838.1, from coordinate 18,678,258 downwards.
CTTTCGTTGCCACCTTCATCGTCATCACTAAAGCTTTCTTTGCTGCTGCTATTATCGTCAGTATTTGCCCACAGGTGACGTCCTCTCTTGTAGTATTCTGATTCGAGCTTCTCGATGCGATGGCAACTGTCTTTCCAAGTTTCAGCTGTGATGCTGCTGAAGGCCCTTTTTAGAAATTGCCAACATTTTGTGACCTGCGGGAACATAAATAGTTACTTGTTAGTGATGATTTTATAAAATATTCTGTTATTTTATATATCAATTCATCATCATCATAACTGGATACTTGGCCTACTGGTACCACGCTGGCCAGACGTATTGGTATAGGGTTTTATTTCAAGTTTTCTTTCTTTTTATTTCATAAAGATAATATTCACGGACAGTTCCTTAGTCGGTTTTTACGACACCCATGGGATGAGATGGGGTGGTGATATATTGTATTCTTCCTTCGTCACTACACGGAAACTACTGATTTACTAACTATACTAATATTATTATTAAAAAAGATTTGATTATTGGTTTATTTGGAGGGGCGTATAGGGGGCAAAGAGGAGTAGAAAGGGAAAATAGGCTAGAAACTATTATTTTAACTATTTTATAAAGTTAATAATGAGAAAAATTACTATACAAAAGAATATGCTTTATTATACAGGTTACCTTGTATGAAGAATGATAAATAATGTCTTTCCTTAGTTCTTCAGGCAAATCTCGATTTTTATATTACTAGGGCATTTCTTGTAGGCCTATTGCATTTAAAATTTTGCGTAGAACTTCAAGACTACAATTAAAATCCATCACAGTTCTAGCTATCACCTGCAACTATCTGAGGGTTGGTTGGAGCCTGAAATTTAAAAAAAGTTATGTTGAAGTTGTTATGTTGAACATTTGATTATACTTTTACAATACATTTAGACATACCTAGACACAAAATACAGGCAAAGAATGGGATGGAAACAATAACTGCAATACCTAACTAAAATTTATTCAGTGTTAAATATTAACTAACAAGATATCATTTAACATGGAGTTACTAAGAACTAAATAATAAAAAAATTAATAAAATATTGCAATTAATTATTCATTGTCGACAGACCAGTTGATGCAAAACCCGTAATATAATATAAGTAACATACAGCAATTAATTCAAATTCAAAACTGGGATAAATCTTGACTGAATTATACTAATGCAACTGATAATGTATCAACAGAATAGGTCGTACTACAATATTTCTTACTTTCAATGACAATCTTACCTAAAAATATGCTATGTACGCAATGCCTGTTTTTGGTCTCTAAATCGCAAATGGAGTGAATATATTACTTGAGACAGATTACAAAACACAGTAACACGATTACATACCCATCAAAGTTGCAGTTCGCCCATAAAAATCAGCCAAATCACATATAATTTGACCAGCTTCGTGCTCCGTCAAACAACACCTTATAAGTTTAAAAATCACTTCCCGCGTGCCACTTTGATTTACTTCACTCATTGTTTATGTTGTTCTTCGTAAGTCAGTATTAGTTTATTGTAGATTAATGAATTTATAAAAATCACAAAATGAAAACAGTTCCGCAACTTCTACTCGATGACAGCTCATGTACAAGTCTATTTTGAATTTCAGTGTTGCCAGACACATGAACAATTTAGTTCCTCAAACTTTAATTTCTTGACTTTATAGACAACCTATATGTTATGTTACCAGTACCACACAATTTTATTTTCCGATTTGCCATAAGATTCTGGTACACATATACCAAGACACGTATTTGGCGTGGCGGGCGTAGTGGTTATACAACATGACTGCTACGCAGGGTCTCGGGTTCGATTCTATTTTCGATGCAAATATCTGAGTGCATGAACATGATTATGATCATTTGCATTGGTCTGAGTGTTTCTATGTATAATATGTATGTATGTACAAAAAAAAGTATAGAGGTATTAATATCCGTTGTTCTACCCATAACACAAGCAGGTTAAGCCTAGCTTACTTTGGGAACAGATGGCGCTGTATAGAGATGCCCGTAAATATTTTACTTTTATTATATTTATTTGATTATAATAATTTCTATAACTAAACTAATATGATAATTAGTAATAATACACACAATACATAAATTCACGACATTGTCCCATAAAAAATAGGCAGTGGCAGAGACCACAAAGCGCCGAGATCCTTACAAACCGGCACTCCGGGACCCATTTTGCGGGACATGGCAGATTCAACATTCTACTACGAGAAATCAGAAAGGAAATCAACACAAATCAAGTCAAGTAGGGTGTATCCAGTAGCGTTTTGTTTTAAAACTACGGATGGCAAAACTTTAGGCTTCAAGCTAATGTTATTTTACTTACTTTATTATACTTCAATATAATATTCCCTAAGAAAAAGAAAATCATCATCGTCATCAGGTCAGTGTGCTCTGGCATTTTTGACATTGCCGTGAAATGGGAAATAATCAAAACCTCATAATGACAACCATCTGAGGCAGAGTGAGGCAATGACAACTGACAGTCTTAAGCTCCATTGAGTATAAGTGTTCTGTGGTCTTGTATTGTATTTATTTATTAATGGCCTCATGAACATAGTTACATATTTTGCCAGTGTCAAGTGAGAGATATTACATTCAGTATAAGTAAAAGTAAGTATAAAAGTAACATTAAAAAGTCGATGCTTCACTTTTCATTGTCTTTCTTGAGAACTTGACGGGAACGCGTAAAATGGAGACAGGAACAGCAGGACCACAATGCCACCAGCTATTCACCAATCACTTGCATATTTATTCATATTAATTCTGTGGTCATAAGTGTTTATTGTCATTTATTTCTCATGTCAATTTAGTGTCGTCTACTGTCAGTGTCTAATTCTTAACCTCATTTCAGAAGGGAGGACATGTTTTGATTTTTTAATATAGTATTTTACTGTAAAAAGTTTACTGTAAAACTGTCTATAGAAAAAATGAAGCTTAGTAAACGCACGTCTGATTTTCGAGGTAACTTAATTTCAGTGTTATATATGTTTTTTTTTGTAACGTTTTATTTGATGTTTTATATCTCCAATCGTGTTATTATTTTACAGCTTTAGAGCTCAAATTTACGGATGAATCGAAAGCGCCCCATACAATATATATTAAGGAGCATTTGGTTAGAGAACACACAAAAGATAAACCCGAGGGGCGAACATTATTGGTTGTTAATGTGCCCCCGTATGCCGATGAAAATGGAATGAAAAACGCCTTCAAAGAAGCTGGTACTGTACAAACTGTTCAGTTCTATTTGAAACCCTCAACTGCAGAAGTGAAGATTGTAAAGAAGTTCATACCTGATGTAATTAGTACTACTTTTAGAGCAGCTTACTTAGTGTTTAAAAAGGTGTCAGAATTAGATAAGGCTCTTAAGTTGAAACAGCTATTACCATTGCACTCTGACAAATCAGAAACAAAATTAGGATTGAAAAAATGGATTCATGATCACAATAGTACTATTTTATTGCCTAAAACTCTTAAAGAAAGCATTGAAACATTTATGAAACAATATGATGAAGAGTCACAAAAACAAGACAAAAAAGAAAAAGCATTAGAGGAAGAAGATGATGAAGGCTGGGTCAAAGTGACTAAGAATAGTAAATTCCAAAGTTTCTCCAGATCAGAAAAAGTTGAAAACAAGATAATGCAAAAAGAAGAGAAGAAGAAAAAGCAAACAGAACTGAAGAATTTCTATACTTTCCAAATTAGAGAATCGAAAATGAAACACATTGTTGCACTAAGACAGAAATTTGAAGAGGACAAGAAAAAGATAGCACAAATCAAACAAAGTCGTAGATTTAAGCCTTTTTGAAATATAGGCCTAGTTAATTAATCATACTTTTATTTACATTTTATTGTACATCTCTTCCCTTCTCTTTTTTCATCATTTTCTTACTGAACATGGCATTATTAACACTATTCAACGATCTTAAATACATACTTTCACAGTCCCAAGAGTAGACAAAAGTATAACAATGCTAATGAACAGTGTAAGTTACAGGGAGGTGTTTTTAGGTTTAAACTGAGTACCCCAGTGATTATTTGTCTTATATATCGCTTATCCATAGATAATATTAATCAGTTTTTAAAGCACTTGTCAGATGGTCTGTTGATGTGTTTTGATTATGATTCTCAAAAGTCTATTCTCAGGTAAAGTGTCCAATGCCGCTAGCAAATTACTAATGTTACCATATACACAACCATTAGCTAGGGCTACTTGTACTGCCTGTCCTATCCTGTCCAAGCAGTCCTGAAATAAGAATCGTATTAGATAACTTTTTCAATACAGGTTTATTAGTTTCCCAATAAATAAGGTGTCATAGCTTCACTCATGCAAGAATGTCCTCTTTTTCTAGAAACTGACCATACAAATGATTTTTTTCTTTCTATAGAATTTGATATTGTATGGAGACATAAATTTGATGAGCTTTTTAATTCGTTAATGTGTTTAAACAGAATGTTTTAGTAGAATGTAGATCAAGATTTTGAAAAAGTACCTGTAGTTTATCATCATTGTGTAGTTTCCCACCTCTTTTTAATACAGTGTGAGCATAAGTTTGTACTAGAGGTGCAAGTGCCGCTAAATGTTGAGCATTAACTGCAGTTGGTGGCCCATGTGTTCTACGTCCAGCACGCAAACTGTGAAGTACACTCAAATGTAATTTTATGTACAGCTCTGCCTCTGATAGTGGTTTGTTGCTCACTGCTTTCACTATAGACCTTTCTTTTTCACCTTCTAGTTTAATCTTCTTTATAGGTATATCTACTTCAACCATTTCTGAGTCTGTAAAAGAAAAGTAATATCAATATGATACAATTGGTAATTAAAACTTTAAACTTTATTGTGGTACATTAATTTACCTCCATCTATATAAAGTGGAGCCAATGCACACCAATGAATTAATCCAGCCAAAGGTGTCACTGCAGCCATTGGGATTGAGCCACTTGGTAAAGCTGCTGAGTTTAATTGTGCTGACATGCAAAGTGTTGGGCTTGAGTATACCTGGAAAAAGAATATTTGGAATATTTCATTTTAATTAATTTAATTATTTTTCTCTTAGACCTAATTTGTAGAATAGAAATGCTGTAGATACTATAAATATACTAAGAAAGTGTAACTTTTGATTGACAATAGTAATAAAAAACTGTTTAATAAACAGGCAGTCAAATGTTATCTATTTTACCAATTGCACTACTTGCCATAAGTAGAGTATACTAACCCATGAAGTAATCACTTCCAACAAATTCTTAGGAGGTAATTTCCTTGTTCCATGAGCATCATTCATATATAATTCTGTAACTGCTGTGATAAAGTTTGATACAAACTGAGGAGCCGTATTTGCTAAGGACTTCAATGCTGTTTGGTTTGATGTATTGAGATAAAAGTGGTCTCTGATTACATTCTCAACTAGTTGTAGAGACTGGGCTGATGAACAACCCATTTGTTGAAGCCAGACACCTACTGCCAGAAGTACCTGAAATTAGCAAAAACCTTGTTTGTAAAGATATGCAGTAAAACACACAGTAACTGAATCATAGTTACTTCATAAAAAACAGTTTTATTTGAAATAGAAACTTTCACTTATTTAGATGTCATTATTAAGAAATTATGTGAGATTTTCAGAATATTCTTATCATTTATTTTTATCAGAATATAAAGAATTAGAACCAAACAGTTATTGTCTCGAACTCTGCTTCCAATTCAGTATTAGTGCAGTGTTAATTACTTTCTAATAAAAAACTCACAGGTGTACTAGACGCCGATACAGCCATACTCGCCAGGATGCTTAATATTTTTAGTCTCCTCTGGCTCTCCATGCCACCAAACAAGGATAGAAATACTGTATTCTTTGTCGTTTCATTTGTACATGCTGATAAGTAATCACATATGATATCAATGAGTTGCAATTCTTGAAGAGGGCTTAGGCCTCCGTTCCTACGTACACCACGACGATCAGACTCACAAAAAACAAACTCTGCAATTATATCCATTGCACCATCCAACTGTTTGTTTGAAGGAGCTGCACGACCCACCAACAGCTGTTCTAAAATACCAAAACATTAAATGAATACATAGCAAGCAATATCTCAAAGCTAACCAATATAATCGAGCTATACCTATTTTGCTGAGGGCTTCTTTTGCTGAAACTGGAAATTCATATTTTCGCAGGGAATGTTTTAAATCAGATAAAGACATTTTTATAATATAGTACTATATAAATAATTTAATAGACAGGTGTAAAAAAATGTATCCAATGCAGAATTTCTAAATTTCTTAGATCAGAGTTAATATTATATTTTTAGAAGCTGATCAAATACTAATAATAATTAAAATACAATCTCAACAACAACAAAACTAACGTGATTAAAAATTAATGACACAAATTGAATGGCTTCATAGGAAATGTCATATTTATGTCAGTCAGTATGTTATGTCGCTAAAGCCCGATTTACACATCGACAAGTACAGTAGCGAGTTAAGTAGTAATTTGTTGTGTTGATTAGATTGATTTGAATAGATCTCATCCTATTTTTTGGCGAGTTAAGATGGCGAGACGCGAGAGGGGGCTACTTCGTACGTAAGTCCGTAACTCGCCAAAAAATACGAATACTTCTGAGAAATTTAAAAAAAACATTTGTATTTTTATAGAATCTAATCAATAATAGAAAGTCATCCAACCTGTGGATGACTTTCTTTCAAATCAAAATATTTGTTTTATAAGTCGTATTTTGCTTTTAATCTACACTCTTGTCTATAAAGTCCTGAAAATAAATGAGGTCGCCACTGTGCTACACGTAGCAACCCTATTTAGTCTGAGAAAATAGTTTTCATACTAGTAATTTATTAAAATAAAATAAGTAATTGTGAAACACATTATATCTAATACTCAAGTAAGAAATTCACACAACTCATAATGAGATAATTCATTTCATTGGTTGAAACCCTAAGTGATTGAGAAATTTGAATAATTGTTATAACATGACCTATATAGAAGTAAAGTAGTGTTAGCCCATTTTAGATGACGATGTTTTATTTCTGTTTTATATGCACTATAGTCAAGCCATTTTAAATTTTTACAGTTGTTTTGAGCCATAGAATGTAACATAATTTAGTGTAAGAATTATGAGCCATAACGTAATTTTTGACTTCTGCAAAACAATTATGTTCTACTAGCTGATGCCCGCGGTATTACCCGCTTAAATGTTATTTTACACCATTAACTACCTATATTCCAAATTTCATCAAAATCTATTTAGTAGTTTTTGCATGAAAGGGTAACAAACATCCATCCATCCTCACAAACTTGCATTTATAATATTAGTAGGATAGGATAAGCAAAGGTGTGTCACTTTAGTGCCTAACAAATAAGGTGAATATTATCTTCACTAAATAAAAAGAAGGAAAACTTGAAATTAAACCCTATACCAATCCGTCTGCAAGCGTGGTATTAGTAGGCCAAGTATCCCTCCGTCAAGGAAGGAGGCCCGTCCCTGTAGTGGGACATTAATGGGCTGTTATGATGAAATAAGTTGACAATTACGAATTTAAGCTCTCTAGATATATCAGACCCACAGCTAAAAAACCGGTCAAGTGCGAGTCTGACTCGCGCTCCGAGGGTCCTGTACAAACCTATTTATTTTCCCGCCAAATTGTGATAACGTCAGGATTCAGCTGTTTAAATACTATTTTTCCCGCCAAAATTCAATGACGTCACGACTTAGCTGTCAAAATATATTTTCCTGCCAAAATTCTGTGATGTCACGACTCATCTGTCAAAAAGTCTATGACGTCACGCCTATCTGTCAAAATTGACAGCTGTCAAAAGTGACAGAGGTATAAAATATTTTCCCGCCAAAATAATATGACGTCACAAATCATCTGTCAAAAATTCTGTGACGTCACGACTCATCTGTCAAAAATTCAATGACGTCACGACTCATCTGTCAAAATTCTATGACGTCACGGGTCACGTGACCTATGACGTCACAGGTCACGTGACCTATGACGTCACAGGTCACGTGACACAGCTTTCCCGCCAAAATTCTATGAAATCAAAATATAATATGATTGCTAATAAAAAGTAGCCTATGTTCTTTCTCAGGGTCTAAAGATTGTCTGTACCAAATTTCATCGAAATCCGTTTAGCCGTTTAGGCGTGAAAGAGTAACAGACAGACAAACAGACAGACAGAGTTACTTTCGCATTTATAATATTAGTATTAGTATGGATGGTTTTAATTTTAGTGCTGCTACTATATGGCTGCTGCCACATGTATACCAAACTTATAAAACTAAACTATAAATAATAATCGATTATTCGATTAATCGCTTGTTACCTAAATCGATAAATCTCTTAATCGATTTCATAACACCAACCCTAAACTACATGGGTCAAAATTCACCTATTAGAATGGTATGGGTATTAGAATAAATTAACGGATTGAGTCAGAGTAATAAAAACGCATGTACACAGTTAACAAGGAGATTTATTCATCGCTTTCATCATAGGATTTTTTAATATTCGATGTTGAGATAACTTTCGTTGCCACCTTCATCGTCATCACTAAAGCTTTCTTTGCTGCTGCTATTATCTTCAGTATTTGCCTCTTCTCTTGTAGTATTCTAATTCGAGCTTCTCGACGCGATGGCAACTGTTTTTCCAAGTTTCAGCTGTGATGCTGCTGAAGGCCCTTTTAAGAGATTGCCAACATTTTGTGACCTGCGGGAACATAAATAGTTACTTGTTAGTGATGATTTTATAAAATATTCTGTTATTTTATATATCAATTCATCATCATCATAACTGGATACTTGGCCTACTGGTACCACGCTGGCCAGACGTATTGGTATAGGGATTTATTTTAAGTTTTCTTTCTTTTTATTTCATAAAGATGATATTCACGAACAGTCCCTTAGTCGGTTTTTACGACACCTATGCGATGAGATGGGGTGGTAATATATTGTATTCTTCCATCGTCACTACACGGAAACTACTGATTTCCTAACTAAACTAATATTATTATTAAAAAAGATTTGATTATTGGTTTATTTGGAGGGGCGTATAGGGGGCAAAGAGGAGTAGAAAGGGAAAATAGGCTAGAAACTATTATTTTAACTATTTTATAGTTAATAATGAGAAAAATTACTGTACAAAAGAATATGCTTTATTATACAGGTTACCTTGTATGAAGAATGATAAATAATGTCTTTCCTTAGTTCTTCAGGCAAATCTCGATTTTTATATTACTCGGGCATTTCTTGTAGGCCTATTGCATTTAAAAATTTTGCGTAGAACTTCAAGACTACAATTAAAATCCATCACAGTTCTAGCTATCACCTGCAACTATCTGAGGGTTGGTTGGAGCCTGAAATTTTACAAAAGTTATGTTGATTAAACATTTCATTATACTTTTACAATAAATTTAGACATACCTAGACACAAAATACAGGCAAAGAATGGAATGAAAAGAATAACTGCAATACCTAACTAAAATTTATTCATTGTTAAATATTAACTAACAAGATATCATTTAACATGGAGTTACTAAGAACTAAATAATAATAAAATTAATAAAATATTGCAATTAATTATTCATTGTCAACAGACCAGTTGATGCGAAAGTGACATACTTAGTTTAGTTATCAACCGGAATATAGACATAAAGCAATTAATTCAAATTCAAAATTGGGATAAATCTTGACTGAATTATACTAATGCAACTGATAATGTATCAACAGAATAGGTCGTACTACAATATTTCTTACTTTCAATGACAATCTTACCTAAAAATATGCTATGTACGCAATGCCTGTTTTTGGTATCTAAATCGCAAATGGAGTGAATATATTACTTGAGACAGATTACAAAACACAGTAACACGATTACATACCCATCAAAGTTGCAGTTTGCCCATAAATATCATCCAAATCACGTAAAATTTGAGCAGCTTCGTGCTCCGTCAAACATTGTTAGAGAACTTTGAAAATCACTTTCCACGTGCCACTTTGATTTACTCTACTCATTCTTTATGTTGTTCTTCGTAAGTCAGTATTAGTTCATTGTAGATTAATGAACTTATAAAAATCACAAAATGAAAACCGTTCCGCAACTTCTACTCGATGACAGCTCATGTACAAGTCTATTTTGAATTTCAGTGTTGCCAGACACATGAACAATTTAGTTCCTCAAACTTTAATTTCTTGACTTTATAGACAACCTATATATTAAATTTATACTCCAAGTTTTTTCAATATGGTATAGTTTCAAAAGTCGGTGTTGTTGTCAAGTCCACAAGTTGTAAAAAGTGTTCTGTGGACTCTGTGGTTATGTCAGTGTCATTGCCTGACAGGCTAAGCTGGCCGATTTTTTTCGGCAAACTTGATCCTACTGAATAATAAATATTCTGCTACATTTAGTACAGTTATTTGTAGTTACACTTAGTTTCATTTGTCAAGACCCTAAAATAAGCGTTGTTAAAAATGGAAGTATTGGTCGCGAATGTAGATCATATAAAGTTTGATATTGACTATGCTTTAGAAGAGCAGTATGGAGCCTTACCGCTACCTTTCCCGGGAATGGACAGTGAGTTATTTCTAACAATACTTTTCAACGAATACACAATCATTCAGTTTTAGTAATATACTGTTTCTTTTACTTTTACATAAATTTTTTATCTTATGCTTTTCAGAATCTACAGCTGCTGTTTGTGAATTTTTTGGTCAACCCGGTGGATGTGCTAATGGGCCTCAATGTCCCTATAGACATGTCAGAGGAGATCGAACAGTTGTCTGCAAACATTGGCTGAGAGGCTTATGCAAGAAAGGAGACCAGTGCGAGTTTCTTCATGAATATGATATGTCCAAAATGCCAGAGTGTTATTTCTATGCAAGATTTAATGCTTGTCATAATAAAGAGTGCCCTTTCCTTCATATAGACCCAGAAAGCAAGATAAAAGATTGTCCATGGTATTATAAAATTAAAATTTTTGTGTTTATTGTTTGTAAATATATTTATACCACTTTAACTTGTTATGCTTTTATAAAAATAATTATTTTTTCAATATTAATAATCAGCTGGTTTATTATAGTATACATGAATACATTTAAAATTTAATGAGGACTGGTGTACATTTTGGATGAGTTTAGTGTATTGGGCAAGCCAATGTCCAGTAGTGGACTGCAATGTAGGCTAGTTGATTGAGTGTATAATGTTCACAATTATTGATTTTAATATTTACATGGATAAGGTTATATAAACCAATTATTTATACAATTAAATTGATGCTTGAAAATTTAAACAAACAGGCAATAACTAACATAACTAGAATATTCTATATTTTGAGTGAGATTAAGTCCTATGGACTCCTTAAGTATATTCTACCTTTGATTTTGCAATCACAGATGTTGACTCCTTATTATTAAACCAAGTTTCTTCTTATAGCAAGTCATATCTAATCATATTTAGTTTTGGCTTACTATGTTATAATTTAACCAGCCTAACCTGTTTTACTTATTCTAGTTTAAAATGACATAATAATTGGTTATCTGTATTGTACAACTCTCACAGGTATGACCGAGGATTCTGTCGCCATGGCCCCCACTGCCGCCACCGGCATGTGCGTCGAGTCCTCTGTATGAACTACCTCACAGGCTTTTGTCCTGATGGTTCATCATGCAAGTACATGCATCCACGATTTGAGCTACCTGCACCCCCAGAACAAACGAAAGATGCTAAGAGACTACCAGTGTGTCACTTCTGCTCTGAAGTTGGACATAAAGCTTCATCTTGTAACAAAATACCAGCTGAGGTACAGTTCTTACATTTATGTTCTACTTGCAATAATTGTATTGTAATATACATTAACTCTTTTAATTGTGCTTCACAGCAAAGAGAGGCAGCTCTAGAAGAACGAAGAAGGCAAGATGAAGTGAGATACCGTGCCCTTGGCTATGTTAAGCCTGCTAATGAAAATGAAGACAGTCTTGGTCAAAGGCTCCAGCGCATAGTTCACAAACCATTAGAAGAAGTTACTTGTTTCAAATGTGGCACAAAGGGCCATTACGCAAATAAATGTCCGAAAGGTCACCTTGCATTCCTCTCCAGTCAGTCAGGACAGAACAACCAGCAAATGCCATTCAAGAAGCCCAACTAGTATAAATATGTGAAGCCTTCAGACAAAAGGCTTCAGTAATGAACTTTTTAGGTTTAAAAGCAAGTGAAAGTTGTATTATAATGATAATTAAATGTGTACTGTTTATTATGCTCACAACTATTTCATCATCATTTATACATAAATGTAATAAAGATTGGACTAGTACTAAACACTTCTGTAGATTCCCGTTCTTAAAGAACAGACTGGGCCAAGAAACAAATGTTCACTCTTTTATTTTTAGTAGGTAGCTGGTTTATAGAAATTGATGAATCATTTTTTTTTCACCTCCCATAATGAAAGAGTATAATATATTTGTATAAGTCTGTTTAATTGAAATTTCAAGGATGTGGCATTATAACATGGAAGTGCTATTTTGTAATGTGTACAATAAATGCAACAATTCAAACAAGTAGGTAGATCTGAAATTTATATTTTTTAATTATTTCTGAATTATTTTTTTTATTATAAATTGTTATTGTAATGATTTAAGAAATATCGTGGTAGAGTGAAATACAAAATATATGTATTTCCTCCTGTTATTACTACTGCTAGGTATATGTTGTGGGTGATACTCAGAACATTAATTAAATATTTATAATCTATCAACATTATTATTCGTCATGTCAGACACAAAAGACTTCCGCTGCTGGACATAGGCCTCCTTTAAACACCCTTCTCCACCTTCCTCTGTTCTGTGCCTTCATCATCCATCAGTGACCCGCAAAGTATATTCACCCTAAGAGCGGTCTTCCCTTCCGGTAGTTTTGTGCGAGAACTTTCTTTTAGAGCTATTAAACGTACTAAAAAAGCGAGTAACTGGGAACGTGCAGAGAACGGACCGAACATAAATACGGGGATTCCCCGAAAAAATTAAAACGCGTGGTTTAAGGGGAAGCAACGCATATGGCAAACTTTAGCACGCGTTGTGCGCTTGACTTGAATGTTTGTTTTCATAGCGTACACGTCTCTCTCGTCAAAGATCGAGTTCAATTGAACCGGCTAACTTATTCAAAGAAAAAGTCTGCTTCGTAAGTATTAAAGATGTGTAATAATATGCCACATTAGCTTCTCTTCAATTTTGTATCGTGTTAGGTGTTACTACTGGTAGTACGAATGGTAGTACCACGGGCAATAAAGGGTTCAGACAGACCAATAATGCTGAAACGAAGGGTGATCGTGCATTTGGGATCCTTTTACTTTGCAAAGCACTATGGTGGATCCATGGTTGTGTTTATATTAAGGTGCGTACGGATTGCGCGTTCCTGTGTTACGCGTAGTTGGAAAACACTGTCCAGGCGTACATTGGATACGCGTTCAACTCCTGTACGGAACGCCACGAACCTGTACGCGAGGACCATCGATCCATAGCAGAACGCGTACACTGCCTTTACATCAAAATTACAATCATCAATTAACATTGCCGTACAAATAAAGCGTACCCAGACGTGCGAGTCCCTTTGACTCACAACCAAAGACCGACAGCCAGCGGCTCGCTGCGATCGTAGCTCGCGCGGTACGCATTCCTTATGAGTGAACGCGTAGCTGCAGGTATGCACTAGGCGTTCCGGATACGCGTAAACTAAATACGCGTACCAGGATACGCGCAATCCGTACGCACCTTTAGACATCCTAACGACACGTCCCTGCCTCGAGGTAAGTAAGTGCTTGTTCACACTGACTCGCGGGCGCGGTCACGAAATATCAAAAATATGAGGTAATATCCGAATGTTCACATACGAAACGCAGAAGGTGCGATCTAAGTAGCGGGCAAGCTCGCGATCACAGAGTAAAGTAATACATATAATATAGGAAGTCTCTCGACTCGCGCGCGCGCGCCGCTTGCGGCAATATCAAACGCGTGAGATGATGGTGTGTGTTCATATCTAACTAGCGGCGGAGCGCGCGATTTACTCGCGACGTCAGGTAAGTTCAACCAGTTTGAACTTATCGCTAGAAACGTTAGCGGGTTTTCATCATGCATGTTGACCAGCGCAAACGCCTGGCGGTCAATGTGAACACGAAACCGCCACGTCTTCGCGACCGCGCTTTCCAATGTAAACAAGAACCAAGCTCTACCATACAAGATACAGAAAAACTCTGTGCTTTACCTTTTTGTGCAAGCAGGATTATTACCCTGAGAAACATCTATTACGACGAATAGATCTAAACTTTCACTAGCTTTGCAGTTAAACACAGCAGTAAGCTTTGTTTAGTGCTGCTTGCTTTATATTATTAGAAATAGCTTGATCGACTCATCAAAATATTCTTATTTTACTACCAAGGTCGTTAATTCGAAACCCAACGCAAAATAATTATTTGTGTAATTTGCGATATATTTTTTTAAGGTAGTTTTTCTTGTTTCTCGAGCATTTTTTATAAGATTCATCGAGTTTTGTCACAACAATGGCAACATCTGCCTTTAGCTGTCACTGTCATTAGTTCGCTTTGCCATTGCCACTTGCCAGGCCGCATGTGTTTGTTTGTCCCGGAAACGCGGTCGCGTGGTCTTACAATACAATAGTGCTTGCGCTTGCTTTCCATGTGGTCTGCCTATAACTGAAAATCTTGGTTTAAAACCTATTAATTTGGAATTAAACTAATTTTCAAGTTACTTTTATTCTGTGGTTTACCCCTCAGTGAAGCGAGCAATCGCCGAGAGGTATTTTTTATAAAATCAACACTCGGCATCGGAATCAATTTCTGGTCAACATGGTAAGTAGCCTTTTTAAGTGTTACGTATTAATTATATTTTTTTTAGTAAATTCTCCAATCTAAATCTATTTGATATTAAGCTACCTTTATGTATCTTTTTAGATTTATATTTGCATTGCATGTAGTAAGCATGTTTTCTTTTTAGGTTATAATATTTCTAATGTGTTTTTTGTATGTGTAAACTTATACTCTTACTTACTGAATGTAATGTATTTCACTTGACACTGGCAAAATATGTAACTATGTTCATGACGCCATAATAAATAAACATAACATAACATGTATGGGTTAAGTACAATAGTTATACCTACGGAACTACCTAAAATGTAAGCACCGTTAATGTAAAGCTTTATTGTAAGCAGAACTGTACCGTAGTAGAACATTAATGATTCAATCAAATTGATTTGTGTAGATGAGTGTGAACATGAGTTTATGCTCAGCTCTATACTCATTGCATTACTTGATGGAGACTAGTCGTAGATTCAACACAAGGTGTATTGTTTATTCTTCAAAGTATTAAGCACAAAGATAACTTGAATCCTTACTGGTCTATTGTCTACTGGCAGGACAAGTAACCTTAATAATTGAACCTTTATAATTTCCAGAACAATAATAAATAAATTATATGAATCAGTATTTTTTGTGATAATGTTGATTTTATTTAGAAGCTCAAAAATAATATTGATACTGCTAGATATACTCTAGGAATATAGTCCCTGAATAATTACTATATTTATTATCATAAATACTCTTAAACAAAACTGGTTTCTTAACATCCATTCTCTTCTTTTTCAGACTGACGAAGCTGCAGTTAACCCTAAAGCTTACCCATTAGCGGATGCTGCTCTGACTGCCAAAATCTTGAATTTGGTGCAGCAAGCATCTAACTACAAGCAACTACGTAAAGGTGCCAATGAAGCCACCAAAACATTGAATAGAGGATTGTCAGAATTTATTATAATGTCTGCTGATGCAGAACCGTTGGAGATTGTGTTACACATTCCTATCCTCTGTGAGGATAAAAATGTACCTTATGTATTTGTCCGATCTAAACAAGCTCTAGGCAGAGCTTGTGGTGTTTCTAGACCTATCATTGCCTGTTCCATAACTATAAATGAAGGTTCTCAGCTAAAGCCTCAGATTCAAACAATACAGAAGGAAATTGAGAGACTCTTAGTATAAGTGGTGTACTTTAAGTGTTAATAAAAATATATTTTTAACTACTATATCTTGACCTTGTTTTTTACCTTATCACATTACCTGTTTATCATTCATAGACTATTTTTGTGTTAATTGATTTTACTACAAGTTTGAAGCAATTTTTATTAGTAGGTATTTAGTGTACATCATAATGACGGGTGTACCGCAAAACCCGTGCTTCCATACACATGAAAGTACAGTTCTAGTAGCGTGAGGAATGTGTGTAAAATTTAAAGTATTGTGCTTTTACAAATCTTGAATTATTTCAAAAAGTTAGTGAGCCGTCAACCTGGGTGCAGAATGACGGGTGTATTTTCAATCTGGCGAAACTACTTACTAAGTATCAGGGCATTACCATAGCCCAGTTCCGGCAATTTTTTCGAACGTACCAAAAGTAGAATCAGGTAGGTCAAAGGGTTTCGTAGATATTTATAAAACAAATATTCTTGAACGCCTACTATTGTTATAGTGGCAATCAGGACTAGAGGACCTGATTGCTAGTAGTGGCAATCAGGACTAGAGGTTGTTTTATAAATATCTATGAAACCCTTTGACCTACCTGATTCTACTTTTGGTACGTTCGAAAAAATTGCCGGAACTGGGCTATGGTAATGCCCTGATACTTAGTAAGTAGTTTCGCCAGATTGAAAATACACCCGTCATTCTGCACCCAGGTTGACGGCTCACTAACTTTTTGAAATAATTCAAGATTTGTAAAAGCACAATACTTTAAATTTTACACACATTCCTCACACTACTAGAACTGTACTTTCATGTGTATGGAAGCACGGGTTTTTGCGGTACACCCGTCATTATGATGTACACGGTATTTAAAATACACTGGGCCGCAATGAAAACGGGTCACTTACAAAAACTTTAATAACTTCCAAAATATTGGAGCTAGCTTTATGAAATAAAAACTAAATGATAGATAATTTAATCACAAATAATGCCGCAAGTAAAATTTTTCAAGTTATTTTTAAATATTGTATTAAATCCATAAATTAAGAATAAAGACAAAATTTTTAAATTTTAACAAAAGTTTCGAAACCATTTTTTTTACTCTTTTTTCTGTTATATCATGAAAAAGACGCATTTTATATACAGAAATTCAATATTCTGATCAAATTACCATAAAAACATGCCTCTAACCCCTGAAGAGTCTACAAGGATTCCAAAAATGCTAGAAAAATGACGTAGTCATCGTTATACAGCGAGAACTGTTAGTTTATAGCTCTCAATCGTTCGAAAAGTACTCCAGCTATTAGAAGACACTGTATCCAATACGCGCAGACCAAGATCAGAACCAACAGCGTGCACAAAAACAGAAGAGGATCGTTACATGGTGTCAAGAATGTTGAGAAATCGATTTCAAACGGCTGTTGTAGTCAAAAATCACTTGCTACGTGCTCGAGAAAGCAATCCAAGCCCTTGTATAGTGAGGCAGTGTCTAGATGAAGCAAAATTACAGTCCTAGACCTGCAAATATTCGTAAACTTGAAAGACAACATCAAAATTCAAGATAGAGTGATGATAAAAAATTCGTGAATAGCACCCATGGCTGATTAGTTGAGAAAAATGTTTCCGATGAGTCGAGGTTTACGTTATACAAGCACGATGGAAGGCTAAGAGTCTGGAAAAGTACAGGAAACCTGTATAACCAAGCTTACATTGAAGAGAAAGTACCTTATGTCGGAGGCACTGTACAAGTGTGGACTGGAATTTCTTATGAAAGCCGCACCGAGCTAATAGTGACATAAAATGGTACTTTAACTGCAGAGAGGTACTTGAATGAAATCATTAATGAGTATGATGGCTCATTTTTGGTAAACATAGGCGAAAAAGGCACCTTTATGGAACTCAACGCTCGTCTTCATACAGATTTAATAGTGTTAAAGTTCCGTAAAGATGCCGCTATTACACGTATGAAGTGGCCAGCACGCAACCCAGACTTGAAACCGATCCAGCATGCTTGGGACGTATTGGATCGATGAGTAGGACATCAATATTTCCCTCTTATCACCCTTTGTGAACTCAAAGAAGCAGTGATAGAGAAATGGCTGTATTTTACTCAGAATTCAATTAAAAACCAAATGGAAAGCATCCAAATCCAGATGACAGCTGTATTAAAAGCTTCTGATAATAATACAGCGTATTAAATTAGAGAAAATTGCATTTTTGATACCTTTTACCTGCTTTCGACATCTAACGAAAGTGTTAATTTTTATTTAAGTTACTTTTGTCCAAAATACACTTAACAATCTGTAACTTTTATCACTTCCATATAAGCACTGTTAAATTATCTTTATTTTAGTGTTTATTTCATAAAGCTAGCTCCAATATTTTGGAAGTTATTAAGGTTTATGTAAGTGACCCGTTTTCATTGCGGCCCAGTGTAGAAGTTTTTAATTTGAAAAGAACCAAACATAAGAAAATTCTTGAATTAAATTATATTTCATTGGCTTTTTATTATTATTGTACAAAGTATTGCTTTACTCTTAAATCCCAATTCTCTTCCCATCTTGTTTTTTGAAAGGAACTTAATTCATCTTTCATTCTATTAACTATAACATTTTGCTTCTCATTATTTGGAAAGTCCTTGAACCAGTTCAACAAAATTCTAGCAAGTTCATGAGTATTTCTAAATGTATATCCATTTACACCATCTTCAACAAGTTCATCTAAGCTGCAAAGGAAAGTATAAGAAAAAATATTAGCTGAATGGCTGGTTGAATTCTGCAGCCTAAAGGAAATATGTTTGTTTTTTTTTTAGAATAGGATTAAAATTTCTAACATTAGTCTAGTTTCTTACCAAAGGAAATCAAATGCACAAACTGGTAGTCCAGCTCCAAACATATCCACAACTTTCATAGGAAGATCTAGACCTGAGGAACTGGTGTGTAAACTTAAGCCCAAATCAGCACTAGCTACCATTTTAGGATAATCTATAGCTTCAAGCCATGGAGTAATTATCTTAATATGTTTCCATTGTCTTTCTTCTATTAGCTTTAGGTAGTGCTCTTTCATAGGTCCCTTGCCTGTGACCACACAAAGTAGAGAAGGCAAATTTTTTGTTGTTTCAAATGTAGTTTCATACACTGTAACAAAGATATAATTTGAACTTAAAAATGGCTTTGGTCCTTATTCATCTATACTAATATTAAAGAGGTAAAGTTTGTGTGATTGTGATGTTGTAGGGGGTAATCTCTGGATTTATTGAACCAATTTTTTTATTTCTTCTGTGATGAATAGTCCATTTATCGGAGAGTGTCATAGGCTACATTATAGTATCACACTATGACTAATAGTAGTGGAGCAGTAATGAAATATATTTAAAAAAGGGATGCATTTTTATCATCGCCTAACAAAGGGTCAGCTACTAACTTATAAAAGTTTATTTTATGATACTTACCCTGCAAAGCATCTAACATTATTCCAAAATCTTCATCTGCAGTCCAGCTGGTACTGCTAAAAAGCAGTCCCGGTCTGTCATCTTTTAATTTAATATTATTATCAATGACTTCAGTAAATATTGTATCAACTTTATCTTTTGAAGAATCAGTCAGACCAAATTCAGAATACATACTACTTAATTTTACAAACCAGTTATGTTTCTCTTCTAAAGTTAGTGGTTGAAATATTTTTGGTGGTCTATCATACAGAACTGTTGCACTCCTAAAATGGATTATAAAAAGTTTTATTAGAGTTTCTTAGGAATTCTTCACAGAACAGCTCTCTGGGAATATTGGTACCCAATAAAAAAATCTTACTTTAATTGCCAGTGAGTCAATAAATCCTCTTTCATAGAATAACTAACACACAAATTATGATCCGCAGATTGACCAAACATCTTTTCTATAAACCTTGCAATTTTCACTAGAAAGTGGTCAGAAGATAAAGACATAGACATTATGGAATAGGCGTAGTTATGCCAGTCTATTACAAATTTCGTTCTTGTAACCAAGCAATAAAATCGGCAAACAGGCAATGTAGGTATTGCTGGCGGATTCTGACATAAGAGAACATGGCAATTTCCTGTAATAAATAGAGTTAATAGCAAACTAACTGTTTGCCATAGCACTTTTAAAGCATAATTTAATAATCGTGGTCCCTCACGAAAAGATGCTGTGCTAATCTTTCTTATAGTTATATGAGGGTGGCTTAAAATTTCAGTCAAAGGAGTAGATTCCTGAAAACCGATAATTATCACATTCAGTCCATTATTTGCTAGAGATAACGCATGATACTGCATACGTGGACTTCTGCCTATATCGCCCAACACTATAACTTTAGCAGTTTTTCTCTTTTCGGTCGTCATGTTAGTGAATATACAAGTTCACGTCTGATGGTTCTTCATTCATCAATAAGAAGTTATCGTTTTTTAGTACCATAAAATAACTTCTGAAAAAGTTTCAGAGAAATTCTCGTTTGTTATCAAACAAAGTTAATATGAGTGAATGACAGAATGTGAATTTGATACAAACACGAAGCACAGATAAAAAATTGTAGGGTATATATTTTGTCATTGACTGAGAAGAGTAGAGGATGAGCTATATGATGTCGCTGGTAAATGAGGAAACCAGGGATTTCACAAAATCACTAGGGATATTACGAAATCCCGGTAAATGACAAAAATGTCTTGCAATTCGGAGCTCGCTCACCTCGTGCATTATTGTCATAGTTCTAACCTAACCTACAGAAGTTGGAATCTTTGTGGTTTTTAACCTACGAAGTAATCCATCAAATCAATCGACTAGCCTATAGCAGTCCACTGCTGGACATAGGCCTCTCCCAAAACTTGATACAGAACACGCTGCTAACTTCCGCATCCAGTCCGACCTAGAGAACTTTTTGAGGTCCCACTGTGGCTGGCGGGCGTCCTACAATATATTTGCCGAGTCACGGCCTAATTTGAACATTGTTGTAAGGAACCAGGATAAAGTTGTTAAATCGTAGGCAGAATCATCGGTAAACGATGGAGCCAGGCCATTATAAGAAAAACCAGAGAACATAAGTTGTCAAATAAGTAGCGAAACAATAAAAGTTTTTCAATTTTGTTACTTGTTTATATGACTTAAACTGTATTTAGGTTACATTATTCATTATATTTTTTTACTCAAATAATTCTACGTAGTTTAATACTGCGTCGCCGAAGTAACAAAAACAACATAAGTTAGGTTATGTTTATGTTGATACTACATGTTAATTGTTTTAAAAATGTCTAAAGTGCTAATTATACGGCATTTACCATCTGCATTGTCATTTCAAGATAAAGAACAACTTCTCCAACATTTTGGCGCCGATAAGGTTTGGGAAACAAGATCTAAACGTAACTATGTATTTGCATCATTTGCCAATAAAGAAAAAGCTAAAGCGTCACTTATACGACTGCATCAGTTAGAAATAGCGCAAAGACGTTTAGTCGTTGAATATTCTAATGATAAAGAACCCATTTCAAGCACAAAACCCCATACGGAACAAAATTCTGAAACTACAAAGCTAATAAAAGAATTTCTTAAGACATTGAATGCATGGAACCCCTCTATAGATTTCTATCAACCACCTCCAACACATTTATCATATAAATATCCTGACATTACTGCTGAAATAGCCATAAATATTATTCATACTTTGTTTTCTCACAGACCACTGTACATACAAACTTTACATTTGATGAATAAAATGTGCTTGAATGTACCCTTTGAAGAAAACTCTGTAGCAACTTCCTTCTTTAAAGACACATTTAAAAAATTCTTTGCTGACCTACAATCAATACCACATCCACCCAGTGCAACTGAGTCAGAAATATCTTCAGCAGAAGAAGAACATAAAATTGAACCAGTACAGAAAATAATTAAAAGAAAAAGAAAACTCCCTACACCCAAAAACCGACCCTCAAATGTTTTAACTATGCCAACACCATCAAAAGTAAAAAAGACAGTTGTAAACCAAGAAGTATTTGAAATAGTTGCTCCCATAACTGAACCAAAGAAAATATTATTAAATGTTCATCAGGATGCATTAAATAAACCAACTGAAGAAACTGAAATTGTTGGTGAACTAGGAAAGTTCCAAAAAGAGGAACTTCCACTTCAAGAAGAAGAGAAAGTAGTTGAACCAGAGCAACCAAATATAACAAAAAAAGAGCTTCTCCGCAATAGGATTTCATATAGTGACATGAGAATATTACCAGTGTTCAAAAACTATCACCCTGGTGAACCTTCTATGAGGTTGTATATCAAGAATTTGCCAAAAACAGCAACAGAGCAAGATCTGCAAAGAATATACAAGAGATATGTGGAAGATATGACAGATGAAGAATTAACAGGATTTGATGTAAGAGTAATGCAGGAAGGTAGAATGAAGGGCCAGGCCTTTGTGACATTCCCTTCTATTGCAATAGCTGAAGCAGCCCTCAATGAAACTAATGGGTATTTGTTGAAGGAGAGACCAATGGTTGTGCAATTTGCTAGAGCTGCCAATAAAAAAAGTATAGAATAAAAGTTGTACTTATTTACCTTTTACATATTTATTACTATGGAAAAGATAAGTTTATGAAAATAATACCAGTTGGAATAAGTAATTAGATAAATATTTTACTCTTAAAACTAATTAAGGGTTACAAATGCATTAAGTGATTTCAAAGAAAGTACAGTTTATTTATGTCGCAAGTACTGTACATTTGATTTTATAGAAATTACTAAAAAAAAACTTGGCAATCAGGTAAAATTTTTTATTTTATGTATTGTATTAAGTCCTGGTTATCATGAATTAATTAAATTTCCAGAACCAAGAAAAGGAAACAAATTAAACAAAATATTTCTTTGAACTTTTCATTCTATATTTGCATCAATTCAATAGCATATAATGTTGAATCCTCATCATTCTCTAATGTTTTGCCAGATAATATCTGATTGATAACAGGCATTATATCACTTACTTCATTCAACTGTTTTATAAGATCCATTACAACATTCAATGTATTTTGTAAGACTGCAGTTACTTTTTCATCTTTTGTCATAAGATACTGTTGGTAGAAGGCATCCATAAGTAAAATGCACCAGTCAAATAGTTTGCTCTCATAATCTACATCTAATGATTTATCTGAATTGACAAGTACATGTGTAATATATGTTAATAGAAATAGTGTGTCATCCAGGTTCAAACCATTTCTTAATTGTGGAACTATCAATGCATCACTGAAAGATATTTGAAGGGCATAATTTAATAATTCAAATTTAGCCTTGTGGACTATTTGTTCTTTCTTTGTATTATGTTCACCAGAAAACAAATTTGAAAATTCATTCTCCTTACTTATATCCACTTTATTTGGATTAACTAATTTGATGCAATAATTTAGCAATGCCACCAAAATACTTTCTGGTATATCATTAAACTGTTTGATCATTCGGAAGACTGCTCTAAAGTCATTGTTTTCTAGTAATGGTTGAACAACATTGGCACACATAGTTCTTTCTGATAAACCAGTTTTCAAGAGGTCTTTTACTTCATTGCTGACTGGTAATTGTAGGTCTGTTGGAGTATCCCAGTTTGCTATCTCCATACATTCATCTTGTATAATCTCATGTGATCCTAATAGACTTGAGAGATTTCTTTTGGTTTGTAAAACATATGGTAACATACCAATATGGTTTGATGCCTCTAGAATTATTCTATCATGGTAACAGTATAGTTTAGCATCTTCAGAATACATTTTCATGGGGTACCTACAAGAGCCAACTCCTAACACAATATTGTAGGCTATTATTATAGCACCATCTTGTTCTAAATTGCTCCCAAACAATATAAGGTGATCTTTGCCCATCCAGGCTATGGATACACTAGTCAAAGTGGATATCCATGGCACTGTACCAATAGTCTTCCAGTCTTTGAAGTTGTAGACAGTCATTTTAGCATCACTCCCTAGAATAAAAAAAACAATACAATTAAAAATTTTAATGTAATGAAACTTAAACTTCCTCATTTATCCATATACATACAAATTGGGACAAGTGTTCTTTTGAGACAAGATGGAATCTAATCTGCTATAACAACATGTAATTTTACACCTTAGAAATTATAATACTTCAAATTAATAGTAAAATTAACTTACATAAAATATAGATGGCATTTTTACCCTCTGTACATATAAACTTTCCTACAACATAGACATCATCTGGGCGTACAATTTTAGTCTTTGTTAATTTTGACCTGTCCATATCTCCCAGCTCATCTCTTAATGGACAACTTATGATTTCATAACTGTCTTTATTATTCCTCACAATATAACAAATATGATCAGTTTTATTGATGCTGTAGCAGGCCACATCAACTATTTTATCTGACTCTTTCAACAATGATTTACTTTCATAAGTTTTTCTGTTTTCAAGTGCGTATGGTAATGAGGCACAATTTCCATTAGAGAAAATAACAATGGGAGCTTGTTTTACCTTTGGAATCAACTTGAAAATGTTTAATGGGAACTGAAACAATAAAACAAATAATTAAATTAATTTGCTATCATTAACTTAAGATGATATACAGATTATTATTTATAACATTACCTTATATTTTTTAACTTTATCTGGATTATCAGACTCTTCTTTCCATGTTTTGATGGTATTGTTATTAAATACTCCAACATATTGCTCTTGCTCCTTATCGTAGATAACAGTAGATGTTATATGATCCTTCGAAGTCCAACCACCAACTTGCTTTTGATCCGAAAGCTAGAAAATAAAACAGTATTTCTAACAATAACATAACCTTAATATTTAGTTTTCATGATTTACTATTTAACATTTTATTTATTTATTTATTTTACATTTTTTTTTTTTTTTTTTTTTTTTATTTTACATGGTAAATCATTGTAAACTCATTGATTGCAGCTTCAATTAAAATCTTAATTTCGTTTACTAATTGCTTACTTGATATTTATTGACCACATTTCGCCCTAAAGTAACAATTACATGTTCATCTTCCTTATCTTCTGCCACTCCGAGAAAACTTTTCTGATCTATTAGTGGACATAAAATGTAGTAATTGTGTAGTTTAGCCATTTTTAAGTAAAATATAATATGGAAACTGAATACTTAGATAAAATTAAAACGTTTCAAAATAATTTACACATGCATACACATGTACATCATAACCAAAACACTGAGTTTAATTTTATTGTCAATGTCAATTTTTTTTGAGCGAAACTGTCAGTTGTCTGTTTTCGTGTTTTCGTTCTGCGTTTTTAAACGAACTGGTACAAAACGAACCCTTGACTTAAGTAACAAAGGACAGGTCTCACTGTGAAAAACGAAGCTTTGGCCAAAAACGCATACTACAGATTGTACTGTGTAACGAATAATTACATATAACATAATATGATAGACTCAGCGATGTGGCGACATGCGTTATGTTTGTTCTTAAATAGAATATTAAATGATAAATAAATCATCATATTAGCCAATATTGACATTCGACCATTGCCGGACAAAGGCTTATTCCAAATTTGACTTCATGAGTTTTCACATAAAATTCAATTAATCTTAGCATTATCCATATCAGCTATGGACGTCCAAAATTAGTACGACGAAGTAATGATAAGCTGTGCGGCGCCATTTTAGTTGATTTTTAAGGGTCCTCCATTGTTTATTGTCTTTGTGTGTCTGTTTTGACTCCGTCGTTGTGACGTTCTGACTAAAATAAAAATTCTATTAAATTTTTTTTCTATTCGCATTCGAAAACGTACAAAAGTTCAAGGTTATCTTGGTTATCGTAGCTAGCGATAATACTTTAGGTGTGTTACATCATCTAATTATTTATCATTTTAACTGTGGTAGCCGTTTAGTGCACACATAATGTCTACAGCTGGGAAAGTTATTAAATGTCAGGCTGCGGTTGCATGGGAGGCCGGTAAGCCTCTTTCAATTGAAGAAATTGAAGTAGACCCTCCAAAAGCCGACGAAGTGCGCGTCAAGATAACCGCGAGTGGAGTCTGTCACACAGATGCTTATACACTATCTGGAAAAGACCCTGAGGGAGTATTTCCCGTAATTCTCGGCCATGAAGGCGGAGGTATTGTTGAGAGCGTCGGAGAGGGAGTCACTTCTGTTAAACCTGGAGACCATGTTGTACCTTTGTACGTTCCTCAATGCAAAACATGTAAGTTTTGCTTAAATCCTAAAACGAACTTATGCCAGAAAGTACGCATTACACAAGGCCAAGGAGTCATGCCCGATGGCACTAAACGATTCCACTGCAAAGGACAAGATCTTTATCACTTCATGGGCTGCTCCACCTTCAGTGAATACACAGTTGTTTTAGAAATTTCCCTTTGCAAAGTTGATGAGGCTGCAGCATTAGACAAAGTGTGTTTGCTAGGTTGTGGTATTCCTACAGGCTATGGGGCAGCTTTGAACACAGCTAATGTGGAGGCTGGTTCTAACTGTGCTATCTTTGGTCTTGGTGCTGTTGGTCTTGCTGTTGCTCTTGGATGCAAGGCTGCTGGAGCTAAACGCATAATTGGAGTTGATATCAATCCTGACAAATTTGAAGTTGCAAAGAAATTTGGAGTTAATGAATTTGTGAATCCTAAGGATTATGAGAAACCAATTCAACAGGTCCTTGTAGACTTAACTGACGGAGGTCTGGATTATACCTTTGAATGTATTGGAAATATTAACACTATGCGTGCTGCCCTAGAAGCTTGCCACAAAGGTTGGGGAGTTTCTGTTATTATTGGTGTGGCTGCAGCAGGTGAGGAGATCAGCACTCGCCCGTTCCAGTTGGTCACTGGACGTACATGGAAAGGTACAGCTTTTGGTGGATATAAAAGCAGAGATAATGTACCTAAACTTGTGGATGAATATTTGGCTAAAAAATTACCTATTGATGATTTTGTAACTCACAATATGCCACTCAAGGAGATCAATGAGGCATTCCACTTGATGCACATTGGGCAGTCCATCCGTTCTGTTATTCAGTTGTAATTGTAAGCATAATGTTGTAATTTTGTAAGCATTTACACTCATTGTTATAATGCATTTAAGGATTTATTACTATTTGTTGTAACCAATATATTTTTACAGAAAATAAACATTTTATATTTATTTTTTAGAGAATTTCTTTAGTTTTTTTATAACTTACTTAAAATAAGCATAAATACCAAATATTGCAATATTTTTTTATGTAGTTATGAGCTTGGTACTATACTAAATAAAAACTTAGTGACTACATAGATGTTTAAACAAACCCCTAAAAATTACTTATACAACAAGGCTAGACAGACTATTGTTATTATTGTGATAATATTATGAATAGGTAATTAAAATGTGCATGGATAGAATTGGTCTATTGTTCTTCAATCAATGGGCTCAAAGTCAGAATGGCTGCAGAATCTGTAAAAGGCGTATTAGTACAGAAACACTTTCCCACACCTTTTTAAGATTTCTGGCTGATACTAGCGATTGGTTTGACGTTTAGTTTAAAATATGTGAGTTAGCTCAAATTAAGGCGGTTTTTTTAGATTGACAGCCAGTCACTTAATCTCAAAGGTGGTAATGAGTTTAAAAGTAGAATGGTAAGGTCTTGTCCAAAAGCTCTACCTTTCCCTTAAATATTAAACGATAAGATGATTTTTGTTAAGGTTAAAAAAAACAAAAAATGATTAAAAATAACATTCATTTATATTCATAACAAAATATACATTTCATTAAACACTTATTTTTATATACAGGGGAACAATATTTTTTTAAACAAGTCATCATTCAAAATATACATGATTTTTAAATTACATTATTAGGGTCAAGTATATACAACTTTACATAAATATTGAAGCAATTTTAGCATTTTCTATGAGCAAGAAATTCGTAGAAACTAACATAACTCATTTGCTTTCCGATGTAAATCGCAAAAATAATAACAGAAAGGTAATTTTTATACAGGCAAGTATTATGCATATATTTCTAAATACTCATTGTGAAAATGGTCATTAATAAAACGGTGCGTTCCTACATAAAGTAGATAGACACACAGCACTACACACCCGTTACGTTATAAGGAACCAATTAATGGACAGTTGCAACCGTGTATTCTTTTAGAGATTCATTTGGTAAAAAACTTCTGTGAATATTCAAGGTATGTTTTATTTAATATAATCGTAAAGTTAATTCTATTATACAATAACAAAATCTTTATGTACAAGACGGTCACATTTTTATACTAATTAAAACCGAAATACTCGTTTTACTTACATGTTGGATAAATCTGAAAGTACAAATTCCTCATGAATTCCGAGAACATGGTTTAACTGTTGGTTAAGTTAGGTTTTAAATAACTCAAAATTCACGCTAATTTTCTATTGTTAAACAATTTCATTTGAAATCAAATCCTTAGATTAATTTGCTAAGCACATCATAATGTTTGTCAATTTTCTTTAATTTCATTATTTGGTCAATTTCATACCATCATTATGTCATTGTTCTGAAGTCAACTGTTTATAGTACTCCACATACGCTTCGCATTGTTCACCTGCAACAATCAATTGTTTGTATTAACGTCATGTTAGCTTGCTAATGTATGACATGCGTGAGTGACAAGATTATAAAGTGATAAAGATAAGGGAGATAAGCATATAATTGCAATAAGCAATGAGAAGGATGACTACACCAATCCGACTAGTCACATTGATGATTGTAGGCCACGTTTCCCTCTTTATGGAAGACTACAGCAAGAGTAATATGGTTTCGACGATATTATGTTCGTTATGGGGTTTCCCAAGGACGAATATTAGGGCCGTTTCGAGAAACTTTTCTTTCTGACTTATGAATTACCAAAACTATTCAGAAGCTTAGAATTCATTTGTTATGATTCTATTCTACTTAAATTGTATGCTATTAAATACAATAAATGTGATATAGAGATATTTGATCTTGAGACTTAATCACGACATCATGATTTATGCGATAAATAAAGATAGGTGACTATTGAAAAATAAAAGGTAAATGTGGCTTGTTAAAAGCCATGAGTTAACATTACAATAGGTATAATATCAATTCAAGCAAAAAACCATTACAAGTTTAATACATATTATCAGCTTAAATCCCGTACTAGTAAGAAAAATAAGTAATAATCATTTAGGCGATAGGTTATCATAACAGAATGTCACCATTAGTTAAATATGTAGTGCAACAGTGACTTATTGTCAGCTATGTGATACCTTATCTATAGGTATGAATTAGCATTTATGATTGGTATTTTTAATTACTAAAGATTGCATAATAGTAATATCAGAAAAATAAGACTATCGATAGCAATGTTACGTGATCACCATATTATCATGTAGGTATTCAGCTTAATGCAGGGCATTGTTTATTTCTACCAAGTTTTAATTTTATAGTAAAGTAAGTTTTTAGAACATGATTGTAATCATACTTTGATCTTTAATCTTGAATCAAGATCTCCAAAGTCAATTATTGTGACAATTTCATCAAACAGCCAACGTCAAATAAAAACAACACAGGTCAGGACCCAAAAGAGAACCTTGAAGGACTCCTTACGCAATTAAATAAATGATTTATAAAGTATTATTATGTAGAATTTACCGGTTACAGAAGATTCATGAAGGATTTATTCAAATCTGTATAAATTACGACAACGTGTAACTAGCAATATTTAAACAAGTGGACGTAATAAACCCTTGTTAATTGCTCTTTGTGGGATAAAATTACGTTTGGAAATTGATTTACCTAATTTATTTATTTACAAATTCATAATTTTTTTTGGCTTCTTTTTTTATTAAATTTTGGTTTTGATAGTGTGTCTTCCAGGTGAGCTATATTTTAAAATTTATTAATGGAAAGGACCGTGCCGTGTCTGTGTAATGAGTGAGTGTACGTACTTTTGAGGAATTGGGGGTCTCCACGCGTGCGCTCGTTCCTCGCTCGGAGCGCGTGGTAGAGCGCGAGGAAGGCGCGCAGGTCACCCGCGGCGCGCGCACACGACAGCAGCTTGCGCGGCGCCAGCGTGTGAGCCGCGCCCGCCTGCCGCGCCGCGCCCAGCGCGCTCACCGGCGCCTGCCAGCTCAGCAGCACCTCCACCACCTCCTGCGGCGCACAACACAGTACAGTACTCATGTTGCACTAGAACATGACGTAGAGAGACGCGTGCAGTACGTACCTCGTGTCCGCCGAGGCGCCACATCATGTCGAGCGCGAGCTGCGCGGCGGCCGGGTCCAGGTGTCCCAGCGACAGCAGCGCGCAGGCGAGCGGGCGCGCGTCCCCCAGCGCCCCCCGCGCGGCGCACAACACAGTACAGTACTCATGTTGCACTAGAACATGACGTAGAGAGACGCGTGCAGTACGTACCTCGTGTCCGCCGAGGCGCCACATCATGTCGAGCGCGAGCTGCGCGGCGGCCGGGTCCAGGTGTCCCAGCGACAGCAGCGCGCAGGCGAGCGGGCGCGCGTCCCCCAGCGCCCCCCGCGCGGCGCACAACACAGTACAGTACTCATGTTGCACTAGAACATGACGTAGAGAGACGCGTGCAGTACGTACCTCGTGTCCGCCGAGGCGCCACATCATGTCGAGCGCGAGCTGCGCGGCGGCCGGGTCCAGGTGTCCCAGCGACAGCAGCGCGCAGGCGAGCGGGCGCGCGTCCCCCAGCGCCCCCCGCGCGGCGCACAACACAGTACAGTACTCATGTTGCACTAGAACATGACGTAGAGAGACGCGTGCAGGACGTACCTCGTGTCCGCCGAGGCGCCACATCATGTCGAGCGCGAGCTGCGCGGCGGCCGGGTCCAGGTGTCCCAGCGACAGCAGCGCGCAGGCGAGCGGGCGCGCGTCCCCCAGCGCCCCCCGCGCGGCGCACAACACAGTACAGTACTCATGTTGCACTAGAACATGACGTAGAGAGACGCGTGCAGGACGTACCTCGTGTCCGCCGAGGCGCCACATCATGTCGAGCGCGAGCTGCGCGGCGGCCGGGTCCAGGTGTCCCAGCGACAGCAGCGCGCAGGCGAGCGGGCGCGCGTCCCCCAGCGCCCCCCGCGCGGCGCACAACACAGTACAGTACTCATGTTGCACTAGAACATGACGTAGAGAGACGCGTGCAGGACGTACCTCGTGTCCGCCGAGGCGCCACATCATGTCGAGCGCGAGCTGCGCGGCGGCCGGGTCCAGGTGTCCCAGCGACAGCAGCGCGCAGGCGAGCGGGCGCGCGTCCCCCAGCGCCCCCCGCGCGGCGCACAACACAGTACAGTACTCATGTTGCACTAGAACATGACGTAGAGAGACGCGTGCAGGACGTACCTCGTGTCCGCCGAGGCGCCACATCATGTCGAGCGCGAGCTGCGCGGCGGCCGGGTCCAGGTGTCCCAGCGACAGCAGCGCGCAGGCGAGCGGGCGCGCGTCCCCCAGCGCCCCCCGCGCGGCGCACAACACAGTACAGTACTCATGTTGCACTAGAACATGACGTAGAGAGACGCGTGCAGGACGTACCTCGTGTCCGCCGAGGCGCCACATCATGTCGAGCGCGAGCTGCGCGGCGGCCGGGTCCAGGTGTCCCAGCGACAGCAGCGCGCAGGCGAGCGGGCGCGCGTCCCCCAGCGCCCCCCGCGCGGCGCACAACACAGTACAGTACTCATGTTGCACTAGAACATGACGTAGAGAGACGCGTGCAGGACGTACCTCGTGTCCGCCGAGGCGCCACATCATGTCGAGCGCGAGCTGCGCGGCGGCCGGGTCCAGGTGTCCCAGCGACAGCAGCGCGCAGGCGAGCGGGCGCGCGTCCCCCAGCGCCCCCCGCGCGGCGCACAACACAGTACAGTACTCATGTTGCACTAGAACATGACGTAGAGAGACGCGTGCAGGACGTACCTCGTGTCCGCCGAGGCGCCACATCATGTCGAGCGCGAGCTGCGCGGCGGCCGGGTCCAGGTGTCCCAGCGACAGCAGCGCGCAGGCGAGCGGGCGCGCGTCCCCCAGCGCCCCCCGCGCGGCGCACAACACAGTACAGTACTCATGTTGCACTAGAACATGACGTAGAGAGACGCGTGCAGGACGTACCTCGTGTCCGCCGAGGCGCCACATCATGTCGAGCGCGAGCTGCGCGGCGGCCGGGTCCAGGTGTCCCAGCGACAGCAGCGCGCAGGCGAGCGGGCGCGCGTCCCCCAGCGCCCCCCGCGCGGCGCACAACACAGTACAGTACTCATGTTGCACTAGAACATGACGTAGAGAGACGCGTGCAGGACGTACCTCGTGTCCGCCGAGGCGCCACATCATGTCGAGCGCGAGCTGCGCGGCGGCCGGGTCCAGGTGTCCCAGCGACAGCAGCGCGCAGGCGAGCGGGCGCGCGTCCCCCAGCGCCCCCCGCGCGGCGCACAACACAGTACAGTACTCATGTTGCACTAGAACATGACGTAGAGAGACGCGTGCAGTACGTACCTCGTGTCCGCCGAGGCGCCACATCATGTCGAGCGCGAGCTGCGCGGCGGCCGGGTCCAGGTGTCCCAGCGACAGCAGCGCGCAGGCGAGCGGGCGCGCGTCCCCCAGCGCCCCCCGCGCGGCGCACAACACAGTACAGTACTCATGTTGCACTAGAACATGACGTAGAGAGACGCGTGCAGTACGTACCTCGTGTCCGCCGAGGCGCCACATCATGTCGAGCGCGAGCTGCGCGGCGGCCGGGTCCAGGTGTCCCAGCGACAGCAGCGCGCAGGCGAGCGGGCGCGCGTCCCCCAGCGCCCCCCGCGCGGCGCACAACACAGTACAGTACTCATGTTGCACTAGAACATGACGTAGAGAGACGCGTGCAGGACGTACCTCGTGTCCGCCGAGGCGCCACATCATGTCGAGCGCGAGCTGCGCGGCGGCCGGGTCCAGGTGTCCCAGCGACAGCAGCGCGCAGGCGAGCGGGCGCGCGTCCCCCAGCGCCCCCCGCGCGGCGCACAACACAGTACAGTACTCATGTTGCACTAGAACATGACGTAGAGAGACGCGTGCAGTACGTACCTCGTGTCCGCCGAGGCGCCACATCATGTCGAGCGCGAGCTGCGCGGCGGCCGGGTCCAGGTGTCCCAGCGACAGCAGCGCGCAGGCGAGCGGGCGCGCGTCCCCCAGCGCCCCCCGCGCGGCGCACAACACAGTACAGTACTCATGTTGCACTAGAACATGACGTAGAGAGACGCGTGCAGTACGTACCTCGTGTCCGCCGAGGCGCCACATCATGTCGAGCGCGAGCTGCGCGGCGGCCGGGTCCAGGTGTCCCAGCGACAGCAGCGCGCAGGCGAGCGGGCGCGCGTCCCCCAGCGCCCCCCGCGCGGCGCACAACACAGTACAGTACTCATGTTGCACTAGAACATGACGTAGAGAGACGCGTGCAGGACGTACCTCGTGTCCGCCGAGGCGCCACATCATGTCGAGCGCGAGCTGCGCGGCGGCCGGGTCCAGGTGTCCCAGCGACAGCAGCGCGCAGGCGAGCGGGCGCGCGTCCCCCAGCGCCCCCCGCGCGGCGCACAACACAGTACAGTACTCATGTTGCACTAGAACATGACGTAGAGAGACGCGTGCAGTACGTACCTCGTGTCCGCCGAGGCGCCACATCATGTCGAGCGCGAGCTGCGCGGCGGCCGGGTCCAGGTGTCCCAGCGACAGCAGCGCGCAGGCGAGCGGGCGCGCGTCCCCCAGCGCCCCCCGCGCGGCGCACAACACAGTACAGTACTCATGTTGCACTAGAACATGACGTAGAGAGACGCGTGCAGTACGTACCTCGTGTCCGCCGAGGCGCCACATCATGTCGAGCGCGAGCTGCGCGGCGGCCGGGTCCAGGTGTCCCAGCGACAGCAGCGCGCAGGCGAGCGGGCGCGCGTCCCCCAGCGCCCCCCGCGCGGCGCACAACACAGTACAGTACTCATGTTGCACTAGAACATGACGTAGAGAGACGCGTGCAGGACGTACCTCGTGTCCGCCGAGGCGCCACATCATGTCGAGCGCGAGCTGCGCGGCGGCCGGGTCCAGGTGTCCCAGCGACAGCAGCGCGCAGGCGAGCGGGCGCGCGTCCCCCAGCGCCCCCCGCGCGGCGCACAACACAGTACAGTACTCATGTTGCACTAGAACATGACGTAGAGAGACGCGTGCAGTACGTACCTCGTGTCCGCCGAGGCGCCACATCATGTCGAGCGCGAGCTGCGCGGCGGCCGGGTCCAGGTGTCCCAGCGACAGCAGCGCGCAGGCGAGCGGGCGCGCGTCCCCCAGCGCCCCCCGCGCGGCGCACAACACAGTACAGTACTCATGTTGCACTAGAACATGACGTAGAGAGACGCGTGCAGTACGTACCTCGTGTCCGCCGAGGCGCCACATCATGTCGAGCGCGAGCTGCGCGGCGGCCGGGTCCAGGTGTCCCAGCGACAGCAGCGCGCAGGCGAGCGGGCGCGCGTCCCCCAGCGCCCCCCGCGCGGCGCACAACACAGTACAGTACTCATGTTGCACTAGAACATGACGTAGAGAGACGCGTGCAGGACGTACCTCGTGTCCGCCGAGGCGCCACATCATGTCGAGCGCGAGCTGCGCGGCGGCCGGGTCCAGGTGTCCCAGCGACAGCAGCGCGCAGGCGAGCGGGCGCGCGTCCCCCAGCGCCCCCCGCGCGGCGCACAACACAGTACAGTACTCATGTTGCACTAGAACATGACGTAGAGAGACGCGTGCAGGACGTACCTCGTGTCCGCCGAGGCGCCACATCATGTCGAGCGCGAGCTGCGCGGCGGCCGGGTCCAGGTGTCCCAGCGACAGCAGCGCGCAGGCGAGCGGGCGCGCGTCCCCCAGCGCCCCCCGCGCGGCGCACAACACAGTACAGTACTCATGTTGCACTAGAACATGACGTAGAGAGACGCGTGCAGTACGTACCTCGTGTCCGCCGAGGCGCCACATCATGTCGAGCGCGAGCTGCGCGGCGGCCGGGTCCAGGTGTCCCAGCGACAGCAGCGCGCAGGCGAGCGGGCGCGCGTCCCCCAGCGCCCCCCGCGCGGCGCACAACACAGTACAGTACTCATGTTGCACTAGAACATGACGTAGAGAGACGCGTGCAGTACGTACCTCGTGTCCGCCGAGGCGCCACATCATGTCGAGCGCGAGCTGCGCGGCGGCCGGGTCCAGGTGTCCCAGCGACAGCAGCGCGCAGGCGAGCGGGCGCGCGTCCCCCAGCGCCCCCCGCGCGGCGCACAACACAGTACAGTACTCATGTTGCACTAGAACATGACGTAGAGAGACGCGTGCAGTACGTACCTCGTGTCCGCCGAGGCGCCACATCATGTCGAGCGCGAGCTGCGCGGCGGCCGGGTCCAGGTGTCCCAGCGACAGCAGCGCGCAGGCGAGCGGGCGCGCGTCCCCCAGCGCCCCCCGGCGCAGCGCGGCGCGCAGGCGGCCCCCCGCGCCGCGCGTCACCAGCGCGCGCACACACAGCTCGGCCGCCGCCTGCTGCACCACCAGCGTGTGCCGGCACAGGGACGCCAGGTACGCCGTCACCACCTGACACGTATACGAGTACATAACAGTGCTCAGGATTCCTCTATTATCTAGTTAAGGCAGGGGGAAGACGAGGGTTAAGGGATACACAGGACCGCAAAAAGTATAACTATTTTAAGAAGGCATAAGTGCAGCAGTAGGCATCAATTGGCTCTTCTTTTAACTACCTACGTCTTCTTTTTCTTCTTCTTCAGGGGGCCATTAAAAATGCACTTTAACCCTATTGAATCTTTTATGCTAGCCCCCCTTTTTACTACCTCACTGCTAGCTCGCCTAGGAAATGAGTAATCTTAGTGATAGCGTCAACAAAGTCACAAGGAGTAGGATATCCTACTACCTACCTACGTCACTCTCGACAATTGATTAAAAAAATCAAAGCTACATGACTGAGATTATCAATCTATGTACCATAGGGTAGAGACTCCATTCGCTATTCGCGACAAACTATGACTTTACCTGATAAGATAAATTTACTTACACGAGGAAACAAATCGCCAAAAATTACCTATATGGAAACCAGTTTTGATTCAGAACTATGCATTACTTTCACCTGATTGTGAAACTGCTTTAAAATAAACATCTTTGCTTTAAAATAACATCAGTATTGATTAATAAAAGTCAAAATAATGTAAGATAAAAAGTTCAAAAGATCAAAAGTTTTTTTTAACAAGTAGAAGCGATAAATGTTCTATTCTTCTTGCCAATTTCTTTTCGGTTTCGAGAATCTCTAATTTATAAGCAAACTAAAGTATTACATGTACGCGGACGATGTTCAAGTTTACCTATCCTGAAAAGTTTATAGAAAAACATTTTTAAAGCATTTTTCAAGAGTAATGATTCTTATATGCATCTGCTCGGTGATTGTGGTTTCAACTTGTTCTGAAGAAATAATGATCAGTCCAAGGCCAGGACATAGTTTAAGACTTTCAGATAACATTGCTTTGGTGGAACGGAGTTATGTTATATCAGACTTTCAAGACACTAAAGAGCCGCCTCCTTGGACCATTTAAGGGCGATTGTTCATGAAATTAAAAAAAAAAAAGCTGCTTGAATTTCAACCCTTTTAAAATCTATATCGTCAAAGTACATAAAGAAAATTACTGTCTTGCGCAAAACGATTTGTGAAACGATGTTGGACAAGTCAAATTGTCAGCTGAAACATCAAAAACGCTTACATTGCCCAGGTTGACTGTTTGGCTTTGTCTACGAATGGGATATTGAACCATTATTTTTAATGCTCTGTTCCAGGCGAAAAATGTCAAGAGTGAGAAATAAAATTCTTTCTTCTTTTCGGAAACGATTAAATATGATGGCTTTACTTTTCTATTAACAATAGCTCTGCCGTTTGTTACAATGAAAAAATAAATTAGCGACAGCTATTTTTTATCAGCATGTCAATTCTCGTTCCTTAAAATCGTTAAATATTCGGTTAAGGTAACTTTAGTTGTCAAATTGTCTTAACTAAAGTTAACTTAACCGAATTTTTAAGGATTTTAAGGTACGAGAATTGACATGCTGTTCTTGTTAAAATGACACATACACACATACCTGAACTAAGTACTTGTCGTCAGCGTGATGTTGCAGTACCTGACTGCACATGTCAGGTTGTGATATCAACACTTTGAAGTTTTGTGCAGGTTTTGAAGTTTCTACAACTTGTCCAGCCGTGTTTCGAGCTACTTCTAGGTCCGCCCACTTCCTTCAAACAAATATTTTGATTGTAAATCTTACTGAAACGGGGTCAGCAATGATAAAAGATATGAAGAATTCTCTAATAGTCATCAAAAGAACTGTTTTTCATTAATCGTTATATGTACCTAAGGCAATTAGCAAGATTTGTAAATGTATTGAAGGTACTTTAAAACCGTCCCCATTAAACTCTCTAACTAATAGTAAAAACAGCATTTAAATATATTGAACAGTTTTATAGATCTAACTCTTCTTCAAAGATCTGTTATACAGGGTGTCCCATAAATCGACGTCCAACGGGAAACCAGAGATGGTGTATGTGAAAAGTATAAAAAAAAAAAAAAATTAAAAAAATCCGACTTATGTACTTAAAAAGTTATAGGTATTTAAAAAAAATCAAGAAAATCGTCACCCTGTACAACACTTTTGACTACAGTGTCTAAAAATATTATTATTTTTTTAATTTTTTTTTGTTTTGTAATCCTGAATGTTTCTTAATTGTATTTCAAAATTTTAACTTAATTGTCTTATTTCTTAGTAAAAAATCACATTGAACTCAAACAATGAAATGAAAATTGCTACATCACGTAACTTTGACCGACAGCCATGTAAAAAAAAATTACTAAACACTATGTGGCAAATACCTTTAAAAAATAACGCATTTATTCACGATTCCAAAATGGTATCATACATAATCATAACTTAAAAAACATCGTAGAAATAATACGCTTACCCGTAACTTTTGGTATGTTCGAAATACTATGACTCATTAAATTTAACTATTGTATTGTTTGGTGTCCCTTTCATTGTGTGAGTGAAAGAAGAATACACGATTTTCATGAGGTGCGAATGAAACAAATAGTGACGCCATCTGCTATAGCAAAAAAACATGGCGAGGAAGGGGACAAGGATTAGTACGTTACGCTCCTTCGTCTACTGCGCATCTCTCTGTATTCGTTTGTGTTGATTTCGTACTTTTGACTCGGCTTTGTTTACTGGACTTTATTTATCTTCGTGACCTGATTTGTGACCTGGCTTTGTTTATTGGACTTGATTTACCGAACTGTTTTGTGAACTAGATTTTCATCTGTGCTTGTGTATTTTAATTGTCACTATGTCGACTTACACTGCGGAGGAATATGCGAACATGCACTACATTTACGGGGAATGTAGAGGAAACGGCAGAGCTGCAGCAAGGCTGTATCGTGAAAGGTATCCTAACTCACAACGATATCCTGATCACAGAGTTTTTATAAACTTGCATCTGACGCTTGCTCAAGGTCGCTTTCCTAGTGGAATGGTTAGTGAAGGCAGACCTATCAACGACTCCCGCCAAGATATTTTAGAAGCGATAGCCGAAGATCCGAGTACCTCCGTGCGACGGATAGAACAAATCACAGGAATACCAAAAAGTACAGCACACCGGATTATTCAACATGAGGGATATCACCCATTCCACGTGCAGCGTGTGCAAACTCTGTTGCCTCGAGACTATCCGGGTAGAGTAAGATTTTGCCAAATAATGTTGCAAAAGCACAGAGAAGACCCTAATTTTTTAGAGACAATTCTGTGGTCGGATGAATCCACTTTTAAAAAGGATGGGTACATAAATATGCATAATTTTCATGAGTGGCATATCGATAATCCACACCTTCTAAGAGAAGACAGATCACAATATCGGTTCAAAGTGAACTTATGGACCGGTATTTTAAATGGAAAAATAATTGGACCTTACGAGTTGCCAGAAAACCTGACCGGCGATGTTTACTTGAATTTTCTGCAAAATGAATTGCCCAATTTGCTGGAAGACGTGCCATTGAATATTTATAGAAATATGTGGTTTCAGCAAGACGGCTGTCCGGCCCATTTTCGTGTCTCAGTGAGAGAATTTTTAGACAGCGAATATCCACACAGATGGATAGGACGTTCCGGACCAATAGCGTGGCCAGCCCGGTCGCCGGACCTTAATCCATTAGATTTTTTTTACTGGGGAGCTATCAAAGAAAAAGTATACGCGAAACCGATAGTAAATATCGAAGAGCTCCTTAGAATTACGGAGGCTAATGAGGACTTATGCTCCAGAAATTATGCTCGCAATATTAAGCGTTCTTTATTAAGAAGGATGAGGGCGTGTATTGCGGTAGGAGGCCAACACTTTGAGCATATGTTGTAAAAAAATCTACCTTTTGTGTTAAAAATGTTGAGTTCCATATTAATAAATAACTTTTATTGTTCGCATTGACTTTAATTTCTACGATGTTTTTTAAGTTATGATTATGTATGATACCATTTTGGAATTGTGAATAAATGCGTTATTTTTTAAAGGTATTTGCCACATAGTGTTTAGTAATTTTTTTTTACATAGCCGTCGGTCAAAGTTACGTGATGTAGCAATTTTCATTTCATTGTTTGAGTTCAATGTGATTTTTTACTAAGAAATAAGACAATTAAGTTAAAATTTTGAAATACAATTAAGAAACACGTTATTCAGGATTACAAAACAAAAAAAAAAAAAAAAAATAATAATATTTGTAGACACTGTAGTCAAAAGTGTTGTACAGGGTGATGATTTTCTTGATTTTTTTTAAATACCTATAACTTTTTAAGTACATAAGTCGGATTTTTTTTTTTATTTTTTTTTTAATACTTTTCACATGGACCATCTCTGGTTTCCCGTTGGACGTCGATTTATGGGACACCCTGTATATAGTAAAGATTCGTAAAGGTATTAAGTTTTGAAAGATTTTCTCTTGTATTTTGACGACCTCGGTAGCGCAAGCGGCTGCCGTGCACGAGGTTGTGGGTTCGATCCCACGCTGGACAATTATTTGTGAGATCCCCAAATTATTGTCCTGAGTCTGGGTGTTCTTTGTGGCCGTTAATTGATGTTTGTAAAAAGTCCCCGCGACACAGGGCATGATCCCTAGTGCGGGAGTTGTTATTAAAAACAAAAAAAAAAACAAAATATTGTTAGTAAAATAAACGAATATAATAACTTCTTACCTATAGACAGAATTAATTTCATCAAAAACGCTGGACAGCTCGAGGAGGTATGTCCCAGCGTCCGTGACGAGTTGGTTCAGCATGCTATAGATAGTTTCCCTTCCTTGAGTGCGTCGGAGAAGCACCGCCACTATCTTTGCTATTTCGTCCTTTGGTATCTATAAAATAATATCTTACGATTAAGTATATTCATTCCATTTTTTGCAAAATAGAATTTGACGACCTCTGCGGCGTAGTGGTTATATAACATGACTGGTACGCAGAGGTCTCGGGTTCGATTCCCGGTCAATGCAAATCTTTGTGTCCACGAACATGATTGTTTGTATTGGTCTGGTTGTTTTCTATGTATAATATTAGTACTTAAAAAAAAAGTATTTAAGTATGTTTATCTGTTGTCTAGTACCCATAGTACAAGTTCTGCATAGTTTGGGACTAGATGGCGTTGAGTGAAAGTGTGAGGAATATTTAATATTTATAGTATTTTATTGTCCTCTACGTCGATGAGTAGCATAGCTCGATCGTGTTAATTTGTTGCCGGGCAAGACAATTATTTGTGTTATCCCATATATAACTTTCTAAAGCCTTGATGTCTATGTGTGTTGGTTAAGTCATCTCAATAAAAAAAGTTAATAACACATTATTTTATTATCTTGTAAGAAGTCGGTCTTATTCAAAATCAAATGCGTTAAAAGTATACAAGTTACATTTAAGAAGGGAACACACGCGCAAGAAGATTTTAACACAACTTAACATGTTCCCAGTGCAGTGTACCATATGTGGTACACGTGCATTGTTTTACTATTGTGTCTGCTAGCGGCACTGTGAAAGGGTTAAGTATAGATAAAATAAACTTACCGCATACGCTAATCCCGAGAGTATAAGATTGACTCGCCAGAGACAACCTAGACGTGCGTCTATTATGTAGTCAGGCTGGAACACTACCCACGTGTCTGAATCTGTTTAAATCTCGTCAAGGCTATTAAGATATTATTACTGAAATTGCAAAGCCCTTTAAATGTGCATTTATCCGTAAGAAAAATTACCCAACTTCCGACTGAATTTGCTCCATCCTAAGATATTGGTTATTATTATTATATTATTCTTCAGACGTAGTGTGAAGTAGCATTTGGACAAACCGGCAAGGTGATGACGACGGAGTGAATATACATATTTTAAGAGTACCTACCATTCGTTGGCTTCATTTCTGAACTGTTTTCGCTTTTTCCATCAGGTTCGATATGGTCATGTAGTTGGTAATAAGCCCTTGAAATTACATTTAATACATTTGAAATCTTCTTGAACCCTAAAAAACCTAGTAATAGAAGCCCCTGTTATACTTACTATTGGACTCTTAGAGTACCTTGCCCTGCATAGTTAAAACAAATGATATTATAAAAAGGATACACATAGGACAAAAGTTATCTCCGACCAGCGCTGGTTTCATGGAGATACCCGGTACCAGCGGTATGTGGATCACGATGTTGTTCTCCGGTTTTAATTCCTCCATTATGTCAAACAGTAGCGATGTTTGACTTGACTGAAAATTAATTGGGTTTCATTTAAAAAATTACACTGTTTACAGTAATAATAACAATGTAAAAAAATGATTAAGTACAAAAATCTTATTAGAATATTTTTTAAAAACTATGTTGGTAAAATATTTGAGACGGAATTTATTTATTTGAGCATAAAACAAAGTATACATTTTGAATATAAGTGGTTAAAGTGTGCGAATGTATTAAACTCATTTACAACATTAAATGAAATTACTCCCAAATTGAATTACTCACTACACAAGGAAAGTCGTAAATAATGTTGATAATACAAATAAATAGAAGTAATAACTAACCCGTGTGGTGACGGAGTAAGAATACAATATGTCACCACCCCAACTCATCCCATGGGTGTCGTAAAAACCGACTAAGGGACTATCCGTGAATGTTATCTTCACGAAATAAAAAGAAGGAAAACTTGAATTAAACTCTATACCAATCCGTCTGGCCAATGTGGTATTAAGTATCCCTTCGTCCCGGGAGGAGGCCCGTCCCTGCAGTGGGACATTAATAGGCTTTTATGAAGAATAACTAACCTGATGGTGCACAACAATGAGGTCATCTACCACGTTAACAGCAAACCTACCCACAAGCCCCGTCTTCAACACATGCGTGTAATGGAACGTGCTGGAACCCATTATTGGCATCAACCATACCTACAACATTATTGTTTTGTGATTATTTATGTGTGCACAGCTTCAATTAAATGCTTTATTAAATCAAACGAATATTGTAAAAGATAAGGTGTTGCAAAATTAAGTAATATTACTACAGACGAAAACTCGAACTGAACCCCGCAAGTACGCTAACTTTTCACCCATTCCTGTGAGGCACTCTCACATATTTTATCTATACTAATATTATAAAGAGGTAAAGTTTTTGTGTTTCTGACGTTGTAGGGGGTAATCTCTGGATCTACTAAACCGATTTTAAAAATTCTTTCTGTGTTGAATAGTCCATTTATTGGGGAGGTTCATAGGCTATATATACAATAGTATCACGCTATGACTAATAGGAGTGGAGCAGTAATGAAATATGTTTGAAAAAGGGACGCGTTTTTTTCCCCGCTCAACGAAGTGGGCACGGGTCAGCTAGTCCAGAGGTCCAAAAGCAAAGGCACCGAATTCATTCCATAGATTGGTGAGCGTCCAATGGTACGTCATTTGAACTAAATGATAAAAAAGAAGACTAATTCACATTAAAGGGATTTTGTACATACCTCAGTAGGTCCAGGCCCTGCTTGACCAGTGGAGTGTCCGTGACGGAATATGGCGCACCAGCTCGCCTCACATATCCTGAGGATAAACACGTCACGTTCTAGCACGGGCTTCGTTGCTTCCACTGAAAAATATATTATATGTAATTTGTTTATGTTTGATGTTTATAAGAAATCACAATCAAGTGTGCACAAATCCCACACAAAATCATTATTTGTATTAATGTCTTAAGCCTGAACATACTTTGTGTCCATATAACAATATAGTCTATGGCACTATATTTTCCTCTAGCTTTCAGCATTTGGCGCATACAATAAAGCTATTACCATGAGC
Source organism: Schrankia costaestrigalis (assembly GCA_905475405.1). Classification (NCBI taxonomy): domain Eukaryota; kingdom Metazoa; phylum Arthropoda; class Insecta; order Lepidoptera; family Erebidae; genus Schrankia; species Schrankia costaestrigalis. The sequence goes on along the minus strand of FR997838.1, from coordinate 18,634,860 downwards.
AAATCATCTTCCGTTTTTATGTAGACACCCTCAGAATGCAATGCAAACTGCAAGCCAATATCAGATTTAAATGTTATAAAATGTTAGTAAACATTTTCTATTAGTGGAGGAGCACTTACAACATGTAACAGTTCCTAACAAAATGTAACAATTGAAAACATTTGTAAGTAAATATTGTAACGGCAATGTGGGAGCACCATTTCAAATGATAGTTTTCAAGAATACACTTGCTTAGTTGATTTTTACTTTATTAGTTATTCGGAAAGTGGGGTTATGAGTTATAAAACAATATAATCAGATATGAGGTTATACACCATTAAACAAAAATTATAAAGAAGATTATAAATACTCACACTCAAGCTTCTGCAGCTTAGCAATGGTAGAGTTGTTCAATGAGAAAGGTTGTAACAGTATTCCATTATTGCCAGCAAGTAGTATTATATTACTCTGGGAACACCATGCAAACCAGGCACAACTGAAAAACAAATAAAAACAAAGTTTATTTCATCCACTCTTATCTACATTTAAATAAATAACATTTATATTTATCTCTTCTTCTAAGTCTTTCATAATGTCTTATTATATTAGATTTATATTTTATATAGTTTTTATGGGAATGGTCAGAGTTTTTGCATCTTTCATATATATGATGTAAGCCCAAAGAGTGTATAAATATAAATAAATATTTTAAGGAGAAAAATGTTTGTAAGTTGTGCTTTTGATCAATAATAAATGTACTACTACTTTGTAGGCTTTCAGACTTAGAACAATTTTGACCAAACTCTATATCATAAATAGAATTTCAGTTGTGCAATATTATCTAAGCTACCAACACCCATCCCTGTAGCATTTGAGTTGATATAAGAACTTTGATAACTTTTTCTGTAAGTTTAATTTACATACCTGAAAGATATGCTCTTCAAACTTTTTAATTGTTTCTTCTCAGGCAATACTTGCAGTAATTCAATTCCATGATCAGTTATAAATGTTATTTCATTTATCCTAGGCCAAACAAAGCCTAATATTTTAGCATTTTTCCATTTACATGTGTGAGAATACTCTACATTAGTAGGAGCTAGATCTTTGAAGTTAACAAACTCCACGGCAGCATTCTGGTTGTCTAAGTTTCTCTGTATGGCCAATACTTTCAAGTCAGGTGAGAATTTTATTGATATTATCGGTCCACGATCTTCCATTCGAAAAGATGTGGACTTCGTCTCGTCCATGCTGTTAACCGTGACGCCTGTAACTCCCCCAGACCTCACTGTGAATACCTACAACAATACATTTTTAGTTTATATAATTCTGTTACTATAACCGTATTTCTACATCGTAATTTCTTTGTAGCTGCTATTTAGAAAGTACATAAAATTATGATTCGTAATACTGCGTTCTTGGAATACAGAGTAAGCCTTGATGAAGAGAAATATGAACTAATTACCTGCCCATTCGTATCGTCAAAAAACACATTTGTTACAGGACTGTCTGCGTCGAAACGCTTTGGCTGTTCTGTGAGTGCCAAGTAATACTCGTCGCTATCTTTTAAATGAAATTTGGCCATATTCACTTATTATAATTAACTGCAATAATAAAATTTTAATACATACACAACATCTACATACTTTTGTTATGACGACACTGTCAGTGTCAGTGTCATGTCAAGTCAATTGTTCAGTGTCAACATGACTTTGTTTTTGCCACAGATGAAGGCTACTAACAATATTGATAAATTCATAATATTAAAATTAAACCAGAAAAGAATTGAATTAGCTCTGCCGTCTGTCTCATTCTAAAGATTCTTCATGTTGGTGCCGGTTTGTGTGATTATAATAGAATCATTTGGGACGGTGATTTACAGCCCGAGGTTAGGTTTAAGGAGGTATATTTTCAACAATCCTCACACAAAAGTATGTAGCAACGCCCAATTTAGTACCTAGGTATAGTAAACGAAACATAAGCTAAAATTTTAAAACCCAATTGGTATAAATTATAATAAGTCTTAAAAATGGATCGGAGAAGTCCGGTTAAGTAAGTGAGTAGCGAGTTTTGCTATGGAACAATGTTAACTTGGTCTTAAAAGTATGTATTTGTATAAAAATATGTCACACATAAATAAGTGAAACGTTTTACTTTTATAATTGATACCAATGGCGTTATATTACATAACATTAATATATAGTTGCAGCAATAGCATTATTAATTATCCTGACAACACATTTTACCGCAAGCGCAACACTCTATAAAAAAAAGATACGTTGTTTCCATGGCAACAACTAACCAAAACAATAAATAAAAACAAGTCTAATAATTGGTTACATATTCTTTCAAGCTTATTAAATTAAAGAATAGGTAAATGATGACTGAAAGCATTGAATTGAACACCTTCACATTGGATAATTCAATAGACAATGAAATTCAAGAATATCAAGAAATAAAACAGGATACAACGCTGGACGATATAGAAACTTCGTTCTCTTCTAAACAATCACCTAAACCTGTTAATGAATATGATTTTTTCACTCAATATGATGTAAAAGATAAACCTAAAAAGTCTGTAAAGAAAAAGAAACTGAAAAAGGACAAATCTGCAAATCTAATGGATATTATAACTGCTGAAATTGTATCGGGAACTATACCTCTCGATAAAAATATGGTAACATTTGTTGATAATTCGAAAGAACAACAGAACAGTTATCTACGTACTGATTTCAGATCAGATATTTTATACAGGAAAAGGAGATCCTATTTAACTGATACAGAAAACATGTAAGGTTTGCTTACGTAATTTTCTTTGTTCTTTAACCTACTTCAAAAAATACCGTTTTGTATGTACTGCCTCGGTAGCGCGGCGCTCGCAGTGGCTGCTGGCGTGCACGTGGTCGCGGGTTCGAAACCCATGCAGGCTAATTGTTCGTGGCTAACCTAGTAAACTTTTGAGTTAACTTACCAACTTTAGTTAAACACTTTTAACTAATTAATCGTACCTACTTTAAAATACATTTTTCAAAAATTATTTAACTGATTGACATAGCAGTCTCCTCCCGTAAAGTAAAAAATTTCGGTGTTCTCCGTTCAGAACTGTTGCTTATCTATCACTAATTACTTGATTTTATTCGCCACCGTGGAGTTGCTTGAAGCTTAAAGTATATTTCCACCGGACGGGAACCATACCTTTGTGTTAAGTTATTGCTCCGAGATGGTTTCCACCTTGTTGCCATCACTGACCTGAAATAAAATATCTTATAGACACTCACGTCATGTTTTCGGACAGATTCATACATACGTGTTTTAGATACGATATAGAAAATGGTCATCCCAATGCAACTATAAATAAATAAATAAATATTCACAGACAGCCCCATCTGTTCCCAAAGTAAGCTAGGCTTAACTTGTGTTATGTATGGGTAACAGTACAACGGATATTAAGTAATACTTATATACTTTTTTTTTTGTAAATACGTAGGTACTTACATAATATACATAGAAACACTCAGACCAATGCAAACAATCATGTTCATGCACACAAAGGTGTACATTGAGCGGGAATCGAACCCGAGACCTCTGCGTAGCAGACATGTAATATTTAACCACTACGCCACAGAGGTCATCATCTATGTTGTCGATATATTTATAATTCTTTCATTTTCAGCTGGAAGTTTAATCAGAAAAATACAAATTTAAGTCCAATATTTCCACGTGTCCTTGAAAACGCCATGGCAGAAGATGGTTGTATTCCGACAGAGTATGTCTATCCAACTCCATTTGATGATATAATAACTAAAAACTTAGATGAAAATAAAAATATTCCAATAAAATTTTTAATGGTTACGATTCGGAATATGTTATTCAAACATCACCATGACTTTAGTTTAGAAAGATTACTTTGTACAAAAGCTTTACAAGAATATAAACAATACACGTTTGTTCAAAAGACACAAAAAGAATTATCTACCGAAATGAAAGTTATAAGAGAAACAAAAGACAACCTCAAGAAAAAATTAAGTTCTGTTAGTCCGAATAAGAAAGACAGCGTACGGTTCGATCCAACTATACGGAAATATACAGAAAAACTGATTCTACTTAAAGACAAACAGGAAAATTTATTAGCCAATAGAAAAGAACTAACACACAAGATAGTATCTTTATGGGCTGATGTTGAAATGGTAAGAGAAAGAAGAAGAATTATAGAAACACCATACTTTTTAGAACTTATAAAACGAGATGATGCGGAACTAGAAGATGAGTGGAAAGAGACATTCAATGATTTATTTAATGATAAACTCGATATTTTAGAACACGAATATATCAAAGAATATTTAAAATATAAAGAGGGGAAAAGTGAACAAAAATCAAACGCCTCTACGAAGTTGATAAAACCCCATTTAAATATAGACGAAGAAGCAATTAAGGCTGAGACTGAAAAGCTGGCAAATAAATTAAGAGGTAAAGATCAGATAGAATTAAAACTAAACAAAGATGAAACAGTCCTTACAGACCCTGAAAAATTAAGATCACGCTTAAGGAAGAGCTCTTATCATTTTGAGATTTATGTCGATGATGTGTTTGTGTGCGAATCTGAACGTTATTATTGCAACGATTCTTTCTGTGTTGATCTTGTTGAGAGTTTTTCCGTGCAGATTTTACCCAAAAACAGCTACTTAAAGTTACTATTGTTCGAAAATGCAACCGTTGTTTCACGTCTGAAAATAAACTTAGGAGAGGTAAAAAAGTCAAACTCTCATAATAGTTTCGATGTACAACAATTCGTATTTAACGATAGTATTGAACCAAACGATAAGTTTGTTGGTAGTGGGAATACTATTAAAGAAATAGCCACAGCAAATAAAGTAAGACTTAGAAGTAGTAGTTTATTTAAGGACAAATTAAGAACTAATTGTGAAATAAACTTGAAACTTGGATGGAATGGTCAGATCGAACACAACTTTTCTGAAGCCGTGAAATCATCCATGGCTGTAGGAAGTCAAATAAAAAGACTTATAAGCGGTGAAGAAAAACCAACTCTGAATGTATTAATAGATTTATTAAGTAAAGTTTACGATAAACCTATTGATGATGAAAGTATGATAGAAACATTACAAAAAATAAGTAAAATGGAAATAAGCAAGGATGATAGCTTTGCTTTAGATGAAAGTAACCCTGATCTTGTTCGATTAAAATTATTGAATTTAAGAAACGTGGGAGGTTTCAGTAATATTGAGGATAAATTAGTTCCACTTCATGCAAGTCAAATTTCGACAGAACAATTGAATTGTTTGCAAAAACAGAAAGAGGAATTTAATATGGATTATTTGAATGACAGAGAGTTGGAAATGGATCCAATTGAACTACAAAGATACGTTGGCGCTAAGTATGTGCAAAAATTAAACAGAAATATGTTGAGAAATCTAAATGAATATTTGCTTCAGAAGACTCACAAAGACGTAGTGAGAGAATATAGTTTTAATTTAAGGTAATTAATTTCTCTACCGATAGAAGTTTTTTTTCTAAAAAAACCTTGTGTTTATCATAACAACTAATACTCCAGTAAAATAAGCATTCAACCTCGGAATGGAAGCGAATAAGCTGTAAATTTGCATAAACCTTTGTTTTGGTGTACTAATGACTGGTAGAAAAGTCTCATATGATCATGTGTCTGCGTCATAAGTTATTCAAGGTCAAAGGTCACGAAAATCTGTTTTTTCCCATTATCTCGTTTTCTATGGGAAATACGCATTTAACGTCATTACTCATTCATTATATATATTGTAGATCATAAAATTGTCTACAAAAAATATCTCAACACTTTTCTCCTAAAAAGCATCGCTTTCGAGATATCGTGACTTTAGAGCGCAGGAAAGTCGTATTTTCGACTATATGCACACACTAGCTTTTTCCCGTGATTTCGCTCGCGTTTATAAATATTATGAAAAATAAGGCTTATTTCAATATATAGTAGCATATGCATGCTTGGTCTCAGCCTAATCGGTTTGAAATTGACAAGGTTACATACAAACTTCCATCCCCTATCTTATCCCTTTAGGGGTAGAATTTATCAAAATCCTTTCTTAGCGGAAGCCTACATTATATCATCTACCTGCATACCAAAATTCAGCCAGATTTGTCCAGTGGTTTAGGCTGTGCGTTGATCAGAGGTGGTGCGGAAATCTTCTATTTCTATTTCTATTTTTTTTTTTAAACTCAAAGGTGACCGACATAGTTATCTATCAACGCACAGCCCAAACCACTGGACAGATCTGGCTGAATTTTGGCATGCAGGTAGATGATATAACGTAGGCATCCGCTAAGAAAGGATTTTGATAAATTCTACCCCTAAAGGGATAAGATAGGGGATGGAAGTTTGTATGTAACTTTGTCAATTTCAAACCGATTAGGCTGAGACCTAGCATGCATATGCTACTATATATTGAAATAAGCCTTATTTTTCATAATATTTATAAACGCGAGCGAAATCACGGGAAAAAGCTAGTGTGTGCATATAGTCGAAAATACGACTTTTCTGCCCTCTAAAGTCACGATGTCTCGAAAGCGATGCTTTTTAGGAGAAAAGTGTTGAGATATTTTTTGTAGACAATTTTACGATCTACAAACTTTGTCTGAACCATTTTTCGATAGCTCTCGTAGTTTCAGAAATATACGCAAAAAACACAAATTTGTGACCTTTGACCTTGAATAACTTATGACGCAGACACGTGATCATATGAGACTTTTTCACCAGTCATCAGAACATCAAAACAAAGGATTATTCGAATTTACAGCTTATTCGCTTCCGTTCCGAGGTTTGCCCCTATTTAAGCCTTATTTGACTGTACTATAATACTTTCTGCTATTAAAAGAAGTAAATATTATTACAACTACAAGTTATATAGTTAGGTATTCTCCTCTTTACGCGGTCCTGTGGATGAGGGAGGTCCATCAGTTTCCCGTCGCTTTAACCAGATTTTCTAAAGTAAAAACTTCTTACACACCTGCAAATAACATAAGATCTGCTATAAAAACTTTGAGTATATTCCAGGAGCCTATTTTCCAACCAGTCCAATGTAGCCGGTCTCACTACAATGTCAAATTCAACGAAACAGCAAGTACTCAAGGAATCCCTAAGCAAAGAACAGAATATACAAGTGACTGTACTCAGAGCGTTCAATTTACTTGACCGTAGCTCAACTATTTTGGAAGAGGAAGATGACGATAACGATAGGATTGCAGGTTAAATAGATCATAATTAATTATAACACTTAGAAATTATTGCTACGACTTTCTTGTAAAATGCCAAAAAGTTTTTTGGATCACAGCTAAGGTCCGAAAATAAAATGTTGGTCAATGGTCTACTTTGGTAGGGTCGAAGTTAAATAAAAAAAATTAAGCAATAAAATTGACCCTGAGCTTTATGGCCGTTTTTTGTTAAATTGTTTTGATAAAATAATGATGGTAAAAGTCGCTACGTCACAGGCATTGTTCCCTACTCCTTGAGTTGACTTTTAACAGAAAATAAGAGAACGTACGTAATTGACTACGAGGTTAAGTATCACTTTCTCCTAGATCAACGATGTGCCTACTTTTTTTTCACAGGATTTAAAGTAAGCCCATCCAGGCCTTTCGTTCGCATCAGTTACAGAGGAGTATCCGCTCAGACTGTCACAGCTATTGGATGTCACCCCTCCTGGAACCATACATTAAAAATTAAGACTATGTAAGTAGCCGATGTATTTACCAATATTAAACGAAATGTCCCGAAGTCCCAATAGATGCAACCTGCGGTAAAATTTTTGAACAAAGTTGTTAACCCTTCTTAGGTGACAAGCTCTTAGTCTGTTTTATAGGTATCGTAAAATTATGAATTATGAACTATTTAACAAATCAGGAAATTGAAATGACGTACAACACCCATTATGCTACGCTTAATTATTTACTCAATTATTTTATTTTTAAGTAAGTAGGTATAATTAATATGAAATTGGATACAATGATAATAAGAATGCCTTTGTTTCACTTTTAGGTAGGTACATTATAACATGTTACATAATTATTTCATCATATCAGCCAATTGACATCTTTTGGTTTCTCCCTTATCTTTTGGTTCCCCGCCGTGCTAAAGAGGTCGTTGCTCCACCGTGTGGAGGGTCTACCCACCTTGCGTTTTCCAGTACGTGGTCTCCATCATCATTATTAACCACACAAAATATTGTTAATGCAGCAGGTTGTCTTCGCGGCAACACTCTCTCTCGGTTGCCATTTACATTGAGTCTGGTCTACGGTCTACCCTATTCGTTACATTAGGTATATTTTATATGATTATAAATCCTGTTAATTAAATACGCAAAGTGTTTAATGTTTCCCAATGTATTTTATTCCTCAGATTAGAACCTGTGTCAGCAATCCACATCAACATATTCGACGAGTATAAATCGCAAATAGTTGAAGGTTTCTCCGAAGAGGATCATTCGGGCAGAACACTACATTATAGATTTTACAATAAATGGTTGGGGACTCTACAGATACCACTGTATACTGTGCTGACTATGGGTACGGTGAGTACAGTATATCTATAATATAATCATAATAACATCCTCTTTGGTAAGCTATTCCACATCAAGATTTTACTACCGACATTTTTAAATAAGAAATAAAGTAAGCGCTTAAAGCCATCAGTTACCTACCAATTTAAAATTTTGTCTGATGTTTCGGCCGTAAAATCAGCATGACCATACCAGCAAAAATTTCATTAAAATCGGTCTAATCTTTTAGAACTATAATCGAGGAATTACTCGGAACAAAAATAAATTGATACAGAAGTAGAGGTCACTAGATTAATATGAGCAAATTTTTATCCGGACCTACACCTACCTTAGGTACCTACACACAAATTATACTTGACCACTTTTAACCTTTTATTCAAAAAGGTCATCGTCGTCATCATCTAAGAATTGTTCAGACATACCTTTACGTACATTGCCCTCTACGATATAGGTACCTACCTGCTTAGGTAGGTAACGTTGTAGGAGTAACTATATGTAGCTTGGTACTATGGCAAAGGTGGGCGTGATACATAGGTACATAATGAATCATGTAATGTGTCATAGGACAATACCTAGAATGAATAAATTAAACAAGTCAATGATGCAAAGTTTGGCATAAAAAAAATTAAGCGCTCTCGTAAATTTCGCACAGCAACCTCACTAATTTACTTTCAGCATTATTCAGTGATTTGTTTCTGTGTTTACCTTACCTAACTAAAAGTTAGGAAGTTTTTCTCAAAGCGTTTCTATGTTTAATTCACCTAGCTCAACTATTCTTATATCTTTATTACAGATCCGTGGAACATTCAAAATCACGAGTCCACCACTCGTGTTTGGATATGAAACCCTACAAAAGAAAGATTCAACATCGCTAATCCCTGAGATTACGCAACTTATGAAAAAGGATACTACATTTATAACATTGGAAGTGAAAACAAGCCTCTCACATTTAGGAGGATTACACGCGTACAACCAACCTCTACCATCTTGTGTAGAGGACGATTATTTGATCAAACATTTGAACAATTTCTTAACAGAGTACACAAATGAATTTCCTATGAGGAACATTTCGTTGACTTTTATAGATAGCGCGGGTAGAAACAAATGCGTCACACAGTTCTTGCAACCGATTCCGTTACCTGCGAAGGAGACCTTTCCGAAAGCTCAGAGATGTGAGTCTGCTGTGTCGAAGTCTTCTGGCTTCTCTAAGAGTTCCTCTTCAAGTGGAAGAAGACGAGAGATGGACGCGGAGAGATTGAGTCAGGAAGAACGAGAGTCTCTGTACAGCGGGACTGTTTATGTAAAAGATAATTTGGGAAAGATGATAAATGCTTGTCTACGTTATGTGTCGTTGATACCAAGTTATGAGCTAACAGACTCTCATTCTGTCACTTTGATGGGACTCGTAAGTATTTAACAAATACTGACTGGATGTTGATGATCGCACCACCAGCATAAAGTTGCGTTATAAATAAACCTTTTTATGTCTACAGGAGTTACTAAAAGTTCTCAACGGATCCCCGTTAGACCACACGTTACTCTTAGCAAGCTACTTCATATACCTCGGGATCAAGTGCTGGGTGGCGATAGGTCTCGGCCTTCCACGTGGTTCAAGCAGCTATGTACTTATAAAATACGATATCGGTACTAAAAAGATAATAATGGAGAACGAACAATTGTTACGAAGCAGAGGATTCTTGACTAAATCAGATTGTTATGCGTGGTACGTTTGTGATGCGACGAGTGGACAAAGATATGAGCTTAGGGATGTTGGGTGTCCTTTGAAGACTGTCGATTATGTATTTGATAATGAAAATGTAAGTAGAGAACGTCATTTCAAAATCTAAGAGACGAACGAGTACGTACCTACAGGCTTACTTGGATCTCTATGTCACTTTTCTGAACTTCGATGTTTTTTAAAGCTTTTTTATGTCCCTTAATTTGTTGTTTGACAATTTTCGTGATCTATGACATTCTCCAGCGGGAGTTATACCTATTCATAATAATTTTCTAATTAAAAAACCGACTCCCTAAAAGATAAAAAGATAAAAGATTATTTATTTTGCAAATATGGGTACAAAAATGATGTCACAATAAGTTAAAGTTCCATATGCCATATTTTACCAATCTGAGGCATGCAAAAATTAATTAAATTCACAATTACAATTAAATAATAAAAATAAAATAAAAAATTGAAACAATAACAAATATAAACAAAATAAAATATCAATTAATATTCAAGATTACACATTTTATGTCAGTCGGTGGGGAGAGAAAAAGTCTTCTCACTTAAATAATCTAAAACACTGTAGTATGCTATACTCGCTAAGAACCTCCGTAATTTATTTTTTAAAAGTGACAGTGGTAGTTCTCTCCAACTTTTTGGTAATTTATTAAATAATATTGGGGCCATGCAGAAAAAACTATTGCGCATAAGGGTTGTTTCTGAACCATGATGACACACTCTAGTATTATCGCGCCTGTTGCGTGGGACTACTTCATTTACTTGCTTAAGGCGTTCTGGATTTGTCTTAACAAAAATAACAATTTCCAAAATGTATAAACATGGCACAGGTAATATTTTATATTGTTTAAAGTAAGGCACGCAACTATCTGTAGGTTGAATCTTAAACATTGAACGTATGCATCTCTTTTGGGCCTTAAACACCATGTCTTTATCTGTTGAGTTGCCCCAGAAAATGACTCCATAGCGCAAATGAGATTCTGCTAAGCCATAGTAGGCTGTAAGTAATGCCTCGACGCCTATTATTGATGACAGAGTGTGCAAAGCGTATGCTGACTTACTTATTTTTTTGCACAAGTCATTGATATGTAGTTTCCAGTTCAATTTCTTATCTATGTGTAACCCTAAAAACTTTGTGGCTTCTACCTCTTCTATAGCTTGTCCATTATAGTTAATATTTAAATTACTCTTGACATTAATTCGTTGACTAAAATGTATTAATTTAGTTTTGGTAAGGTTAATTATTAGGTTATTGTTATCTAGCCATCTAACTGTTTGATTTATGGTGTCATTTATATCTTTTTCATAGGTATCTAAATTTTTGCCTTGCCCTATATTTGATTTTCTCGTAATTTTATAAGCAGTTCAATGTTGCAAGAATTGACCTCCGCCATCATTAAACGGAAACTAGGTATACGAATGTAACGCTTATCTATGTTTTCAGGTCTGGGTAAATATGCAAATGTCACAAGACTGTGAGAGTATGTCGTTTGACTTCACCAGGACTTCGGAATGGCAGCCTGTAAGTACCTACGAGCCTAATGTATTCTAGTCCTTACAAGCACACGCCTCCAACTGTGAATTGAGTTGATGTGACTTAGTAATTTCAAATAAGCAAGACAGAGAGAAATCTCGCTATCTCGGCCTCTTTGTACAAAACCAGATTTCTCTGTGTTCACTCGAACTTTGTTCCCATGGGGTAAGGAGATGCTACTGAGTGCCATGAACTATCATTACAGACATTCTTTGCTTCGCTTACATTCCCACATGCCCGTCGATTCTAAGAGCTACGCACTGATCATTTCTGAAGGACCTCTTTAATTTACTGCCTAGTTGGTTCCTGTAGGTCTTTGTTTCAATTGCAACATTGAAAGTTTACGGCTGTCGCGCTTAGATAGTGTTGTACAGTTAAGTTCTAAGTTGCGGCCCGGGCGCGGCGCCGTATAAAGCAATGGTTAAAATTGGTAGTCGAGACGGGTACTCGGGTGGCCTAGAGGTCATGGCGCTGGACGCGTTTAGTCCAGAGACGCGGGTTCGATTCCCGCCTCGAGTATCAATTCTTTCCATTCTTTCTTTTTTTCGGATTTTCTTGTTATACCTAAGCTTTACAGGTAAAAAAAAATACTTATTTTGTATTGTAAAAGTGTACTATTTTTTAAGGTGTTCGACAAAACAGTATTTGTGATGAAACAATCAGTAGTAACAGACCATGAATTGTACTCACAGCCACCAAACGTTGAGGGGCTAAGACTAGCACTGGAATCTAAACTTAAAACTAAGATACAGAAGTGGAGATCGCACATGAAAACTATTTGGAATAGGTGAGGGTTTAATTTTTTTTTACAGTCTTATGAACCTTGGAAGTAATAACTTTAACAGGTTGTCTTTCTCGCCAGTAGACACAATAGTAAAACATCATGCGTATGTATCATTATGATACACGGGACAGGAAAACGGTTATGGTGGCAGAGGTGCAAGCGGCCACGTGATGGTAAGTGGTAACTGCCGTCATGTACTTCAGCAGTGCCAGAGCATAGTTTAACCGTTGCTTACCATGAGATACAAGCTATTTGGTACCATATCCCTGTAATTTCACTAGCTACTGTAAACTCCACCTACACACAGTAGCATTTTCACACTACTACTAGGACGTGGATTAAGCGATGATACCAACTTGTACAGCTACTACACTTGCTAAGACGCATATTGGAAAGGGGAAATCTAGCATTTTGGTTAAAAACTAAAAATGTACTTATTATACCTACATGTTATTTAAATGTAACTAAGTATTTAACTCCCCTTTTTTTCTCAAGGTATTGCAGCACGTTGCTTAGAGAAATGCTTCCGCAATGGGAGTACTGGGCTTTTAATCCAACTGCAGCCAAGCCAGGATTTAGTCAGAAATTGAAACAACTCATGGTTACTTATAAGGTATGTTAACACTTATTATTTTAAGTTCTTTGTCTTTTTGTTGGTAAATTGTGTCAAAAATGTTCAACAATTTCGTCCCTGGGGGGATAAAACAGGAACAATTTAACATTTCTTTTGCTGTCTTTCCCAGTGCAGAGTATAACAATAATATGATTTAACTATAATTATGAAACACATTGATCAATAGTAATAGATTCAGTCTAGGAGTGGTCCTAGAGATAAGGAGACCAACTTATCAGGTATACAAGAGAGTGGGACTCTATGGACTAGACAGGAATATTTTTTTAAAATGATTAATCAAATCTTTTAATACAAAATAATTAACTTTAAAAATGTATTATTACAGATATTCGGCTTCCCTCTTAACATGCCATACTTGAACACAAGATCAGTTATATCAACAGTCAAGTCAACAAGCCTGCACGTGAGCGATGACCCTAACGTGGAATTTGCTCTTGGTGTCGAAGTATACGCTTACCCTAACAATGTTTTAAGTGTGTGGGTGTTCTTAGCTACCATTACGAGGATATAATTGTTTTAAGACTTACCTGGTGGTTTTATTACTATACAAAATATTCATCATATTACCCGACTGATCCAGAAAATAATTGGTAATTGGTAGCGTCTTTCATGCATATGTAGGGTCTGTACAAGTCTCGTTACCAAATTCCATAGGGCCGGGCGGGCCTGACGAACATGTCAATCAAATGTACAAAAAAATCTGTTTGACTGCTTCTTAGGAATAATAGTCCTTATTGGTTTTAATATGTTTGTACTGTTAGTCCTTGCCGAGTCTGCTCTGGTTCTCATTCCAATAACTCATAAATTGTCTCAAGCTGTATATTTGTCAAGTGTTGTATTACTATAGGCATAATATAGGTGTAAAACATCCACAAACAAAAACTGTACAGAAGAGCAATATAAAATTTATTTTTAAAACTCATTTCTCTGGATACTATAAAACCAAATATTTCAATTTAAATAAAAATAGAGCTTGTATGTCTTTTTGTTTTAATGCTAACAAAATAAAATTAACATTTATTCCATCGTAGTATAAAAATATACGTAAAAATAGAAAAAAGGAGATGTATAACGTGTCATAGGGGTTGGCTGTCGTTACGATATTGATAAATGGGCTGAGCAGTCTTGTCCGGGCCCTTAGTGTTGTGTGGGAGTGGACTTAGCTGCCCGGGTCGTCGGATTTGTTCTGTTTGGAGCGGCGTAGCTGTTGTATGTAGTGACGCTGTATGGGCTTGTGCAGCGCTAGTTGGGCGAGCGCGTCGTCGATGGAGAACCACTGACGCTTGCGCCCCATCAGCCGCGAGTCCTCCCACTCGGCGAGCTCCTGCGTCACTGTCATCACGTACACTTCCGTCCGGTGTTTGTGCTCACGGTTCTGAAATACAAGCAACAATAAAACTATTAAATAAGAGTTTACAAAATTAAGGATACTAAAAAGAATAAAGTAAGGATACAGAATAAACTAGAAAACACTTTAATATAATACAATTTTACAAAAGAAAATACGGAAAACAAAGTTTAATCGTTTTGTAAATCATGACAAGCTGTTTCGTGACCACAGAATATTACACCTAATCATAAATTGCATTAAAATGTAAGCTACTAAAGTTTTTGCTCCTTAATATAATAAGGCTACTCGTAAACTGGTCCGTTACTTGAAACGATTACTTAGATTTTTTGTAAATGTGCGGCGCACACGCAATGCCGATACTACAGTCTGGAATAGATAAACTGGAACAATACGAAAAGTAGGTTAGGCTTAATGATCATACCAATCAACGAAATGTGAAATAAAGCTACTTCACGTTTATATTAAATAAAGGATGAATCAAAAACTACATAGACCCAATATCGTTGCTTTATAATACGCAGTGTGGTGAAGAACTAAAGATGAAATTAAAATCATCTACTGAGCCGTTGTTGCCAAAGAAAGGCGAAACAACGTAAAGCAAATAGATCCTGGCCCCAGAAGGTTGTTAGTGGAATATAAGATTCTCTCTATCACACTGGCTTTTCTTTGGCAACAACGGGTCAGTAGATGATTTCAATTTCATCTTAGTCCTTTAAAGTAGTTTAGTCCTTGAAATTATTGACCTATTGTGATAGCTTCTATGTCTTAGGATTATGTATAGGTAAACATAATCCTAAGACAAAGAAGCAAGTTATCAGCTACATATTCACGTACGTGTGAATGTTAGTCACTCAATAGTCTCGTGTATTCTAATCGTAAGCATGAGTTTGTACAACTTTTAAACAGGAAAACGGAATGATCTCTATTGTAAATAATACCGACGATATTTGATCATGAAACCAGCTCAAGAAACTTTATGTTGAGATAAGAAATGTTATCTGTTTTTTTTTCAATACTACGGAAAACATTGTAAGGATTTTTTCGACAGAGGCGAAAGAAGCAACTAACCTAGGAGCAAAGAAATAACAAACAAATAAGATCAATGTATTTTTTGGTCGAAAAATACAGAATGTCTTTCCTTAGTTCTTCAGGCAAATCTCGATTTTATATTACTAGGGCATTTCTTGTAGGCCTATTGCATTTAAAATTTTGCGTAGAACTTCAAGACTACAATTAAAATCCATCACAGTTCTAGCTATCACCTGCAACTATCTGAGGGTTGGTTGGAGCCTGAAATTTAAAAAAAGTTATGTTGAACATTTGATTATACTTTTACAATACATTTAGACATACCTAGACACAAAATACAGGCAAAGAATGGGATGGAAAGAATAACTGCAATACCTAACTAAAATTTATTCAGTGTTAAATATTAACTAACAAGATATCATTTAACATGGAGTTACTAAGAACTAAATAATAAAAAAATTAATAAAATATTGCAAGTAATTATTCATTGTCGACAGACCAGTTGATGCAAAAGTGACATACTTAGTTTAGTTATCAACCGTAATATAGACATACAGCAATTAATTCAAATTCAAAATTGGGATAAATCTTGACTGAATTATACTAATGCAACTGATAATGTATCAACAGAATAGGTCGTACTACAATATTTCTTACTTTCAATGACAATCTTACCTAAAAATATGCTATGTACGCAATGCCTGTTTTTGGTCTCTAAATCGCAAATGGAGTGAATATATTACTTGAGACAGATTACAAAACACAGTAACACGATTACATACCCATCAAAGTTGCAGTTCGCCCATAAAAATCAGCCAAATCACATATAATTTGACCAGCTTCGTGCTCCGTCAAACAACACCTTACATTCAGTCAAAAAAGTATCGGGAATGGAAGATTTGTTTATGGTTCCAAATTCAAATTTTTGTTTTTTTTGTTGTTGTTAGATTGGCACAACTGTTTTCCATTTTGGCGCGGAGTTTGAGTAGCTTCTGTTATTTATATTAAATACAGTGCTGGTTTTAGTAATATCATATCTAGTGTGTATTGCGAATTTCAGAATGGACAAAAATATCGAACAAAGAGTTTGTCTTAAATTTTGCATCGCCAATGGAATTTCGTGTTCGGACTCCCTGAAAATGTTACAGAAGGCTTACGGTGAATCGATTTTATCAAAAACACGTGCTTATGAGTGGTACAAAGCGTTCAAAAGCGGTCGAGATGTGATGGAAGATTTGCCTCGCTCTGGTAGGCCATCAACGTCTGCAACTGAAGTTAACATCGCAAAAGTGAAGGAAATAGTGACTGAAAATCCTCATTCAACTTTGAGAGAGATAGCCGCCGAACTTTCTGTATCTCACGAGTCGATCCGTACCATTTTAACTAATCATTTGGGTATGAAACATGTTGCCGCTCGGCTAGTCCCAAAAGATCTGAATTTTCTCCAAAAAGTTAATCGCATGAGAGTCGCTGAGGACATGCTAGAACGAGTCAAGTCCGACCCAACATTCATGAAACGCATTGTTACTGGTGACGAGACGTGGGTTTACGAGTTTGACATGCAAACTAGTCAACAAGCTTCAGAGTGGCGCCTTCCAACTGAACCGAAACCGAAAAAACAACGCCAAAGTCGATCAAAAGTCAAAGTCATGTTGACTGTTTTCTTTGACTATCGCGGTGTTGTGCACTCTGAATTCTTACCAGAAGATCTAACGGTAAATAAAGAATATTATGTGAGAGTTATGCGGCGTTTAAGAGAGCAAATTCGACGAAAAAGGCCAGATTTGTGGAAAGAAAATTCTTGGATTTTGCACCACGATAATGCGCCTTCGCACAAGGCCATCATTGTGAACGAATTTTTGACCAAACACTCAACAAATACCATCGAGCAACCACCATATTCACCAGATATGGCTCCAGCCGACTTCTTTCTTTTTCCTAAACTCAAATTACCACTTCGTGGCACCCGTTTTCAATCGGTAGAAGACATAAAGGAGAATTCGCGGCGAGAACTGAACTCAATTCCGGAAGCAGCGTTTAAAAAATGTTTTGATGAATGGATTATTCGCTGGCGTAAGTGTATAGTTTCTGAAGGAGCATACTTTGAAGGTGATAAAATAAATTTGGATGAATAACAAACATTTTGTGTATTATTGATCTTTTCCCGGTACTTTCTTGACAGAGTAGTATAAGTTTAAAAATCACTTCCCGCGTGCCACTTTGATTTACTTTACTCATTGTTTATGTTGTTCTTCGTAAGTCAGTATTAGTTTATTGTAGATTAATGAATTTATAAAAATCACAAAATGAAAACAGTTCCGCAACTTCTACTCGATGACAGCTCATGTACAAGTCTATTTTGAATTTCAGTGTTGCCAGACACATGAACAATTTAGTTCCTCAAACTTTAATTTCTTGACTTTATAGACAACCTATAATGTAATTGTAATGTAATCGTACTGTAACTAAGCATAAAACGGCATTCTTGTAATTTTTAAAGTGACAGTTCTCCATTAAAAAACGTCAAACTTGACGTTTAACTTTATTTTTAACAAATGTTTATGGACCAGAATACCACTTTTGGGTTAATTGAAAATTATATTAAAATAAAGTTAAAATTAAGTTAAATTATGTAACGAGAATTGACCTGCTGGTCAAACATAAAGTTCATTGTTGTGTTTCATAATGGATTGCAGTTCGTTTTTCTTGCCATTTTACTTTATTAAACAAAAGTGTTGTAATATTATAATGTGCACATAGTTACTGATTGCCAAGTGCCAACAACAAATGGTATCAATTACTAAACGAATTAAAAAATTGTGGTATGTTCAGGTACTTGTTCTGGTTGTGTCAATAATTAATTTGCATTCCTGTAAATTATCTCTACTTAAAAATTGTGCTTAAATAATGAATTATACATAATTTATCACTACATAAGTATTAGCAGCAAACTTAGCTTGAAAAACTTGTTATCGACACGCAAAAAGAGTGATTTTTGTAAAAGGGTAGATAGGGTTTCATATTATTTTTCAATTTAAAAAGTTAAAATCCATAATATATTTTTTTTAACCGATGTTTCGGTCCAATTAAATATGGTCATGGAACCTACTTCGAGGCTACTTAGGCTAAAACGGCAAGCAAACACTAAGTATTGCTCGATTTTTTTGGAAAGAATACGCTATCGTTAGAATTAGCTACTTCTGAGACATTTATTTTTCTCACTTTAGAATTAGAAGGAATTCGCAATCACGTGTTTAGACTCAAACATGTATTTTTTCCTCGGTATGTTTATAAACAGACAATATTACACAATAAGCCATTAGGAAATGAGCCAAAGATATAAGTATCTACTACATGCCTAATCAATGTGAGGTTCATTGAACACGGAAACTTCGGAGGAGCGTACAGAACACAAAAGATTTATTTAAAATGCCTTGCCCCTAAAGTATAAAGTTTATGAACCTAAATCTACGGACATTTGTGTCACATAAGTATAAATAAATAAATAAGCTCGACACCTTATAGGTATCCATTCATTTCTAGATTGTATTAAATTTAAAAAAAATATATTCTCTCTTTCCCTTTTTAAAAATATATATTCCGCATTATGAATAGTTCCATCAATGTATTTTTTGGTCGAAAAATACAGCAGTCCAGGTCCTAACATTTTAATGAAAATGCGTTTTAGGAATCAGTCATGTAGCTCTGTAATAAGGAAGGGTTATCACCCTTTTTTATAATTACGTAAGTGATTAATATCGTACAAAAGCACGGAGACTTATTAACTACCAGCCAGCCCTAGGAGTGACGAAGAGAAACTAGGCCGAACTACAGACTTACCGGCTGAACGGGTTGATATCGGATTTGTGTCAATTTTCCTTCTCTGCTAGAGATATTCACTGAGTATTAATTCCTTATACTCACCCTGTTACAATAACCTCAGAATGAGATTCAGCTGTGGGTTGAATTATGTATTTTGGTTGCCTAGGGTCGTAGCACATATAACGTAACGTAAAGGGATCGGCACCGCCTCGCTTTTTTTCTCGGTGTCAAACGTCAATAATCCGATTACGTTACGATTCCATTAGTAGTCCGCAGTAAAGAGTTTCATACAAATGATACTGGACGGCTCGAGTTGATCCGGTGCCGATCCGTTTACGTTACGTTATATGTGCGAGGACCCTTAGGCGCCACTCGGACAGAATGAAGTACCTATTAACGTGACTAATCATAGTAATCTAAAAAATGGAAACAACATAACATAGTAGATATTCTTAGTTTATAAACAATGGAGTTAATAATAACGTACCTACGTAATAATCTAACTAATCGTTCAGTTAATTTGTATTAAGATGACGTCTTAATTGCGAGTGTAATTATGATATAAACATGATACAGAACCTACTTATGTCAAAAGTTCATTAAGATTGATTAGGTTTAGTTAGTTTTTATTGCTTTCTAGCAATCCAGGGACAGGGGCAAGGTAGGTTGTATGTTAAGGGCTACTGCGATTTAAAACGCCGATTCCCCTTGCATATTTATACCGGACTATCTTCAACACCATCACCGGGTGCGCGAGGATATCCAAAGCTTATTCAATGAATCGGTACATTACGGCGCGACTCGTACGAAACTGGGCATTCTGCTGGAGTGTGGTGTATTGTATCTTCGATACAGTCCACTCAGACGAGGTGGGATTTTAACAGTTTGATTTGGCTACCCTTTCAGGCAAACAGCGTAATGATAAGTTTTATTTTATCTTAAAACGTTTTAGATCTTTGTTGATTGTATCACAGCACACAAATTCAATTTACATGATTGATAATAACGCTCCTCGCAATCAGAGTTCGCTGAAGCAAAGCGAGAAAGTTCTGCTACTGAAATTCTCACAGAAATAGTAGGAACAATCTAACGAACATTGCAATTTAGAAAATTAAAATTCATCTACTAGATCGATCCGCCAATGTTACGATAAAATATTATTAAGTTGAAGACTGCTTGCTATGTAGTCAATTAATCCGAGAAGAATATCATATTACGACCTATAGTAATAAAATATCAGTTAAAAAATTGCGTATACCAGAAAAAGGATACTTGCCATTTAACGAGACCGAAACCGCGTGCACGCTCTGGGAGCGCGATACAGGTTGTTAAATAAACGTTTCTTAGCTTTTTTTTCATTTACGTGCGTAATTTTGTCAATTTCTATCAAACTACGTACAGGGTAAATACGACTTGTTAAACAAAATACGAAAACTACGAAAATTACATTTGATTTTAGAACATTAGCATTATTATTTGAAAAGAGTCCGGACCCGTGCTCCACCTGGGTGAAGCACGGGACCTTGCTCCAACTGATGACGTTATTGTACAGTGAATAAGTAAATTGTTTTTCCTAATGATTAAAATGAACTTAACTCATTTGTTACGAGCTTCCTTTTAAAAGACCACCTCTCAAAAATTAATAATTAAAAATATGAGGTTACTATAACGAATAGTTTTCAATAAATATTACGAGTTTAGGAGTTTATCTGTTATTTAATACATTACTTTGCTGTTTTAAGTGTATTATATTGTGGTTTTAGCCGAAAAAGTTTTTTTATAAAAACAATATGTCTGGTAAAAGGCTAGATGTGTCTACACCCAGCGGGATCCCCTATCTGAGAGACTAATGAATGATACAGAAAATTAGATCTGGATATGTTCTACTGAATTATGCTGAAAACAGAATTTGTTCCGTCTAATAAACGGAAATATAAACTTTTCTAACCGACCTCCAGCCAGCGGAATATTTACCAAAATTAAGTCTGGGGAACTATATATTGGTATTAACTTTTAGTTCTGTATTTTTTCTGTTAAACAAAATAAAAAACATACTTCTAATGCCCTTACTTCAGCCACAATCAAGCTGAACTTAAACCTCCAGTCAGCGGACTTTTTCTTTCAGGGACATTTTTTTGTAACTTTTACACTAAATTGATAACATTTAAATTATAACATTTCGATAGGTATTACACTTTTCGTAACAAGTGGGTTAAACAGTTCTGTAAAAGGAGTAAAACAGTTTATCTATACTTCTATACTTAATATTATAAAGAGGTAAAGTTTGGGTGTTTGTGACGTTGTAGGGGGTAATCTCTAGATCTAATGAACCGATTTTAGATTTTTTTTCTGTGTTGAATAGTCCATTTATCGGAGAGTGTCATAGACTATATAGCATCACGCAATGACTAATAGGAGTAGAGCAATTATGAAATATGTTTAAAAACGGACGCGTTTTTTTTCCCGCCCAACAAAGTGGGCACGAGACACCTAGTTTATAATAATAATATGCTTACATGCTTTTGTGATGCACATAATAGAGTTAGAGTATTATACCTACCTTTCTTAATCATAATATTACCTAAGTACTTATTTTAATATTTTGTCACAAAGTAAAATTTTTCTAAATGCGAAGATACGGGAATTCACTGATTTTTTTGAAAAAAAAAATATGAGTAAAAATAAGTGGTGTGTATTCAACAAGAGGCATCGTACAAATAACGAAACACATTTTTTCTACACGCAATAAAGAGTTCAAAAACCATTTATTTCGTTGAATAAACTGCTAACAGTGATGTCTCAAAATACCAAGTCTTTGGGCTCATCGGTAACTAAATGATACAAATATTACTAAGATGAAAGATTACTGCAAAGAAATTTTTCAGAAAAAAATGTGTTAAAATAAATCCTGTTGATTTGATTGATGATATTTAATTGTGTATTTTTCTTAATTACTTGACTGTACTAATCATCAGTTGGAGCACGGGACCTATAATATTATAGCAAGTACCCGTGCTTCACCCAGGTGGAGAACCTAGGTGGAGCACGGGTCCGGACCCTTTGAAAACCTCATTAAATTACCTATTAAATGACATAACGCATATTCCTAAATATACCATTTTATCTCATCATCCTTACAAAACACAAACTTGCAGGATGTTTCGATTTTTCTGATGAGAAGTGTAGTTCTAAACGACTGGCGAGACTTATTCGTGTTCTACGCGTGATTTACTCTTGGAGCAGAGCAAAGTTTAGCTCTATTATAAGGAATCTAGCCTAACCACTGCCTTACACTGGTGGAATTACCATGACATTATCTGTTAAGGAAGGTGGTATTATCAAGTAGCACTCCGGTAAATGTAATGGAATGGTAAAGTATAGTGGCTTAAACGGAAAGTCAATTGTGTATAAGAAGAGTTTTTATAGATCGAGGAGAACAAATAAGAGCTTATTCTGTTCCAAGGAGTTTTGCTTACTAGCCTTGTGGCTTATCTTAATCAATTATTAATAATCTAAATAAAATGGCCATATGCAATGTCAAAAAAATTATATAAAAATAAGATTGGAGAATGGTTAGTGCTTTCAAAACGGGCAACATCTATGATGACAATCTCATAACGAGCGAGGAATAGAAAATACG
The DNA here is from genome assembly GCA_905475405.1 of Schrankia costaestrigalis. NCBI lineage: Eukaryota > Metazoa > Arthropoda > Insecta > Lepidoptera > Erebidae > Schrankia > Schrankia costaestrigalis. Next base: position 18,611,788 of record FR997838.1, on the reverse strand, counting down.
ATTGAAAGAAAACTAAAGCAGGAGCTAGTAAAATTACCAAACAGTATTTATTCCAGATATTGCATAATATTTGCAGTAAATTGAAGCCTAGTCAGTACACATATTATTGTTGAATAGATTCGATTTGGAGTCAAAGGTCACGAACTCAACGTTTCTCTGCAGTTGGCATGCTTCTATAAAGTTATCGTAATATCAAGGACATTGTCGTAAAGATTACCCTAAAAGGGCATAAATCTAGAGGATCCGAATAATTTATACATTTTTCAGTCTTGTAGCTATGATTAGAAATATATTAGAAATGGAAATTGAAACGTTCGCGAAACAATTGTGTTCCTAAATTAAATCTTCATGATCAGATCAGAGCCATCGACCGGAACACGATTGAAATTTATAGTCATATTGGTATTCCTAATTTAAGTCACTCGTTCCTTAGCAAATAAGTTTGGGTGGGTGCACATAGAAATTCCTAGATGATATTATACGCTTGGGAAGAGTCCCAAGCGTGTAATATCACACACATCGTAATATTCTAGGGTTGCTAGATACTACGTTTTGAAGTCTACACGACTCAAAAGGTTTAGACATTTGTGTCTTTCAGGAATTACATCGACGAATTCCATGATTTAAGTCTTGACTGTCTAATTGGAACTATTCATAATGCGGAATATATATTTTTAAAAAGGGAAAGAGAGAATATATTTTTTTTAAATTTAATACAATCTAGAAATGAATGGATACCTATAAGGTGTCGAGCTTATTTATTTATTTATACTTATGTGACACAAATGTCCGTAGATTTAGGTTCATAAACTTTATACTTTAGGGGCAAGGCATTTTAAATAAATCTTTTGTGTTCTGTACGCTCCTCCGAAGTTTCCGTGTTCAATGAACCTCACATTGATTAGGCATGTAGTAGATACTTATATCTTTGGCTCATTTCCTAATGGCTTATTGTGTAATATTGTCTGTTTATAAACATACCGAGGAAAAAATACATGTTTGAGTCTAAACACGTGATTGCGAATTCCTTCTAATTCTAAAGTGAGAAAAATAAATGTCTCAGAAGTAGCTAATTCTAACGATAGCGTATTCTTTCCAAAAAAATCGAGCAATACTTAGTGTTTGCTTGCCGTTTTAGCCTAAGTAGCCTCGAAGTAGGTTCCATGACCATATTTAATTGGACCGAAACATCGGTTAAAAAAAATATATTATGGATTTTAACTTTTTAAATTGAAAAATAATATGAAACCCTATCTACCCTTTTACAAAAATCACTCTTTTTGCGTGTCGATAACAAGTTTTTCAAGCTAAGTTTGCTGCTAATACTTATGTAGTGATAAATTATGTATAATTCATTATTTAAGCACAATTTTTAAGTAGAGATAATTTACAGGAATGCAAATTAATTATTGACACAACCAGAACAAGTACCTGAACATACCACAATTTTTTAATTCGTTTAGTAATTGATACCATTTGTTGTTGGCACTTGGCAATCAGTAACTATGTGCACATTATAATATTACAACACTTTTGTTTAATAAAGTAAAATGGCAAGAAAAACGAACTGCAATCCATTATGAAACACAACAATGAACTTTATGTTTGACCAGCAGGTCAATTCTCGTTACATAATTTAACTTAATTTTAACTTTATTTTAATATAATTTTCAATTAACCCAAAAGTGGTATTCTGGTCCATAAACATTTGTTAAAAATAAAGTTAAACGTCAAGTTTGACGTTTTTTAATGGAGAACTGTCACTTTAAAAATTACAAGAATGCCGTTTTATGCTTAGTTACAGTACGATTACATTACAATTACATTATAGGTTGTCTATAAAGTCAAGAAATTAAAGTTTGAGGAACTAAATTGTTCATGTGTCTGGCAACACTGAAATTCAAAATAGACTTGTACATGAGCTGTCATCGAGTAGAAGTTGCGGAACTGTTTTCATTTTGTGATTTTTATAAATTCATTAATCTACAATAAACTAATACTGACTTACGAAGAACAACATAAACAATGAGTAAAGTAAATCAAAGTGGCACGCGGGAAGTGATTTTTAAACTTATACTACTCTGTCAAGAAAGTACCGGGAAAAGATCAATAATACACAAAATGTTTGTTATTCATCCAAATTTATTTTATCACCTTCAAAGTATGCTCCTTCAGAAACTATACACTTACGCCAGCGAATAATCCATTCATCAAAACATTTTTTAAACGCTGCTTCCGGAATTGAGTTCAGTTCTCGCCGCGAATTCTCCTTTATGTCTTCTACCGATTGAAAACGGGTGCCACGAAGTGGTAATTTGAGTTTAGGAAAAAGAAAGAAGTCGGCTGGAGCCATATCTGGTGAATATGGTGGTTGCTCGATGGTATTTGTTGAGTGTTTGGTCAAAAATTCGTTCACAATGATGGCCTTGTGCGAAGGCGCATTATCGTGGTGCAAAATCCAAGAATTTTCTTTCCACAAATCTGGCCTTTTTCGTCGAATTTGCTCTCTTAAACGCCGCATAACTCTCACATAATATTCTTTATTTACCGTTAGATCTTCTGGTAAGAATTCAGAGTGCACAACACCGCGATAGTCAAAGAAAACAGTCAACATGACTTTGACTTTTGATCGACTTTGGCGTTGTTTTTTCGGTTTCGGTTCAGTTGGAAGGCGCCACTCTGAAGCTTGTTGACTAGTTTGCATGTCAAACTCGTAAACCCACGTCTCGTCACCAGTAACAATGCGTTTCATGAATGTTGGGTCGGATTTGACTCGTTCTAGCATGTCCTCAGCGACTCTCATGCGATTAACTTTTTGGAGAAAATTCAGATCTTTTGGGACTAGCCGAGCGGCAACATGTTTCATACCCAAATGATTAGTTAAAATGGTACGGATCGACTCGTGAGATACAGAAAGTTCGGCGGCTATCTCTCTCAAAGTTGAATGAGGATTTTCAGTCACTATTTCCTTCACTTTTGCGATGTTAACTTCAGTTGCAGACGTTGATGGCCTACCAGAGCGAGGCAAATCTTCCATCACATCTCGACCGCTTTTGAACGCTTTGTACCACTCATAAGCACGTGTTTTTGATAAAATCGATTCACCGTAAGCCTTCTGTAACATTTTCAGGGAGTCCGAACACGAAATTCCATTGGCGATGCAAAATTTAAGACAAACTCTTTGTTCGATATTTTTGTCCATTCTGAAATTCGCAATACACACTAGATATGATATTACTAAAACCAGCACTGTATTTAATATAAATAACAGAAGCTACTCAAACTCCGCGCCAAAATGGAAAACAGTTGTGCCAATCTAACAACAACAAAAAAAACAAAAATTTGAATTTGGAACCATAAACAAATCTTCCATTCCCGATACTTTTTTGACTGAATGTAAGGTGTTGTTTGACGGAGCACGAAGCTGGTCAAATTATATGTGATTTGGCTGATTTTTATGGGCGAACTGCAACTTTGATGGGTATGTAATCGTGTTACTGTGTTTTGTAATCTGTCTCAAGTAATATATTCACTCCATTTGCGATTTAGAGACCAAAAACAGGCATTGCGTACATAGCATATTTTTAGGTAAGATTGTCATTGAAAGTAAGAAATATTGTAGTACGACCTATTCTGTTGATACATTATCAGTTGCATTAGTATAATTCAGTCAAGATTTATCCCAATTTTGAATTTGAATTAATTGCTGTATGTCTATATTACGGTTGATAACTAAACTAAGTATGTCACTTTTGCATCAACTGGTCTGTCGACAATGAATAATTACTTGCAATATTTTATTAATTTTTTTATTATTTAGTTCTTAGTAACTCCATGTTAAATGATATCTTGTTAGTTAATATTTAACACTGAATAAATTTTAGTTAGGTATTGCAGTTATTCTTTCCATCCCATTCTTTGCCTGTATTTTGTGTCTAGGTATGTCTAAATGTATTGTAAAAGTATAATCAAATGTTCAACATAACTTTTTTTAAATTTCAGGCTCCAACCAACCCTCAGATAGTTGCAGGTGATAGCTAGAACTGTGATGGATTTTAATTGTAGTCTTGAAGTTCTACGCAAAATTTTAAATGCAATAGGCCTACAAGAAATGCCCTAGTAATATAAAATCGAGATTTGCCTGAAGAACTAAGGAAAGACATTATTTATCATTCTTCATAGGTAACCTGTATAATAAAGCATATTCTTTTGTATAGTAATTTTTCTCATTATTAACTTTATAAAATAGTTAAAATAATAGTTTCTAGCCTATTTTCCCTTTCTACTCCTCTTTGCCCCCTATACGCCCCTCCAAATAAACCAATAATCAAATCTTTTTTAATAATAATATTAGTATAGTTAGTAAATCAGTAGTTTCCGTGTAGTGACGAAGGAAGAATACAATATATCACCACCCCATCTCATCCCATGGGTGTCGTAAAAACCGACTAAGAGACTGTCCGTGAATATTATCTTTATGAAATAAAAAGAAAGAAAACTTGAAATAAAACCCTATACCAATACGTCTGGCCAGCGTGGTACCAGTAGGCCAAGTATCCAGTTATGATGATGATGAATTGATATATAAAATAACAGAATATTTTATAAAATCATCACTAACAAGTAACTATTTATGTTCCCGCAGGTCACAAAAAGTTGGCAATTTCTAAAAAGGGCCTTCAGCAGCATCACAGCTGAAACTTGGAAAAACAGTTGCCATCGCGTCGAGAAGCTCGAATCAGAATACTACAAGAGAGGACGTCACCTGTGGGCAAATACTGACGATAGGTAATAGCAGCAGCAAAGAAAGCTTTAGTGATGACGATGAAGGTGGCAACGAAAGTTATCTCAACATCGAATATTTAAAAAATCCTATGATGAAAGCGATGAATAAATCTCCTTGCTAACTGTGTACATGCGTTTTTATTACTCTGATTCAATCCGTTAATTTATTCTAATACCCATACCATTCTAATAGGTGAATTTTGACCCATGTAGTTTAGGGTTGGTGTATGAAATCGATTAAGAGATTTATCGATTTAGATAACAAGCGATTAATCGATAATCGATTATTATTTATAGTTTAGTTTTTTTAAGTTTGGTATAGGTACATGTGGCAGCAGCCATATAGTAGCAGCACTAAAATTAAAACCATAGAACATAATTGTTTTGCAGAAGTCATGTCAGTCACGTTATGGCTCATAATTCTTACACTAAATTATGTTACATTAAATGGCTCAAAACAACTGTCAAAATTTAAAATGGCTTGACTATAGTGCATATAAAACAGAAATAAAACATCGTCATCTAAAATGTTTAAAGGGCTAACACTACTTTACTTCTATATAGGTCATGTTATAACAATTATTCAAATTTCTCAATCACTTGGTTTCAACCAATGAAATGAATTATCTCATTATTATTATTTATATTTATTATTATTACATTATTATTTAGATTGAATTTGATATTAAAATATCAAATTCAATATAAAATAAAATAATTCAAATTTAATATATAACAAATTAATTCAAATTCAATCTAAAATAATTCAAATTCAATATAAAATAAAATAATTCAATATTAATATATAATCAAATTAATTCAAATATAATATAAAATCCAATTAATTCAAATTAATTTAAATATAATAAAAAATCCAATTAATTCAAATTTAATATATAATCAAATTAATTAATTTAAATTTAATGTAAAATCAAATTAATTCAAAATTTTAGCCATCTCAAGTATTTTACATAAATAATTACAGAGGCACTACATATGTATTTGAAAAGTCACAAGAAATACCTATTCTTTAAAATACGCTTCTTCCACTCTCCTACGTTTGCCGTGCCCGACAGGGTCCATGATGCTACTTATTATGTTAATATGTAAGAACCCTGTTACATTATGGTGTGCAATAAACGTATTGAGTATTGAGTATTATGAGTTGTGTGAATTTCTTACTTGAGTATTAGATATAATGTGTTTCAAAATTACTTATTTTATTTCAATAAATTACTAGTATGAAAACTATTTTCTCAGATTATATAGGGTTGCTACGTGTAGCACAGTGGCGGCCTCATTTATTTTCAGGACTTTATAGACAGAGTGTACTTTAAAAATATTTTAAATTATTAATACAAGAATACTAATTGTATGACAATTTGACAACTAAAAGTTAAATTAACCTAATTTTTAACGATTTTAAGGAACGAGAATTGACTGGTCGACCCTGACATTAAGTATTTTTCATTTTTGGTACACCACTTATTTATCTAGGGGATAATTTAGTTGAGCGACGTTTTTATTACTAGAAAACTTTATAAATGTGATTTGGTGCTCCCACTTTTGTGTACTACCTACAGGACGAATCTTCTAGTTTAAGATATTAAAAATTTATAGAATAGAATAGAATAGAATATTTATTTATTTTGCAAATATAGGTAGGTATAAAATACATAATATATTGATCCTTTAGTGCAATCCTTAGTTTTTATATGGTATACAATGGTTGCAGCACTTTGTTACGGTTACAAAATTGTTGTAAAATTATAGAGACGTCTAAAAAATGATGCTTTAGAGTTTGTTACGCCGCTTCTTCTCTACTAGCGCCTTGGAAGCGGTGGTAAAGTTTGGAAAACTTTTAATATGTAAACTTAGACTAAGTAGTTTTAAACTGACGTTATTTTGTAACAATTTGTTGAAAAATAAAGAAACTGAAACAGGCAGGTTTATACAACTATTGAAAAATAATATTTTGAGCAATAAATTGTATTCACATAACAAGGTGTGTTGTATCTATGTGGATGTATTTAGGATTGGATTACCTAGATTAGTATCTGCTAGTGATAGAAAACTGGAAATAAACCCAACGTAAACTGTATGGCCAACAGTACGGCACAGTTAAGCACTGACACAGGAGGAGGTCAATTCCTGCAGTGGAACATAGACAGGACTATTCTAATAAGATGTTATTATGTTTTTAACAATACTAGAGACCAAAATATTCACACCCCTCTTGTAAGCTGAGGATTACCAGAAAAAGGGTTTCCTTTTTCTGGTAATCCTCAGCGTTGGAAATTAATGTAGTGCCTCAGCAACTGTTTAGTTGCTACATTAATTTCCAACTTTCAACTGTTCAACAGATTACAGTTCAACAAATCTAAAAGATACAGTATGACGTTTCATATTTTTCAAACTGAAACAACTTTGTTCATGCGTACATTATTCAGTTTCGAAAACCTTTTTCGTAAAACCATGAATTTAGAAAGATTTTATTATTGTATCTAAAAATGTACAATTCTTAATATATAAATTAAATTGAAAACTTTCAAACAAAGCAAAATAACACATATTTACATAGTAAATAATATCTTAAAATTCTATTCTTGACCTCATTGCAAAGTCACGTAGTTAGGTTACTGCTCGTAGTGTTGCGACTCTTCGGATACACTTGTATGCAAAAAAATCGTTTACATATACGAAAAATCGTTATTATCGTTAGACGCGTAACTAACTATTACCTAAAACTATTACTCGACGTGGTCGAAGGTGACGGGGGCCAACTTATTAAGGTCTTAGTAGTGAATAAAAAAATCCTAAACATTACTTTTATTTAATTAATTATAATTAAAATAAAAGTAATGTTTGGAATTTTTTTTTATTCGCAGATTAGAGAATTTGCAATATGTGGTGTTTTTTTACAAAAGGTTCTACCCTTTACTAATAATGAAATTAATTATTAAAGTGTCTTAAAAATCGGATATTATCGTAATCGATCTCTTAAATTTCGGATATTATAGTAATCGATTTTTTTATCCCAACCTTATTATTCAATTTGTCAGAACTGTCATACCGTACCTATTAGATTTGTTGGACTTTAATAGTCTATATAATAGTATATTTTTTAAAGACTAAATTCGTGAGACAATAATGTAAGTATGTTGTTTCTTAAATCCGCCTTTTTGCATCATAACCATAAAATGAGATTCGAGGTTTCATTATTTATAGTCCCAAAGAAATTATTTCAATACTGTGAATAAATATAAATCATCATGAAAAGAAGGTATACATAGCAGAAGTGTGTGTCGCATAACTCTAATTATATGCTTATGAACTGGATTACTACTAGTTTACTTTAACTTAATTATAATTAGTATTGAATTAATGATTAATAGCATTGGATGTTCCTGTTCTACCATCCATTATAAACATTACTTTTAATGTTTATACACACACACACATAACACACGCGCGCGCGCACACACACACACACACGATTTTGTTTTGTTTTGTTAAATCAGAATAATTGTAAGATTCAAGCTCTCATTTTGTAAATTGAATAAAAACAAAGTTTTAGAGTTTAGACATAAATAATTAAATTACTCATAGTAAAGATGTAAACAAGGAAATCAAAGGTCACCAACCTTCATCTCCATTACCATATGTTTCATCATCAGTATGTAACTATTAGCAAAACAGTATTACACTAAACTGTGGTCACTTTCAACTTGTAAGGTGCGAAAATCTGATAGCGCAAAACTTAATCGTCCGACAGGTGTCATCAAGCGCAAATAGAACTTGTTTACTATTCGACATATTATTGTCTTACCTCAAAAACACCGAGACATCTGCCTAGTTTGCCGATGACTCCGGCTTCCTCGAGTACCTCTCGCATAGCAGTGACAGAGGGCTCCTCCTCCGGCTCTACGCCGCCGCCCGGCACTATCCAGTTGTCAGGACGCCGTGACGACGTCACCAGGAGCACCTACGCAACATTACAACGGACTACAGTACTGTCCATCATTACCACACCGACACTAGCACTTCAACAATACAAATACAACGCTAACCTCTGTTTCGGCATCAGAACGAACGCAGATACACGCCGCGCGACGTCTAAATCCTTCGTCGTCGTAAATCCGAATTGAATTAGGCTTCTCCTTCACCATTTTTTCATAAAACACGTAAACACGAACTAAACAGACGATCACAAACGATAAGCTGACATCAAATATAAAGTAAAACTATGAACCGAACGTAATTTTTTAATGATCAACAAACGCCATAACCGAAGTATCCTATGTTGAACGTATCCATTTTCTACTAATAAAGTTACACAACGTACATGTAAAATGAAACTATAATAACAATAACGCTACAATTAGAGCAATATTTCAGCTATAACTAGCTTTTGATCGCGTATTTTAAGCCCATGTTGAATGGTGCCTGACGTTTTATTTCTTTGCGAAAATCGAAATAGGTTTGGAAAGCAATAGGGACTCTACTATCAGCTGACAGCCGGAAAACGGAAGCCGTATTGCTGTTGCGTGTTTTTTTTTGCAAATGTTGTTATACTAAAATTTTATAGACGCAAAAATGTCTGGTTTTCTTGGAGTCCAATAATTCCTGAGAGCCTCAATTATAACAACATTTTTGTTCCTTTGAGTGAGAGATAAATTAGAAGCATAAAATAATTTTAAACAAATAACAAGCTTCAATTTTTATAACCATACTCCATAATTCTCGGTGAACACCCCGTGCGTGAGACGTCTCTGTCTTGTTCTTACTAAAGAACAATAAATTCAAACAGAGTTTTGGACAAAAAAATACATGATGCCTCACAATATTTTTAATAAGGGACTATTAAATTATTTTTTGTGTAGTAAAAGAATCAATTAAGACTTATATATAAAATAAATAATATAATCATCACATCCTGATAGAAAAATCTTAATTTGTAAAAGTAGCGTCTGTAGGACTGTATTCTTGTTGTGACGTAAAAAGTACGTAGATATAATCTGTGGTAAAAAAGTTATGAATACAAACAGGCAGTCTATAATACTCTATAAGAATCAAAGAGTATAATAATATATTGGGTATAGAGAAGCGGCTTCTATAAATATTTGACAGCCAAATTTGAACAGTGGCTCTCTCTGATATCATGTCCGCGGAACTAATCTAAGTATATAGACGTATACGTATACATATGTATGGTACCTGTACGTATTATAGGTATACTTATGTATGGTATCTGTACGTATATAGTTATACTTATGTATGGTACCTATACGTATTATAGCTATACCTAGCTATTTTTTAGTATTTAGGTGGAGTTTGCAAAATGATGCATATTTAAAAAAGATTTCAGGTTTATCAACGTATATTTTTTGAGGTTTGTAGATAAAAATTCTATAAAAAAAATAACTACATGATAATTATGTCAATAGAACAAAATTCTGTAATGTTCCTTAAATTATGTGCAACTATGTTCCTTAAATGATAATTTAAGGAACATATTTGCATACAATATGACAATTTGTAAGATGCTTATTTAGACAATATTTCGCTCTTAAAGTGTATCTAAGAGAAGTACATACTCTGCTGAAATCTTTTTTATTCTTATAATGCCAGAAAATACTTATTAACGAAAAATAAATAATTAAACAAAGTGTTTTATTATGTCATTTATTGGTGGTTTTAAAATGTCTATGCTTATTATAATATCGTTGTGCATATAATTTTAATTCATCCTCACCATCATATGTAAGCTTGCCAGCTAATATACGGTTTATAGATCTGCACCAACTGTAGATTATTATATTTGAGGTTACATCAATAAAATAATGTTTTAATTTTTCTTTATGTGTTTCACATTTAAATGGAAATTTCACAAACAATTCTACATGCAATTTTATTGATTTTTTTAAACCTGTCTTAGGCACATCTTTTTTTAAATGTGAAACACATATGTTTTGAATATCTACAAAGCATTCATTTATTTGCGCAGAGGGATAACATAACAACTTTTTGTCGGAGTAATATTCTTTTGCTCTAATGTAACAGTTCATATCTGTTTCTTCTGACGACAATATACATTTTCTACAAGTTTTGCAGTCTTTAATTACATTTTGAAGACATTTTCTAAGGACCCAGCCACAAACATAATTTCTTTGCCCTAAATCAACGTCATCTTCATTTGTACAAACATCTATTCTAATATTAACTTTATCTTCAACGGGAATTTGACTGATTGTGGGAGAATCTATTTCTTTGGAAGTATCGGTATTGGGGGCTGTAAAAAAATCTAATGTCTGAAGGAAGCTATTACTATAATCTGCTTCACAGTTTGCTTTACTAGAATGGTAAGGTGTATTTAAATTATTTAATAAAAGGGTTTTAAATGCCCCTTCAAAAGCTACAGCATTAGGTGCTGTATTTCTTGCCCCACAATTCCGAATACTCCCAAAGAAATTCTCAACTGGGTCCTGGTTAAAATTTCTTGTGAACATAGAGTCAAAAGAATATCGCTGCGACAAAATCATCCACAACTCTTGAATGCCTTCAATAGTTTTAATAAAGTTGGTCACAGATGGTACCACCGATTCGCTTATTTGAACTTTACTGCCTACTTTTCGGCACATCTGAAATTTCAAAGTTTTGAAATATTTAATAGCTTTTTGCCACAGGTGATGGTGAGGGCTGTTCCTTCTTACAGGCCCTTTGTATACTTTGCCATTTGGGACTTGAAATGAATTACAATTTAATGAATCAAACAAATTGTCGACAAGTAGGGTGATGGGAATGAGATCTCGACATTCGGCAGGCAAATTTCCTCTAGCCGTCAAATGCTCTGTTGTTACCGCTACACTATGGCTGAATATTTGTGCAGCCGTCTTTACCCTCATTTTTTTCATTTTTTCTGGATACACATGTTCTTCGGTAAGCTTTTGTAAGCACCTTAGCTCGCCAAAAGATTTATCTGCTAAATACAGTTGCTGGATGTATTCCCATTTAACAATTTTTGTTTTATTATTGTCTTCATGATCAACATAAATCATATTTTTATTCAGTAGATTATTCATAAGTCCCTTTAATAAATGAGGAACATCAAACAAAGGAATAATTTTCTTTCTATTTAACTCAATAAAATTATGAGGCACATCCTTCCCTTTTCTTAAATAATTACCTCTTGTTTCTTTAAGGAGCTCGTCTATTGCACCTACATTTACTGTGCTTTGGTCACATATGGTGGCTAACACAGTTAGTCCGCTTTGTTGCACATTTTTTATCACATCTTTAATAATAGATTTTAAATCAAATCTATTCAGTGAGTTGGTGAAATAGTAGGCCACAGGCTGTTTAAAAGCCTTCCTTACACCAGTAACCATAAAAACAAGAGCATGGTTTGCCACTTGATTGGTTCCAACAGTGGTAAATCCGCGCAGTTCATCTTTTGATGAGTCATAATGTAATTGAGGCGTTATGGACATCTCATCAAAATTGACTGAGCATAGTCTGTCTTCTGCATCAAATTTGGAAACTCTCTCTTTTAACCTCTCGAAAATAGTTTTGTTAATGCCGGCACTTAAAGCTATTTTAGCAAGCAGCTGCTTTAATGCCTTTGTTGAAGGCAATATGAAATATTTCGACATTAAGCCATAACATTTTGGACTTCTTTTAAATAAAGATAAGGATAGCACTTTCTCTTCAATGCTGAACCGCCGTCCAGTTGGTTTTTTATGAGGCTGATAATATTGCATGTGTGCAAATATTTTAGCAGCTGGTGTCATATTCTTGACAAGTTTTTGAAAATCCGATTTATTGTATAGTTTTTCAGCATTTTCAAGTCGTGACTGCAAGTCCTTGGCACGATTTCTAAAGCGGTACATCTGCCTTTTTAAGTTCTTAATGTTACGTTGGTAGACCCGAAGTTTAGAAGCTATTGCAACTGGAACCGATTGAGTACTTTTCCAACCTGAAAATATAGGATAACATTAAAACAAGAAGATAATCCATACATTTAATTTAACAAAAAAATGTCAAGGATAAATAAATGAAATGAAATGAAATGAAATGAAATGAAATTTATTATTAAATAAATGTTAATTTGTCACATAATGCATACAAATTACATAATACGCCGACCCCATATGAATTGGGATAGGAGCAGGAGAATAACGCAAAGATCTACAGATACTCTTCAAAAATAATTTATATGCTTACTTTTAATTTTTCGACAACCCATCTGTTTGCAATAATTATTGTGCTCTACCAAAATGCTACAGGAAATTTCAGGTTCATCTGAAAACAAAAAAATAGTATTAAAATCTTATTATAGCCACTGCTTGTCCTATAACATAAGATAAATCGTTTATCAATTTAAGAACATATTTTTTCCTTAATTTAGTATTGATAAAACTAACAATAATTCTAAATAATTTTAGTAGAAGATTTCAGAATGGATTGTTAATTTAAATAACAAGCATATTATTGTGGTTTATGTTTGCCAAACAATACACATTTGGGGCTAATTATTATAACAGTCTGTTTCATTTTGTTGTATTACACCTACGTTGTATTGCCTTACAATTATTACCGTAAGATGTTTTTTAAAATCCTTATAGGTTTAGGTAATAGGTATCATCCTAGATAAATATTTGCATTAGCTTAGACCAAGTTACCAGGTGGAAGGTCTCTTCAGCAAGAGGTTGTCTAGGTGGGTACCACTGCTCTACCCATTTAATCCACCTCGAAGCAGTAGTGTGAAAATATTAATGTGTTGAAGTGGATGGGTACTAGTAGCTAGAGTAATTACAGGGCTATCAGATTTTACAACTTATGTCTGTGCTGGCTGTGCCCTGACATGGCTGATGTCAGGGCGAGTGGTGTCGGCCACTTACCATTATTGCTTTTTATTGCATTTAACTTAAGAAAATAAAAAATGTCTAATTTTGGCAGTTATGTTCTATTTTTATGCAATGTAAGATATCAAGATAGCTTCATTGCCATAGTGGCTACTACAAAAATAAAATATACCTGCTGTTGTCTGGTATCCATCTACTAATTCAGAGTGTTCAAGAGATTGTTCACGCTGTGCACTTGCTGTAGTATATGGTTCCGTGTGGTCATTACTGTCTAAAATGAAAATAATTATATTTTTTATATATTGGTTTTGCTTAATTACAGGTATTCCACATAACAAATTTACATTCTGCATGATAAAGTCATATCACCAAATTATATAGTGCGCTAATAATAAGGAAGAGGATATTTAGACTAAGTGTGTTTGGAAATATGGTTGAGATCACGAATAGCCCATCATCTGCCTATTAACATCTACAGCTGGGCAAAGGCATTCTCCAATTATCTCCATCGCATACCATCCTGTACCTCCCTCATCCATCTACAACCCACCTTTGCCAGGTCGTTGTTTTTCAGGTTCATAAATGGCGAGCACGCACAGTAATAAAACTGCAATAGCATCAAATTAATGCCATAGTGGCTACTAAGTGTCACTAAGGTGTATTATATGAAATAAAAAAAAAACATTTTCACTACAAAAATAAAATATACCTGCTGTTGTCTGGTATCCGTCTACTAATTCAGAGTGTTCAAGAGATTGTTCACGCTGTGCACTTGCTGCGGCATATGGTTCTGTGTGGTCTTGAACATTACTGTCTAAAATGAAAATAATTATATTTATATTTTTTATATATTTGTTTTCCCTTAAAATGTGTTTTTTTTACCTATGTTAGTCTTGGCCTAAGACAGGTATTCCACAACCACATAACAATTTTACATTTAGTCTGATGAATAGCCCATCTCAATATCAATATCTGCCAATTGACGTCTACAGCTGGGCAAAGGCCTCCTCCAAATATCTCCATCACATGCGATCCTGTACCTACCTCATCCATCGACAACCCATCTTTGCCAGATCCTTGTTTTGGTTCATGAATGGCGTGTACATAGAAATAATCATGTTCATGCACACAAATATTTGCATTAAGCAGGAATCGAACCCGAGACCTCTGCATAGCAGTCATGTTATATAACCACTATGCCACAGAGGTCGTCAAAACTGTAACTACAGTTGCTCTCTTTTTGTAAGACAAGTTTCTTTTTATTTATTATTATTTATGTAATTATTATTTGCGGGTTTACCTAATATTCTAAGATAATTGTTCAGTACTTCAGGGTTCTGTACAGATTGTTCACGAAATGCTCTTGTTGAAACAGGTGGTTCATTTACAGTCTGAACATTTGTAGTGTTGTCTGAAACATTAAGCATGTTTTGTAGTTAGTGTTTATTTGTAGGGTCTAATACAATTTCCTAATAAATTAACTAATATAATATAAATTTACTAATATAATACAAAAATATTATACTATAAGTTGCATAGGAAATCTTGCTATAGGGTTGTTTATATTACAAGTTGTCAGGACAAGCAATTAAACAGGCAGTTATACAGTTTTTCATATGGAATTATTTTAAGTGATTGTGATTTGATTACATCCACCAGTACATGTCCACTGCTGGACTTGGGCATCCACCAAAGACGACTATTTGCTGTCATGTTGTGTCTTTAACAACCTGATGATATACTACATTATTGGTCCGCTATGAGATCTTGCTTACCAGACACAAAAGTATAAAATAGATCTAAATACAATAATTTTAGAATAATATAAATCAGAAAGGCAACTCTTATAATTATCTTTCTACAAATTGCAATATATTTTAACTCACCTCGCAGAAAGAGTGATGGTATTGCCAATGCATTTAGACGGTTATTGCGATTTCGATCCCTTTCTGTAAAATGTTTATCACACACTCTCTTCTTCTTGTAATCAAAATCACATTCATCTTTACCACCAACAATCCGAACCCAAGCTTTAAATTGCTCAGGAAATTTGTTAGGGTTTGGAAATGAGTGAAGTACACCCTCTGGAAAAATGAAAGTGGCATAAATCCTACTATTATACTTAATGTAGTATTACCTTTTATAGATTACCTAGTACATCTTTATGTATTTAGGTAATTGACTGAGAAAATAGATCATATCATTAACTATACAAACAAAAGACAAACCCTAACATTAAAGAATGCAGTCAAGATGATAAGTAAATTATTAAAATATATATAGTTGGCCTGGAACTAAAGTGGTCCATTTGACAACAGAAAACATTTTCAGTACCTAATCAAAATACAGGTACATGTTACATACTGATAGTTAGTTATTATTTTTTATTTAAATATCAGTTAATACAAAGTGTTATTTTTTTATAACCTTACTTAGAAGACAAATAGACTCTTGACCTTTTTTCTCAGTTTAATTTATTGTTTTTAAGTTCATAGATCCATTTAGCCACAAATGTTGGTTGGATTGTACGAAACTTTTTTTTCTAACTGATTTTGTTTCGTACTAACTGATAGATAGACCAATTTGGTTCCAGGCTAGCCAGATATAGATTGGGAATATCAGCTAAGTCCTGCTTTGCGCCCCCAAGGGTACACTGACCTAAGGTTCCGTTCTAAATATAACTAATTGTAGTTAATATGAATTAAAATCATTAGATTAATATACTCACTTGTTGGCGTACATCCAATAGCACATCGCCTAGGCATTTTTACAAAACAAGATAAATTAGTTCTATTATGTATACAAAACACAATGCAACACGTGGATATGAGTTTTTCAGGTGAAAAACTAGACAATAAAAGGGAGGAGGGCGGACCTCAACTCGACCTAATATATCGTAGCTTTAACCCAACCGAAAATCTCTCCAAAGTAACAAAAAACAATGAAAACTACAAATCTGCGCACTCGCCGAAAGTAGTAACCACTAACCACCATTTTAAATTTTCTTGACCGGTAAGTGAAACAAATGTTGCCAAAAAAAAAAAAAATTGCCTGTTTCTGATCTAAAATTTTAAATACAATAGTACAATCAATAACATTTTAACTTGATATTCCCAATGTGTGTATAAAATGTAATTACTTAATTTTATATTTATTTGGTAAAAGAAATCTATTGTAAACAATAATCAAAAAAAGGGTATCAGGTTAGCGCCATCTTACAGTTCTGATAGTACTACGTGGGAAGCCAAGTTTAAAAGGACCATCTAAGAGATGGATGAAGTGTATGTGTCAAATCTGTCAAAGATAGGGCGCCACCGATTTGTTCCGTACCGTTACCCCCCTGATAAGAATGAAGTTTTGTGGTTTGTTTATGGTTTATCGTTATTTCAAATCGTGCTTGGTGTTGTTTTTGATTGTTATTACATTTTATTAATTTAGTTCTTTTTCAGGTGTCATGGGTAAGTTTAAATAATGGATACGTAATTTAATATAACTGAAATACGTTGTACTAAAATTATGTTAAATATTTACTGTCTTTTAATGAGGTCATCATAAGTGTTTATTAATTTAAGTTTTGTCGTTAAATGATTTCAGAGGATAGCTTCGACTTGGGTAAGCTGTTAAGGAATCACCAAAAGAAACACAAAAGCAGGCCTTCGCAGTTTGGAAGTGTAGCAGGCGGGGTGTGTTCAGCAATTACATTTTATTAAACATTAATTTTATTGTTAATCTCAATCATGCATGAGGAAAAATCCTCTTCTAATCGTACTAATGTAGGTATGCTATGGTGTATTCATTTTGATATACTGTGCAAGTAATGATTTAGCTAAATTTTGTAAACAATACAAGTTATTGCTAGTAAACTTTTAGTTCTTTACAGTTGATTCAGTTCTTGTATATTAGGTACATTCTTCATTATCATTATTAGCAAGATATGTCAACATGAATACACCAAATTCATACTTTGCAATGATACTTACCTCTCATTTATAGAATAAACATGTATTGCAGGTACAAAAAAGGCTTGAAACTAACTTAAAACACAGAAAAAGTAGTCGCCTTACCTTCTTTGATAATATAAGAAACTTAACACAATGTGAAAGTCCTGCTCCAGTGTCTAATGTTCAGACAAAGATAGAACACAGAAGACAACAACTGCAGAAATGGAAAGAGCAAAAAGAGAAGCAGAAGAAAGAGCAGGCGGCACAGAAGAAGAAACCTTTCATAGCAGGTGTTCCTCACGCACCTCTCAAGTTTGTACCTCCACCATCTATCATTAAACCTAAACCTAGCACCTCAGGTAGAGTAACAAGATCTCAGTCTGCAAAAAACACCAATAATGCAAAAGATACTAAAGTTGAAGCAAAACAAACTTCAAAATCATTTGCACCCAAAAATGCTTCCTTTAATCCACCTCAACTAAATAATACTATCAAACTTCCCAACTTTCCTCCTAGTAATAATAAAACAAGGAAGACAAATCAGGTAAACCAAAAATTTACATTTGAGCCTATTATACCTCGTGCACAAAATGAAAATAAACAGACAAGGTCAAAAACGGTTAAGCCAGTCAGCCAATCAGAAGGCAAACCAGTGCGCAAACAGTCTGAGCGTGCAACTAAAGCCAAAGCAACAAAAACAAGTCCTAAAAAGACCAAAGCTTTTAAAGGTCTTTTACAAAGCAGCTCATCAAGTGACATGGATGTTATTGTAGAAGTTTCACCAATCAGGAAAAATAAAATAACAAGAACATCATTACCAGCACAAAATTCACCCATTCTTGTCAGTAAAACTCCTAGAAAATCAATGCAAAAGGAAACAAAACATGTCACTCCAAAGAATCCAGTACCAAAGAGTGAGTCAAGCTCAGAAGAAAGGTTGAGGTCTCCTAAGTCATTGGAAGAAACTCTGAGTTCTCCTGAAAAGAGGGAGGAATCTAAAATAAGTCCTTGTGTCACTATGTCCAGAGGTAAAGACAATGCTAGAAGAGAAATGAAAAAGAAACTTGATGAAGGTAAGATAGTAGTATACATTTGTTTTAACTTATCTATGTAAGACTTGCATGTGAGCAGAACTGTTCCGATATAATACCACCCTTATGAGAATACATCCCATTGGTAGCCAAGTTAGATCAGCGTGAACTAACTGACTTCCTCAGACCGATGGAACCTTAACTTATTTATGTATCTGTTTATGCACTTGGAAGTCAGACCCTTTGTATAATTGGTTCTTGAATTTATTCTTTCTTTATTAACTGCTGCTGACCCCTAAAGACACATTTGACCATTAAAGGTTTACTGAGAACAAAATAAAGAAATTTATTCTTTAAAGTATTTTAAATTTGATCATAATATGAAAGTATATTAAAAAACCATAATTATTAAGTTTTTGAGGCAGCAGCAGCCTTTTTTTAATAGATGAATATTACAAAAAAATAATTTAAGATTTATTATTTTTTTTCATTTCTTTTATTTTCTTATCTTATTTCCGCTTTCTATAGAATTAAATATTGTTTTAATGTTGTAGGTTTGTTAGATGAAGATGCAAGTGACATGGATAGCGTTGATCATTTCCGTCAGCAGCTAGCTTCCGAAATTAAGCGCATGACGGAGATGTGTGAGACCTGGGACAAAATATTGGAACAGACAGTTTTACCAGATTCTATACAGGTAAATAAGATAAGATAATGTTTATTCAGGAAGCTTATGACCTATAATTTACATGGTATATGAATTTTACTTAGTTCACATTTATTTTATTTACCTGAACTAGGTAAAACCTGTGTTTCGGGTAATAATATATTTTTAAATTCTAATAGGATATGACTTCTTCATCTGACTAGAAGATAAATAAAAAAGAAACAAATAAATATTTCTCACACATTAACACAACGCCATCTAGTCCATAGATAGTTTATAAAGTTTTAGCCTCAGCTAGTGTATCATCATATTTACCAATACAACCATAGACATATGCCTCTTCCAAATATTCCCGCTCTACATAGTCCAGTGAATTATGCCATATCTATATGTTATACATATATTATTCTATAGTGTTCATATTATTATAATAATATAATTACAACCTTATGCCACTTGACTTTGTGGTGGAGATTGAGGCATTACAATGCGATTGTTGATACATTTTGTTTTATTATTTGTATTGGCTAACCAGTTCTATAGCCAGAAGAAACATTCCATAAATAAGATATCTAACATTATAATGTGTGTATGTACAGGAAGGCGTGCTGTCGGCAGTAGGCCAGGCTCGCCTGCTGATGTCACAGAAGCTCATGCAGTTCGCGACGTTGGTGGAGCGATGTGCCGCCCCCGACCCCGCACACGCGCTCGTGACCCCGGCCGACCTGAGGGGGTTCTGGGACATGGTGTTCATGCAGGTATTTATACAAACATTTATAGTTACAATCCAACATTACATAGAGGGATGGACATATACATAGAGGGATGATCCATCCATATTGCATTAAGAAAATAGTGAGCCATAGTTATCCAGAGACTTACCCCCGGTTTATGAATGACTGATCAAGTAAAAATCAACTAATCAAGTGTCAAAACTATCATTATCAGGAACTAAAATGACAGTTTTGATACTTATTAGAATACTAAAATAAATGCCTCTCCCCTTGACTTCCACATGTCTATTGCCAATGAAAACCAGTGTTTCTGTGCCTTGCCTAGCTTCTCTTGCCTGCTCTTAAGCTAATATCCAATTTGTTTTCGAACCTCTTGCCCTCCGCGCACCTATAACCGCTCTGATGAAAAGGGTATGTTTATCTTCACAGAAGTACATTGTCCTCAGCTTGAGGTATGTTTGCTCAACTTACCGCCACCCATTGGTGTTCTGACTACCGTTGCAGGCTCTGGGAGCGCGAAGGTATGCACTATGTGGATCAGTTGCAGGACCGCAGAGCGCAAAAACTGAGCGAACCTAATCGATACCCAGGTTTACGTGGCCTGCTACGACGCCAATTCGTTAATACCGGGAACCACTCTATCCTTATTCTAGCCTACAGTTCGTCAGTCATACATATACACTTATACATTCAAGAAAATCCATGAGCAGTTTCTTGAGTGTTCTTATAATAATCATGATTGTATTTAAAATTAAGGTTGAGAATATAGACATGCGTTTCAAGAAGCTTGAAGAGTTACGTTCTCGAGGCTGGATTGAGGAGAAACCAGTGGAACAGAAAAAAGCGAGGGTAGTTAAGCCAGTGAGGAAAGTGACAAAGCCGACAGGTGGAGCTAGCCGTCTACGTGATATGATTGCAGGTATTTTGGTGTTATTGTTTTAATTGTCTTTTCCCTTTTCAAATGTTTGTATTTTCCGCAAAATAGATTGGTTTGTCCGCCTTTTCCTAAGTATTTTCTTTTTATGACATTACTGTGACAAAAAAAAGTTCCTCTGCACTGCACTGCGCTTAACACTTTGGCTCAATTTATACCGCCGCGGAAAGAAAGTTTTTGTACATCTCATAATGAACTTTATGTCAAGAAGTGTATAACAAACAAACTAACTACGAGCCTAAAAAAAGTCGCGCGCCTTCAAAAACTTCCATTCGTTCCATTTCGCGGCGATATAAATTGAGCCTTTAAGATAAAAATTGTTAAGTCCCATAAAAATTAAACATAATCTCATAATACCAATAACTAGCACGTTAATGTAATGCAATGATCCCTGAACCTTATTTCTATTTTCATGTACATTTTAGCTGCCAGAAAAGCTAAGAAAGAACAAGAAGAGGCTCCAGTACCAAAGATTGTCGAAGAAGTAAACGAGAGTAAGACATTCGAGGCAGGTTTCTTCAGTGTGAGGTCACCCATCCGTTCCCCGGCCCCGCGATCGTCAGCATCATGCACTCCTGTCAGTAAAAACAGTCTACTTAAAGTTGTGCTGTCTAATGAGGCTAAGAAATCTGCTAGTAAGGTGAGTTGTGAATTCTATTTCCATCTTTTAATTTAGATGTCAAATTGTTCTTTGTTTAAATATATTAATCAACTTGGCGACCGCGCACCGGGAAGCGCAGGGTGGGGAGACCCCTCAAATGGTGGACCGACGACCTGGTTAGGACGGCGGGAAGCCGATGGATGAGGGAGGCACAAGACCGCGCAGGGTGGAAACGTTTGAAGGAGGCCTATGTCTAGCAGTGGGCGTCTATAAGCTGATATGATGATGATTAATCAACTTTTCTATGGTGAAGTTTGCATGCAATATGTTCAGAGGATGGGGCCTCAGTGTATTTCTATTGTTTTAGGAAAATTGCCTCTTTGAATTATCGCGACAGCTAAATCACCCAATATTCCCAGTTAATTTATGTGTTATTCACTAATAGTTACTTTGAGCCTGGATGATCATTATATCCACTAAATGTTATGTTTGTAAAAGTCTCCGCGACACACTGCATGAGCCCTATTGCAAATTTTTAAACAAAAGAATAATTATAATAATCCTGCAATGAGAAAAGTAGCTAAACTCATATTTACCAGCATTTTTTATCCAATTTAAAATTATTATTATTTTATTTTTTAATTTTATATTTATACTTATATACCTAATATTGACGACCTCTGTGGCGCAGTCGGTATACTACATGGCTGCTACGCAGAGGTCTCGGATTCGATTCCCGCTCAATGCAAATCTTTGTGTGCTTGAACATGATTGTTTGCATTGGTCTGAGTGTTTTCTATGTATAATATGTATGTATTTACAAAAACAAAAGTATTTAAGTATGTTTATCCGTTGTCTAGTACCCATAGTACAAGCTTTGCTTAGTTTGGGACTAGGTGCCGATGTGTGAATGTGTAAGGATTATTTATTTATATGCTCACGAGTTGTATGTTAACTTACAGAGCAGCGCATCGTTCGCCATGCTGCGAGCTTCAGTGTTGGGCAAGAATGTAGATTATGAAGGAATTGCTCCCATACCGGTATGTATTATTCTATATTGTTTTATTTTATACAGGGTGTCCCAAAACGCGACGTCAACCCGAAACCAGGTGATAAGGCAAGTCACGCTGGTTATCAGAAATATAAAATAAAAATAGGTAAAAAAACTTTTTAAGTTAAACGGTTTTATGTTAAACATACATTGCAATGTTTAAGATAAATGTACTAAAAACCAAAAAATAATATAAACATATGCATAGACTAGACTAACATAAAACCGTGGGGCACGTCAATTGTCTACAATCATTGATTAAAATGTTTCTAATCTAATCCATTGAAACAATGCCAGACAAGGCAAGAACAACACCAAAACACAATACCACAACCGAACCCCTACAAACCAGCACATACAATGTAAGAACATCATCAACAAGGGAATATGCTCAAAATCCAACAAAAAGAAATAATCAAAAACTATGTATAGCAACTTTAAACACAAGGACTCTCAGAACAGATGATAGACTATTAGAACTGGAATATGCATTACAAAGATTAAACTGGGATGTTATAGGATTAAGTGAAGTACGAAGACTAGGGGAAGAGGTGAGGAACTATGAAGAATACATATTCTATTACAAGGGGGAAACGAAAGGGTTACATGGTGTAGGCTTTATGGTCAAGAAGCATCTACAAGAGGCTATAATACAATTTAGAAGTAAATCGGAAAGAATTGCTATTCTGGATTTAACTATCCAAGACGGAAAAGAGCCATGGTCCATAATACAAGTATACGCGCCTACAGAGAATGCAAGTGAAGAAGAAAAAGATATATTTTATACATCACTAAAAGATACTATGGAAGAAACTAACAAAAATAAAATTGTAATGGGAGATTTCAACAGCCAAATCGGTAGCCAACAAAATGGAGAAAGTAATACTATAGGACTGTACAGTCAGGGTAGGCGCAATAAAAATGGACAAAGACTCGTTAATCTTGCTCTTGAATACAACTTAAGGATAATGAACACCTATTATAAGAAGAAAACAAGCAGGAAATGGACATGGATCTCACCTGATAGTAAAACCAAAAATGAAATTGATTTCATATTAACAAACACCCCAAGATTCTTCAATGATGTAGGCATAGTAAACCAGCTAAACTTCAGTACAAACCATAGAATGGTCAGAGCCACTCTAGCATCCACAAACAAGAGAACAAGAAAACACATAAAAAACAAATCAGATCAAATAATAACCCCCATTCCAGACAACATCCTTAATAAAGTAAAAGGACAGTTAAAAAATATCAAAAATGATAATTCAATTCAGGAAAAATACAATAGATTTGAAAAAATACTAACTAACCTAGGAACCGAAATGACACACATAAGCAATTTAAACAAAACAGACAAAATAGGAAATAATGCAAGAACCCTTATAAAAGAACGAGCAAAATTGTTTGTAGACAGAAAAAATAATATTAGAAAAATAGAAACATTAAGTAAACAAATCACATCAAGTATAAGAGCCCATAAAAAAGAAACACGCTTCAACAGTATTAAATCAGAAATTGAAAAAACAGGTGGAATCAAAAGAGTACTGAAGAAACTTAAAGATCATTCGAATTGGATACCGAAAATGAAAGGAAAAAATAAAGAAAACAAGGAATATACAACATCAAAAAGAACAACCATCAGCAAGATAGCGACGAATTTCTTCATAAATCTTTACAGTGCACCTGAGTTATCAGCACCACCCGAAAACCTAAACATCGAAGAAGAGGTCCCTCACATACTTGAAAGCGAGACAAGGCAAGCCATATTAACACAAAAGAATTACAAATCCCCTGGAGAAGATAGAATAACCAACGAACTTCTAAAAGCGTCACTAGGTGCTATAGTAAAGACGCTTACTAGTCTATTTAATGAAATTATAGATAGTGAAATTATCCCAGAACAATGGACAAAGTCAACTATAATACTAATCCACAAAAAAGGTGATAAAGACAAAATAGACAACTATAGACCCATCAGCCTCATGACTAATATATACAAAGTCTTTTCAAAAGTGATACTAGGCAGGCTCATTAAACAACTAGATGCAGAACAACCAAGAGAACAAGCAGGTTTCAGAGCTGACTTCTCAACAGTTGACCACATACATGTAGTTAAACAAATAATAGAGAAATACAACGAATAGAGAAATACAACGAATACAGAAAATCATATTATATTTCTTTTGTGGACAAAGCATTTGATTGATAAAGCATTTGATTCCCTATCTCACAACTACACAGCTATACAGGGTTACAGGAAAAGTCGTGCTAGATCCGTTAAGGGCGTGGAGTACCCATCATTTCTGACTTATTTTACTATTAAACACCCTACCCTAAACTTAACCCTTTTCGAGATATTCGACTTTTAATTTTTTTATGAAAAATTGCCGATTCTTAGGCTACTAAATTATTTTTTTATTTTTTTGTGTATCTTAATATTATTATTATTGCTTTTTTACATGGGTAATAAGATGCTTTAGGACGTCAATAATTAAAATAGTGCATAAGTTAATTGAATGGACCGTAGTAGACAAGTAAAGGTTAAGAAAAACAAGAAAATATTGGAAAGGTTATTTTTCTCTAAGCCATAACTAAAAAAAACATTATGGGAATTGTTCGGCAGATGTTTTTCTAAATATCTACGTTTCATCAGCTATCTAACGAGGTATAACAGTCTAAGGTTTGTATAACATTTCGTGGAAAAAAAGTGGTTTAGACGCTAAAGGTAGCAGGTCTAACGGTCCCGCGTTTATTGTCCTTGAAGTTGAAACCAGACAAAGTAAAGATTTATGTAGGTGCGAATGAAAGAAAAAATATGGGAATACAACAGGGGGTATTGTTTTGGTTGTCAGTCTGCTTTTGTGCTTCGTACATAGTAGATGTGATATCGTTTTGCTCTTTTTCTCGACTTGGCTGTGATTCTGGACTATTTCTTCTGATTTGTGACTACTGTGCGTGTTAACCGGACTCTGAATTGTACCTGTGATACAGAAGTGTTGAAGATGACGTCCTACACACCTGAGGAATATGCTGATATGCTTATTTGTTACGGATACTGCCGTTGTGTGTCTGCGCAAGCTCGCAATGAATACATAACTCGCTACCCTGGTCGTAGTACCGGATGTGGCCGTTTTTGACAGAGTTTATCGAGCCGAATCCAGTTTCGTCTGTAGAAGACTTAAGAGAAAGGATTGTGGATGCAGCAAACAAAATAAGGATCACGTTGACCACTAGAGTAGTGAAGACTGGTCTCCGTAGAAGGATGCGACAATATGTCAGAAATAGAGGCGGCCATGTCAAGAACATGACCTGTAAACAATAAAAACTTATGAGAAAACCTCAATAAATAACATTTCATGCTCACGTATTGTTTTATTTTACTATTTAGGGCTAAGTAATAATTTTCTTTCTTCTTCTCTGTCGCCTATAAAACTAACTTTTTTTCCACGAAATGTTATACAAACCTTAGACTGTTATACCTCGTTAGATAGCTGCTGAAACGTAGATATTTAAAAAAACATCTGCCGAACAATTCCCATAATGTTTTTTTTAGTTATGGCTTAGAGAAAAATAACCTTTCCAATATTTTCTTGTTTTTCTTAACCTTTACTTGTCTACTACGGTCCATTCAATTAACTTATGCACTATTTTAATTATTGACGTCCTAAAGCATCTTATTACCCATGTAAAAATGCAATAATAATAATATTAAGATACACAAAAAAATAAAATATCTCGAAAAGGGTTAAGTTTAGGGTAGGGTGTTTCATAGTAAAATAAGTCAGAAATGATGGGTACTCCACGCCCTTAACGGATCTAGCACGACTTTTCCTGTAACCCTGTATAAAGCCTTGGGTAATCAAGGTATAGAAAACAAATATATAAGACTTATACAAAACATATACACCAACAGCATGGCCAAAGTACAATTAGAAAAAGTTGGAGAGGAATTTAAAATCCAAAAAGGAGTCAGACAAGGGGATCCCCTTTCTCCCAGACTTTTCCTAGCAGTGTTGGAAGAAATATTCAGAAACCTAGATTGGGAAGGAGAAGGGTGGGGGATAAACATCAATGGAAGAAGAATGTCACACCTACGATTTGCAGATGATTTGATACTGTTTGCAGAAGACCCAAACACCTTGCAGGAAATGCTTTCACAACTAGCAACAGAGAGTCTAAAAGCAGGCCTAACCATGAACACAACCAAAACAAAGGTTATGACCAACTGTCTTTAACAAAAAATCTGTGTAAATAACCATGAAATTGAGTATGTGAAGGAATATGTCTATTTAGGTCAAATAATAGCACCAAACTTGCAGATGGACAAAGAATTGCAAACACGAGTAAACAACACATGGGCTCGCTACTGGTCACTGAAGGAAATATTTAAGAACAGAAACACCCCAATGCCAATTAAGCGCAAGGTGTTTAACATGTGTCTCTTACCCATACTCACTTATGGATGCCAAACTTGGGGTCTCACAAAGGCTCAGAGTCAAAAGCTTAAAGTTTGTCAGCAGGGAATGGAAAGAAGTATGCTCCATATTCGACTACAAGACAGGTGGAGACTGACAAAAATTAGAAAGATCACAGGGGTAGCTGATGTTTCAAAGAAAATAAAAAGGCTTAAATGGCGCTGGATTGGGCATGTCATCAGATCTCCTAAAGAGAAATGGACTAAAGAAGTCGTCTCCTGGTACCCACGAGATGGAAAAAGAGCCAGGGGACGGCCACAAAGAAGGTGGGAGGATGACCTGCCTCAAGGTTGGCGCAGATCCGCATTAGATCGGCAAGAATGGCGAGGGTTGGAGGAGGCCTATGTCCAAGAAGGACAACCTGATTAACGAAATTTAACATACAATACCAAATACTTTTATAAAAACATGTACTAAATCAGAGAATAAAGGCTATTTTTATTTTATTTATTTTAATCTAATCCATTTCTAATCTAAATCCAAGATTAGTATTTCAATAAATAACTATTGGAATTTCCATGAGCAAGAAAATAGTAAGTAATTTTCTCACCATCTGCGGGCCAACTGCCTAAAGACGAATTAAACGATTCTTCTATCGCACATTAAGTCGATAATTTGTAATTAATTAATAATTTGACAATTGACGTGCCCCACGGTTTTATGTTAGTCTAGTCTATGCATATGTTTATAAATCCCACGACTGTATCTCTTTTATTATTTTTTTGGTTTTTAGTACATTTATCTTAAACATTGCAATGTATGTTTAACATAAAACCGTTTAACTTAAAAAGTTTTTTTACCTATTTTTATTTTCTAGTTTTTAGTTTTTATTTCGCATTCTGTTTAATTCATTTAGTGCTTAATTATTGCAAGGTTTCCTGCCCGTTAATTTATTGCAGTCCAACTCCTCTATACGTAGTCCCTGCAAAGATCTTACTATACTAAGAGCCCGTAGGCTTGACCTTCTTCAAACAGTTTCGCACCTAAGTATACGACTGCGTGATCCACAGTGCTGCCCTGCATTTTATGTATTGTAGAAGCCCATGATAGTATTAAAGGCAACATTCTTCGGTTTGCTTCGATGTAAAACGGCGGAACCCACGATTACGTAGGCCCGACAACTACAACAACGACTGGCGGCGCGAAGTCAAGTATCTTGGAGTCACACTGGACGAAAACCTCTCGTTCAGGCTGCACATACGGCGAGTGACCAGGAACGCACGCTTCTATCTCGGCCGGCTACACCACATGGTTGGCAGGCACAGTAGAATGTCACTACGAAACAAGCGAACTATCTTCAAGGTTTGCACACGCCCAGTACTCACATACGCATCACCAGTATTTGCACACGCGAGCCCAACCCTTATGAAGAAGCTCCAGACAGTACAAAACATATTCATACGCCGGGCGGCCGATGCACCGTGGTATGTTTGCAACGCAGACCTGCACCGGGACATCGGAATACCCACTATACAGACATTCATAAAACAGGCCTGTGATAGATTCTTCAAATCTGCAGAGGAACACACAAATCACCTCATAAGGGAGGCGGTGGCCTACACCCCCGTTTTCCCTAACCCCACTCCACCTGTCAAACGAAGGCTTCGTAAAGTCCTACTGGACTCACCGGACACCCTGTCCTCCGATCTGGAAAGGCTTGTCAAAGCTCAGATCCCTTAGGCCCCCCTAAGCTCTCTGTTAGTTTATAAAATGACCTGAACGCAGTGCGCGCTCTAATCATGATCCTCTAAGTAGGGTTCTCTTAGGGAAAATCAAGTGGGCGTTCCTTCAATGGGGCGACGCTTATGTAAGAAACGCTTCCCCGGACCCCAGTCTGGGGAGGGCGTTTCGATTCGCTTAGTAGCCCTTATGGCAACCGAGTAGTAGGTCTGGTGGTTTTTAGCCGGTAAAAGTCCTGGCATAACCCGCTAGGGACATAGGGCCTCCATCGGGTACTAAAAAAAAAAATTCAGCCGGCCCCTATTAAATTCTTCCTAAAATATTCACATATCATTTTTATCCACCCTAATGCCATACAGTTCTCGGCGCGTTTTAACCTTTTACCTAACTTTAACTTGGGTGGTGTATCGCTAACGACGTATCATTTTTAGCCACCCTAACGCCACACAGTCCTCAACACTATTCAAAATCTTGACTTGGGTGGTGGATTCAGGTTGTATTATTCAGATACCTAAATTACGGATTCGCTTCTAAATTTAAATCTTATTATTTTACGCCATTTAGTGGCTGCGCCCATCTTAAATATTGAGGTTGTATAGTGCGCTGTATTCTTCTTGTCAAGCCCTTTTATTTGATACCCATATTGGTGTGATTGATAAAAAATTGTTATCAGCCATTTGGTAGCGGCGGCCACCTTAAATTTCAATTTTGCATAGTAAATTGTATTCTACTTGTTGAGACCTTTCATTTGATACCCATTTTGATGGGATTGATAAAACCTAAGTTATCCGCCATTTTGTAGAGGCCGCCATCTTGGTTTTAAATTTTATATAATACATTGTATTCTACTGGTTGAGCACTTTCATTCGATACCCATATTGGTGGCATTGATAAAACCTACGTTATCAACCATTTGGTAGCGGCGGCCATCTTAGATTTCAATTTTGCATAGTATATTGTATTCTACTTGTTGAGACCTTTCATTTGATACCCATGTTGATGGGATTGATAAAACCTAAGTTATCCGCCATTTTGTAGATGCCGCCATCTTGGATTTTAATTTTATATAGTACATTGTATTTTACTGGTTAAGCACTTTCATTTGATACCCATATTGATGGGATGGGATTAATAAAACCTACGTTATCCTCTATATAGCCTTACTTCTAAAAATTAATTGGATTAAACAAAACATTTCAATTTTTCTTTCACAGTATACATGATAGAGTGACAAACAGTCATACCAACTTTCAAGTTTATAATATAATTAAGATAAAACCATTTGTAACATAATATTAATTATTTTCACAGCAAACACCAATGACTCCAGTGAACCTATACGCGACGCCAGGCCGTAGCATACTCAAAGCTTCTAACACAGGGAAGAAATCCACACGAAAATCTATTAAAGTGGTACTTTTCGACAAATCAGACATCGAACAACAAGATAGTTCCTTCGTATCTACAGAATGCTACAACAAGACTGAAGATGTTTGTGTAGATAGTGGAATATCTTCTCTAGATCATGACAAAGTTGAGAATAAAGAAAATTCTAGAAGAAAGTCTAGATTGGTGAGACAAGATGCTGAGGACAGGAGCCCTGTACTAACGCGTAGTAGACGCAAGAGTACTGCTGATGATATAGCCACTCCGCGAAGGTCCTCAAGGAAGAAGGTGCTTCAGGAAAATGTGGAAAATGTTGAGGAAAAGACGCCTAAACGATCTTCTAGAAGGAAAAAGAGTCAGCAGGCTGTATAATGTTGATTTATTGGATATGTTTTTGCTTTGGTTACGACGATCCTCAATGTTAAATACATTAAATACGCCATACAGCTTATTTGCAGTATATGTTAGCCACTTTTGAGCTTCTGACGCTTTGAGAAGAATAATGAAGATTATAATGTTAAAGAGGTTTTTTTAATCTGTCTTTGAAAATGTTTTATAATGAGTATAAAAGTAATTATACAAAACATCTAAGTTTTTGTCAGTATGTTAAATATCTGACTGAAATTAACTACTATTTAATGAAGTTAGCTATTATTGGTATGTAGACTTCTATACTCGTGTTTTACATAGTTTTCTGAGGATTGTGTATATAAGTATGGGTCTGCTATGATTTCACGATACATCTCTACTCTAGGGAAAAATAAAACTGCGAAATATTAGTTTATTTCAATTAGTATAATCTTCTTTTGCCATATAACTTTCATTTATATAAGTATTGAAGGTAGTGATAGATGCTAATACATATTACGTTTATGTTATAACATCATGAGTAGCTGTTACGCTTTATGTTATAACTATTTAATAGCTTTTATGACACCCTGTTTTATTATGTTCTCTGCCAACTTTTATTGAAATTACTAAATTTGTCTAAATATTTAAATAAAAAATAACATTCATATTAGATGAATATGTAAAAGTGTAAACTACTATTACTCACAAGTAATAATTTATTAATGTGTCAATTTCAAACAAAAATGAAATTAGACCATTGCTTAGAAGACTCCATTTGCATCCGGCGCTACGACTTGCTTTGGTGCGTTTCTTTTGGTGAAATTTCTTGCATTACTGTATATTTAAATATGCATTTAAAGCTTACTAATAAATTGCTGCAATACTTTTACTACAAATAATAAATCCAAAGTGCATAGTAATGTATGTGCATTGTACACTTTGATAAATAGTAATAGTTTTAAACAGTTTATCATTTTTACATTTCATTCATTACAATCACAATGATATTCCTAATTATTTTTGTATAATTTCTGTCGTGATCATGTTTATTTATATTGTAATCTAGCGTTACTTATTTTAATGACAATTATATTGAAGTTTAATTGTGTCCCCTTATAGTTATTTTATGTAGATTTAATCATTTGTTTTTAATTTTTAACGAGGTAGTCTTGGAAATAATGTGCCTTAGAAGAAATTGATAAGAGATATCTAACAAAATTCGAATTTATTTGATTTAAAATGTATGTTCGGCACATAATGCTATATTAGCTTTTAAGTCATACAGTTTCGGAGTTAGTAAATGTACTATTTAGTAGTTTATGAGGCTCACGTTACGGCCGGGATGACCGATTGCCGCATCTCATGCAGGAGAAGTGCCATGCACAAAAGGTTGTTCTGTGCCTGCATGTTAGTATTTGTTATTTTGATGGTTATAAAGTCGCCGCGAGGTCATGGTCGCTTAATCGGTAGTTAACTTTGTGTAAAGAAAGAAAAGACAAATTGTATGAGATAAATGATATTGATAGATGATATCTTGTTGTATCACGTAAATGCCTTAACATTTAATAATCCGAGACTGCCTCTAATATAGTTAATGTCTAGTAGTGTGTTTGTGTGAATGTAACGTATGTCATTATTGTACAATAATAATAATTATACAAAAGTTTTTTGTAATAATCTGTGTTTTTTTGTCATGATGAAGGATTAGTAATGCGCTGTGTTACTGGATCTGTACAAGAACCTAGTGATGTGACTTTTACTGATTCCTTTTCCTTGCCCTTTGCCATTTCCCAAATTGGCCAATGAGAGTGATATCATCATAACAGCCCATTGATGTCCCACTGCAGGAACGGGCTTACTCCTGTGACGGAGATACTTGGCCTACTAATACCACGCTGGCCAAACGGATTGGTATAGGGTTTAATTTCAAGTTTTTTTGTATTTCTATATATTTGTATAATACAAGCTCAGACCAAATATAAAAGAGAATACAAGATACACACTTCGTTCAAAATTCAAAATAATTATGGAAATAAATAAATAATTATGTCGGAAACAGTACTTAATTTGATTCATAAACAAACGCAGCACGTATGTCGGTAGAGGCTAGCTTCGTCCTACAACGGAGCCTAGGTGGGGCGCGCCGGAGGGAGACGCCAGTCAGTTACAGTTTGACTTTGGTCGTGATCGGTGCTCCTTACTAGGAACCGTTACCCGTTTTGTTTGAGTAGTGTTATTTCGAATATAGTGTAGTGAGTGTTCAGTGTAGTTAACCTCTGGTATGCGGGAAGGGTGTATGCAAGTATGAGCTACAGCGCGGCAACATGGCGGCAATTTTTATAACAGTGGACCAAGTCTAAACTACGAAATATACAAAAATAAGTGTTTTGTGGTCATATAACAAATGATTTTAATTGATAGGTGCATAAATTATGTACAAATTTATTATATAATAAAGCACCAAATCCATAACATAACTATTTGATTTACAAGCAAACTTACCAAACTGCATTTAGCACACCTATTTTTGAAAACTCATAATTTTTACAAATTCTTTAATATTATGTTGTTTATATTGTTCTCACAACACAGTTTAATAACTAAACTTTATGGAGATAAATAAATAACACGTTTTTAGTTAAAATCCTAAAACAAAAATAAATTCACAAAAAAGTCGCGCGTCAAATTTTCGGCGCGCCCGTGTAACGGCTAAATTCAAACTAGCTGTAGTCATGATTTTTCTATGGTCATTCAAATTTTAATGCTCTATATTGTTCGTTCATTTATCGAAGTTACAGTAAAACACAATTTAAACCTTAACATCATTGTTTTAAAGTTTTAAATTGATCAAAACATGAACGTTGTCGATTGGTGCAGATCTGCTACCTCCGTCGTTTACGCTCTGGAGCCGATCTGCTACCAAAGCATACGAAAGGTTAAAGTGTTCAGTGTAGTTAAAGTGTTACGTGTATTAAAGGTGTTACTTCGAGTTGACCGATCTATCGTAGAACGGTCCACCATAAGCTAACGCCGACATTAATGATTATAAATTACTTAGGTCTTATCGCACTATTTCCAATGCTTCCTCAAGTGCCGGAGGGTAACTTGGCTTACGAGTACCACACCGACCAGATGGGTTTTGGAATAACGTAGTTTCGAGTTTACAGTGCTGTACCGTATCTTAATTTATCACAATACACAGACAGAAATAAATATAAAAAAACCGGTCAAGTGCGAGTCTGACTCGCGCACCGAGGGTTCCGTACAAACCTATTTATTTTCCCGCCAAATTGTGATAACGTCAGGATTCAGCTGTTTAAATACTATTTTTCCCGCCAAAATTCAATGACGGCACGACTAAGCTGTCAATAAATATTTTCCCGCCAAAATACTATGACGTCAAAACTGATCTGTCAAAAATTCTGTGACGTCACGACTCATCTGTCAAAAATTCAATGACGTCACGACTTAGCTGTCAAAATATATTTTCCCCCCAAAATTCTGTGACGTCACGACTCATCTGTCAAAAATTCTATAACGTCACGCCTATTTGTCAAAATTGACAGCTGTCAAAAGTGACAGCTGTCAAAGTGACAGGTCTCAAATAGTTTCCCGCCAAAATAATATGACGTCACAAATCATCTGCCAAAAATTCTGTGACGTCACCACTCATCTGTCAAAAATTCAAAAACGTCACGGCTCAGCTGTCAAAATATAATTTCCCGCCAAAATTCTGTGACGTTACGAATCATCTGTCAAAAATTCTGTGACGTCACGACTCATCTGTCAAAAATTTAAAAACGTCACGGCTTAACTGTCAAAAAATATTTTCCCGCCAAAATTCTGTGACGTCACGACTCATCTGTCAAAATTCTATGACGGGTCACGTGACCAAAATTCTTATGACGTCACAGGTCACGTGACTCAGCTTTCCCGCCAAAATTCAATGAAATCAAAATATAATATGATTGAAGTAAAAATTTAAGGTTTTCGGAATTTTCCCATTACATGTACAATAAGACCTTGCTTCATGCCAAATTTCAAGTTTGTAGGTAGACTGGAAGTACCCTATAGGTTTTTGCCTTTACCCCTCTAAATTTGCGACAAAAACGGCTATATCTCTTGATTGCGTTAGATTAGCAGTTTGATTTTTTTACGGCACTAATGCCCGATTTACACATCGACAAGTACAGTAGCGAGTTATGCCCGATTTACACATCGACAAGTACAGTGGCGAGTTAAGTAGTATTTTAAAATTAAGTTGATTTAAATAGATCTCCATCCTATATTTTGGCAAGTTAAGTACGAATTAGCCCCCTCTCTCGCGTCTCGCCAACTTAACTTGCCAAAAAATAGGATGGAGATCTATTTAAATCAACATAATCAGCAACTTACTACTTAACTCGCTACTGTACTTGTCGATGTGTAAATCGGGCATCAAATAGTATTTTAAGATTAAGTTGATTTAAATAGAGTTCCATCCTATTTTTTGGCGAGTTAAGTACGAAGTAGCCCCCTGTCTCGCGTCTCGCCAACTTAACTTGCCAAAAAATAGGATGGAGATCTATTTAAATCAACTTTATCTTAAAATACTACTTAACTCGCTACTGTACTTATCGATGTGTAAATCGGGCATAAGAGGCAACAAGCCTTAGTATTTGGTTAAAATTTTAACTTGATACCTCCACGCGTTCCTGAGATAAATGGTCTTGACAGACAGACGGACGGACAGACGGACGGACGGACAACAAAGTGATCCTATAAGGGTTTCGTTTCTTCAAAACTGGTACGGAACCCTAAAAATTACTTGTAAGTATGTAAATATAGAAAAATACACTGGGGATCAAATCCTGATAGTCGCGGGTATATTTTCTAACATTTAATTAACGGATACAATCACTTCACGATTATTCCGAAGCCCCCGATGTCCTGCTCCTTAACAGGCCCTATCTCGTGAGGGCGGGAACGAGATGAGATAAATGTATCCTCCCCACACTGGACGCAATGGTGACACGGAGCGAGCAGGTCCCGGTCGAAGCGGCACAGGTACGAAGCAGCCGTAACCAGAGAGCACTTGAATCGCACAAATAGATAGGGACCAATACCTCCTCCCGCGCTGCAATACCTGCATTAATGAAGAGTACGAGCCCGCATCGTTTCAATTGTGGCGAGGCCGACGGAAGGCCTCCAGCCAACGCAACGTGACGCTGCGTAAATCATTTGCCCCGCGTCCGCTAAGCATCGAGTCACCGGTAAAGCGACGCGAGAGCTCCAGTGACTTGTTGGAGATATTTGGATACCCCCTCGCGACTGTAACAACCATCACGTTCTTGCTTTGGTCCGTCAAGACGCCAGCCCGAACTGGGGCACTGTAAAGGGCGTGAATCGTACGATCCCCACGTATATAGTTGCCTACAGGTGGGCCGCCGCAAGTGGGGACCAAAGTCCCACCGGCTGTCGAGTACCAACATCCTAGGTCGTCGGCTCGACAGCCATATGGACCTTCCCTAACACAAAGTACATCCTGGCTGAAAAATGATTTGTTTATAGCGCAAAACCCGCCACCTTGCGCACGGCGTTCACATACACAACCGCATTACCACCGATACAGTTACGTAAACATACCTAGTAGGTAGGTTATGGTAATCATGACGTAAAGCCACCATAATCCATTATCTAAATGCTTGTCGGTTGCCAAGTTGAGGTTATAACTAACAGCAGTTATCCCCTGGCCCAGTACACTGACACATTAAGCGCAATGCCAAGTCGTTATCTCTTTACTAGCAAGCCAATTGAACCTTAATGTAAGCTTTGCTTTTATACCTTTTTTTGTTTCATTGCCTTCTTTAGTAGGTATGTACAGGAATAAAAATTAAAAATTCACAAATACCCACGAAAAGATTCTTGTTCATGCATAGGTACACATTATGTAACACGGGAAACGAACCTGAAAACTGCGCACCTAGTCTACTAGGCAGTTCGATTTAACCACTTTGTATGTCCCAAGTTAAATAAATAAGTATACTTATTACGAGTAAAACCCAAATTTTTACGATTAAAAAATCGAAGAATTGTTTGTTTAACTGAAAATTGCTTGAAAGACCAGGTTGGGATTATTAATTGCTTTATAAAAACGTTATTTTGTTCATAAATTATTATTTAACAATATAACTATCATGCTGATTAAGATAGCAGTTAAAATTAAACGAGAGCTCGTTAATTTATCTGACAGTTAAGATAATAATTATTTTATCTTGTACGGAGATAACGTTGTAAAATGAATTGTAACCCCTTAATCAGCGGAATGTACAGTTAAACTGTTTACTCACTGCTTCGTCTCCGAGAAAAAAGTTGTTTATGAAATAATGTTATATGACTTTTTAAACTGATTCTACATAAGACTCATAATTGGACACTCAATTCGTTGGGTTTGGCAATTTCTTCATATTTATGCCGATTGCCGAAACATTAAGTATTGGAAAAGTCATGGGTTCCCTA
The DNA here is from genome assembly GCA_905475405.1 of Schrankia costaestrigalis. Classification (NCBI taxonomy): domain Eukaryota; kingdom Metazoa; phylum Arthropoda; class Insecta; order Lepidoptera; family Erebidae; genus Schrankia; species Schrankia costaestrigalis. The sequence continues at coordinate 18,574,787 of FR997838.1, read as the reverse complement.
TTTTCTATTGTTGGTCCCTTGTACATAGTGTGAAGAAGCATACTTCCTAACCGGCAAAGAGATAGCGACAGTAAAATCATTTGAGTGTACCTACACGCCACGCTAAGAAATTAATATTAAAAAATAGGTCATATTTATGTATGCGATGGTATGGTCACGTTAGGATAGGAGGAGACCAACGGAATACGTGGGTAACTAGGCACTACAACTTTCTGTCCCCGGTCGAAGATCCAGAGGCAGACCAAAAACACGATGGAGGGATGTGGTGCGAAGGGACATGGGAGAGAGAGTGCGAGCTCAGTGACAGTGAGGTCGAGGATAGAGCAGGGTGGAGGAGGAAGATAAGGAAGGCTGACCCCGCCACCATGTGGGATACCTACATAGCCAGGAAGAGAGAGAGGTCATATTTATGTGATGAGTAAGTTGGTTATTAATTTATTTTACAATGCAATTTATTTTACATTCGTTTTCGTAATCAAATAGCAGTTAATAGTAATATTTTAAAAAAAACTTAATATGGCTAAAATTATAAAAAAAAATGCTCAAGAGCACTCTATCTTCCTTCAAAAGAAAATATCTACGACGCATTTTCCCAACACTTGACATTTCTGGGGGGCTCATAATTAAAAGCGCAATTAAAAATATCAGCGGAGAGACTTCGAGACAGCGATAATAACAATGGAGGAAGGCGCTAGACAGTGGGTCAGATTAAGTAAATCGGGTTATTAGATGGATGTCATGTTCGATTTTAGTCATGTTCTACACTTGGTCATATTTCTGATTTGGTCATGTTCTGGTTTAGTCATGCTCTTCTACAGTCTTAATTACAGTTTGTGTAAGTCATATTATGGTTTAGTCATGTTCCAATTTGGTCATGTTTTCAATTTGTTTTTTTACAGGGCTTTTACAGACGGATATCAACTATCCGTTATGTTATAACAAATAAAGAAGGTTCCATTTTTAAGGGTTCCGCAAAAAAAAAACTAAATTGCTTTTTTACCGGCAGCCACTTACAGCCTTTTGCGATTACTGATTTAGAAACGATAACGGTGGTTATCGGCGAGGTCATTCCATAGATGGGTGTTTTTTTGCAGTCGGGTAAAAATAAAATCGTTTTTCTGTTAAGATTACCGCGAATTTGTATTTTTAAGTTAATTTTTTAATTTTAGTTTATACTTTCTGAACCAAATTTTAAGATTACTGGTTGTTTTTTGATTAATATACTCGTACTTGTGTACAAAGTTGCTTTATAGCGCCAGTATCGACCCAAACAGAATTGGGTGAACCTGACTTAATGAAGCAAAACATAACGAAAGCAGAATATGACAAACTTAGAATATGACGAAATTAGAATATGACGAAAGCAGAACATGACAAAAGCAGAATATGACAAAATCAGAATATGTCAAAAGAGCAAACTTGACAAATTCATGACTAAGGCAGAACATGACTAAAGTCGAACATGACATCCATCTAACAACCCAAAACTACTATGCTTTATAATTAAACGAATTCGTTGAATTATTGAAGTACACTTGTAATTTTCGTCTATGGAGTTGGCAACACTTTGGCAAATTTTAGCCTCTTGCTGATATAAATGATGAAGTAAGTTTTAATAATTTCTTGTTGTGTTGATTTAGAAAAAGTTTACAAAACACGCTAAAATTAAACCTACCTACCGCACCTATTCGGATATCTAATTAACAAAGAAAGGTACCTACATTACAATAATGCATACTATTAATATTATAAAAGCGAAAGTTTGTAAGTTGAATGAAGAATGGATGTTTGCTACTCTTACCTACTTACCTACTACTTAGCACCAGCTAGTATTCTATAAGTAGTTCTGATGCGAAGTCTTGTGCTTTTTACTTATAATAAGTAATTCAAGTAGTTAATACTTAATTAGTTTTCTACCTATTCTTAGAACTAATAAACATAGATCAACAAATGGATTTTAAGTGTTAATTAATGCACTAGGTATTTAGACTGCAGTTGTTAACCAAGATTGACAGAGCCTTATTGTGCTGAGAAATAATAGTTCATAGCCATTAATTGCGTATTATTTGAAGGGTCCATATGTAGCCATATTATGTAGTATGTTTTAATGCACATTGAAATAAAAGAACGTTGTGGATGTGAGATTTAAACAGAAAATAGCGTTATTCGTAAAACAACAAAAAAAAACCCACCTAAACTAAACACTCTTCTAACATAAGATGCTAACGATAGATTCTCCTTAATTACATCATGTTAGCTACTGTAATACAGTATTACAAACGACTATCATTCATTCCGACGTGAACTCCGTGACCTCAGAGGGATGTGAGGCTGAATACTCATTGTTTTTGCCTCGAGTCTCGTGGGGTGAACGAAAAAATAGTTCTCTATGGTTAAAGGACGGCAAGCCGCGATGCGAATAATCCACTAGTAATATAAACAGTGTCTCTTGACTTTGGTTGGGGAGATTTAGTGTGACAAGCATTTATGGTTGCTTAGGACAGTTTCAAACTATTTTAATTATATGGAATTATACGAGGACTAGCTGACCCGTGCCCACTTCGTTGGGCGGCGCGGTTAAAAAGGAACGCTTAAAAATCGTTATAAAGCGTCCCTTTTTTAAACATATTTCATTACTGCTCCACTCCTATTATTCATAGCGTGATATTATATAGCCTATGACACTCCCCGATTATATACAATAAAGAAAATAAAGATATATACAACAAAGAAAGGATATTTGACTATACAACAAAGAAAGAATTTTTAAAATCGGTTCAGTAGATCTAGAGATTTCCCCTTACAACGTCACAAGCTCACAACACACACTCTCAAACACACAAACTTTACCTCTTTATAATATCAGTAATAGATAAAGTTATCTATACTAATATTTAGAGGTAAAGTTAATATATTCGTATAGTTATTATATTAGTATAGATAACTAGCCTAGGTATTTACCACGCTGACCAGTTACGTGCGGGTTCCCAAGGAAAAATCTTTTAAGTTTTGAGTTCCTGCCACACTATGGTTTTCAAATCTGTTTTTGAGGCTGAAATGGGGTAACCAAAAAATAAATAACCATATTTTGTGTTACTAGTCTGTCAACAAGGTAAAATTATTACTAGCAAAGGAAAGAACAGGAAAACATATCCTTCATTTTCTTTTATACACATGGTAAGCCTACTTTGGTCGGCTAAGAGAGTGAGTTTATTAAAAATTGGATTTGCTCGACATAGCTCGGCACGCGGCACCACCCACGCCCTCTACCGGAACTTTATTATTTTTTTATTATTACTTCGCAAGTGGGGTGTGCTGAAGTCGCAAGAAAAATATTTTGAAATGATTAACTATGTTAACGGTATCTACTTGCTTGTGTCTTTGCATCTTGCCTGTTCGAGCCAGGATTGAATTCTAGTCCTTACGCTACTACGACTCACTCAAAACAAACCAAACCATCCGAACTAATTTTGATGTAATTTCTATAAGACCAACTTGGCACCTAGATCTTATAACAAAAGAGGTCTCAAAAAGTACGTTAATAATTTGAAAACTTTCTCCTCGTTTGAGAGTCAGTTAAAAAGTGAAGTATTAAATCCTTTTCCAAATTAACATTTATTTAAGTTTTCTTGATTTGTTTTTAATTATAGTTATAGCTATAGCTGTAATAGATCTAGGTACTTAGTTTATACAGCTTAGGGTACCTACATCTAATATTGGCCATCATAACTGAAGGAAGGCCCTGCAATGGCACGTTAAGGAACCCAGAAGACTACTTTGTGTGTAGCTGGGATTTGACCAAACATACATTTAATAGACACAAAGAACATTCAGGCATTACAATATCATTTAGAAATCGGACAAATAATTATCTTGTGTAGAATACCCACAGAACCCGCCACCAACGCAAGGCAGCCGCATATTGCGACAGCTATGCCACAGGCTTCTTCTTTATTCAATCTGTTATTTCCAATATTCCGTAAGTATATCACAAAACAATTTACAAGTTAATAGTATAAGAGGAAAGTTCTCCGGAGATGCGGATTTGTAAATTAAATTCGAACTTGTTTAATCCATTTTATGACCCTCTCGCCTCCGGGCAGGTTACTCTAAAATATGACTGACATTTTTCAGGGATTTTACTCTCCCCCTTTAAGGGATAGGTATAACGAGATGCGTTTGTTTGCTATATGAAGGGGTGGTGAATTAATTTTGTTGAAAACATCTAGTTGATATATTACTGAGCCGTTTCATACTGTGTTTAACCCATATTAGTTAAGGCGATGTATTACATTGTCCATTTACTGTTAATATTAATGTACTTCTGTCTGTATATTTAGCTTTTACCTATGTCTAAAATACTGAACTAATATTTATAAAATTTGTCTAGAAATAAACAGTATTGTTAAGAAAGATAATAATAATTGCGAAAATACAACTTGGAAAAGTACAAGAAGTGAAAATTGTTGCAACTATTGTACGTGACAAAGTCGCGGACTATCTATTGCAGACTTATTTTGGGCAAATTCGTTATTTTATTTCAACACTTTTTATACTATGAACAGCGCCTTAATGTTGTTGGTACCAGTAGTTTGTAGATAGATGTGAAATTAAGTTTAGAGTAACTTCCTGGTTAGTTTTGTGCCAAAATTTTAATAAGAAAATGTTTCTTTAAGTGGTTGTTTGTTTTCGATCTCGCTTCTGATGACGTAGTAGTTATTGTGTCTATCTGCCACGCTAGAGGTTGTGGAGTCGATCCCTACACAACTGAAATATTTGTATAGTTAGGGAAATTCTATGCATTCATAATATAGTTTAATAAAAAAAGTTTATAAGGTATCTGTTACTTGTTACCTATTAAACAGCTCAGCGGAGGAAATCTTAGCGTACAGACAACATGCTGATCAGTGGAAGTATTTCTAAATATTCCTTGAGTTGAGCGCTGTGTAAGATCTTGTTTTGTGGGGCATATTTTTTTACTGTCTAGGTGTTAGTAAAAAGAATGTGTAATATTTATATTAGATACATGTATAATAATTATAATAATCTACGTTTCTATTAAAGTTTAATCTTCACTTTTAACTTCGTGCACCTACATTGTAATATAACTAAAAAAGAAATCTAACAACTAAAATCAATTAAAACCAGAAAAGAACAAATATAAAACAATATAATAACAATTAAAGTTTACAATAACAGTCGGTAGATATCTGTCATGGCGCCGGGTGGTCTCGTAACGGCGACTCATCTTGCAGCGTCGCCAATCGTTTAGAAACGCAGTCTCTACGTCGACACTGATTTGATAGTGATGAAACTATAGTTGCTTTTTTAATTTAAAGGTTTGGTACTAGTACATTATGAATATTTTTTGTTTGAAAATTGTTTGTTACTTGGTGGTCTGGAGTAGGCTTAGCGGTGGCAGAATCGGCAAAGCGTTCCCAAGAAACAAAAATATGTTACATAATAGGTATAAGCTTTATAAGCGAGTCGTTGTTCTTCTTTCGAATTACACCAGCATCTTTGTACTATCTTTGTAAAGTGTTATTCTGTTCTATAGGTTAAAAAGTACCTAGTAGGAGTGTCAAAGAATCTTGATCACCCATTACTCTCTTTATTTTTCCGAGATCTTCAAAAATGTCTGTAAACTTAATACAATTGTATAGTGCTATCTGCCGCCCAAGCTTTTACTAAAAATTTGAAGGAAATTCGTGTTCCTGCCCCGTAGGGCAGGACTGGTTATTAATGCTATACTTAATTTTCATCTTACAAAAATCAGAATACACTAAGTATGTAGAAATAGCTCCGACAAAAGCGCTATTTGGGATACAGTCACTAGAATACAGACTAGTAGTAACAATAAAATACGACAAACTTATTACCTCTTATAATATAATAGAGTTGGACATCTTGTTTTTCGTAGAAGTAGCTGTGACTGTTTACCAGTCACTGTTTATAACATGTTTTAGTTTACGACTAATTTTAAGTATAATGAGAAGAAAATCACATAATATTATTAACGACTTTAGAGGATGCAGGTAACCATATTACTATATTCTAAAGAACAACTGTAACATTCTGTCTGCTCAGTGTGCTTATAGTAAGCCAAGTTTAGCTCCACAGAAGAACTTTATTGTAATAAACCTGTAGGTACCGTAGAATGAGGTTACTTTAATAAGCAGGGGATACATTGATCACTCCTTTTTCTCTGAATATGCTAAGAGAACGATGACCTAAATATAGTTTTAGCCCTTATCAGGATTGTCACATGTATGATGTGCTTCATTTGCACGAAAATAACACTTCTATAATAAAGAAAATTGAGCGATCAGTGTTACCCCGCGACATCAAAGTAGCCCCAGTTTACCGTAGACGTAAAAAAATAATTGTCCTGTACTTCCCGGATCGTGCCAGGTGTCACGGGGACTATAAGGGCGCTTGTACACGCGCAAGAAAATTTGCCGTGTCTGCGCCAGACAAGACAAATCTTCGTGTAGACGTCAAGAATTTTGTCTTTTTCGCACACGAAAACTTTTCGTGTCTTCCGCAGACAAGACCAATCGAAACGTGTACACGATAGGATTTTTTTCGTGCAGTCGTCAGACGGGCGTAGAGTGCGCAAGTAATAACAAGTGTGATAATCAGTGTGAGTTTCCTTTAGTAAAAATGTTAACTAGAAAGCAAAAAAGTATGATACCCTACTACACCGCTCCCCGCCCTTCCGCAACACCGTTCGCCGTGTCTTGTCTTGCGCAGACAAGAATATTTTCTTATTCATCGCCGACGCTGTGTACACAGGTCGTGCTTAGAAACGACACGAATTCTTGCGTAGGCCCGGCGATTTTTCTTAGCGTGTACAAGCGCCGTAACGGACATTAAATTAACAGACACACTCAAGTTCAATCATCAGATGTTGATCGCCCAAAAAATTATCTAAAGTAAACTCAGCTCTATGATAAAATGATTTTCCATCTCCAACAAACATAATAACACAGTTAACTAAGTAGTGCAACAGAACAGTTCTCTCAGTCAAAGTCCCTCCTTGTTATAATATAACTTGTTGTGTACTGGCCAAAGTTTCTACACGGAGATGTTACGAATTAATTCTAACTATGAAGATTAAATTGTGCCTGTTTTACTGTTAAATATACCTATCTTATGTGTGAGATAATATTTAAAGTCCGAGGCAAAGTACAAACCTGCCTTTTCTGAGGAAATGCTAAGGCTTCTACTTCTTCTTTTTAAAAAAAGGAAAAAGGAAAGGAAGGAAGAGAGAAGCTCACGGCTGTATGTTCTCATATCAACTAATGAACGTTTACTGCTAAACGAACTATCGGGATATTTACCATGTTTAGGCTTTTCGAGTTTCCGATATTTCGACGCTGTTACAAGCGCCATGATCACGGAGGAACTGAAGTACTTGCGGTTAATAAGTAAATATCATGATAGTTCGTTTATTAATAGTTAATGTCACCATGACAGTTTAAATAAATTATATTGTTTACTGCTAAACATAGGGCTGCTCCAAATATTGCCACCTAGCGCGGTGCTGTGCCTCTCTCATCGATGAGCCACCTTGTCATGGATCTACCCACCCTGTATTTTCCGGTACGCTGTTTTAATGTCGCAACTTTTCTGCCCAATGCCTAGCAGCTCTTCGCACTATGTGTATATCATAATCAGGTGCTTTTACGAGGTCACAAAATGTTGTAGGAAATTTGTCCCCAGTTGTCTGCAATTGAACCCGGTACGTAAAACTAGACCTCTAATTCAAAAGTGAGCCTACCCAAGAATATCTGAAAGAAAAATTTAAGATTTACGATGGTAAGAAAAATGGCGAAAATGTATTTCTTTAAATGCTCAACATGATTGTAGTATGTCGAATAGGAGATGGGTTCGACATTTGATAAAGGTTCAGTTAGTTTTATCAACAGGCAACCTTTCAACAATATTATCTTTACAAGCGTTTTGAAAAGAAATGCTGCAATACAGGTAGATTTATCAGAGCATAAAAGATTCAAGTAGATATTTATTAAAATAAAATGTTTTGTGATAAAACTTAGTATTAAAGGGAAAAGATTTGCCTTAAGAGATGAATTTGTAGACTTAAAACAATGTCTATAAATGTTACAAACTTATTTTTAGGGTATAGTGCCGTAAAATCTGACTTAACGGCCCTGCTACTAACGGTCGCTGTTCTGAATCCCACTACAGATTGTGCGACAAACACGGAGTTATGTAGATTCAACGGGTGATATTTTATATTATTAGAATTTTATTTCTAAGAAAACGTCCATTATACTGGCTGCACTGAAATGTAACTATTACAATTCTTTGTAAATTTACCAGCTGTATATAAAATCTTAGAAGAAAATATAAATTATTCTTGAAAACAATAGTCGCGGCGCGGGCGGCGTTAAGATTTCCTATGAATAATAACGCATTTGGCGAACCTTGTGCCTCGTCGTATTGACACAGACTAAAATTACTACTACAGCTATGAAACATAAGACTAAAGCAAATTAGTAAGAAGATAAAAGAAGAAGATAGAAAACTATGTATGAATTCATCTGACCGCCTGGTTTTTTCGAAGTAGCTCATCATCGTCCCCCATCAAGTAAGTGGATCCTCCAGCCTTGGACTAAGTAAGGCAAGATTCGTATCCCATTTTGGCTAGAAAAATAAAAATTGTTAATATGTACTTAATAGTCCCTTAGTCATCCTTTTACGACATGCACGAGATGCTATACAAGAAACTGATAAATTTTAGATTTGTTTGAATTTTAGCGTGATCATTACCAATTGATTATAACTAAATAGAGAACACGAAATAAATATATAAAAATCGGAACTAAAGGTACCTTACCCTTTATTTTATGTACAAAATATACAATGCCAGTAATAATATAATATAGTAGAATATTATTCTAGAGACTTTTGTCTATACTAGTATTATATCTCAACTGCGTAGTTTTTATGCTGTGTGATACGGAGAATGTTATTTTATTTCGATTGTACGTATTGCTTGTCCAACTTCCGTGTTTCGCCACCATCTTTTATTGAAAATTTACATTTACCAAGTGGTGAAAATGTTTTTTAACTATCTAGTATGTCTTAAAGAAAATCTTTCCATAAAGTCTTGTAACGTGCATCAGACCAGCGCGCATAGTATTAAAAGAAAAGAAAAATCTTTTATCTCTGGCTGATTAATGGATTTTTATTTTTTTATGAAAACAATATGTAGGTACATACATTTAAATTATTAAAGACATTTATATAATAATTATAGTAGGTAGCTAACCAAAACAGGAAGACTCTACTTAAAATTTTTATCATCGTGTTAAAAGTGATTGGTGAAGATAAAAGATTAACTAATTAAGATAATTCTTTCTTCTTACCAAACTTTTATTGTGCCTCTATTGAATGAAAGAAACGGTTATCTATTGTTTGCCCGAAAATTATAGTACTTGCCAATGAAATTATGGAAAATGAAAATTCGGGCAAATGAAAATCTGGCAAGTATACGGAAAGAAACATACATCCTTCAAATATCATGTTGACCAGAGTGGTTGTTGTAAGGTATATTTACAATGTTATGCTTGTTGGATCTCCCTTTGACAACTTTTGTGTACAGTTTTAATAGACAGACAAGCTTGCGGCGCATGGGCGTCAGCAATTACTCCTACGTTAGAGATCTTTATTAAAAAGGGTTTATTATTAATAACAACTGTCCTGATATCACAAAGACGAATACCAATTCAAATCAACTACACAAAAAAAAACTATTGTGTCAATACTTAGGTATACAATTGCTCACCCACCAATTTTGACAAAGTTTAACATTGTATAGAGCTATTAAACTAGAATGAAAACATAATGGCGTCACAATAAATTACTCTATCTATGATAGATACCAGCAGTAAATTAATATAATTAGCGAGGGATAGGGCTTCATTCATAAATAAGGTAACTCTTCATAAAGGGGTGAGTTCACTGAGTGTGACAGCCGTGGCGAAGGGTGCGTGTTATACAACCTCTGTTAATAAAAGGGAGATCGACGACTCCTTATGCTTTTAATTATTTTCAAGTATCATACGTTGCGAAATTTATAGCAGTTTTTATAAATAAAAAAGTTGCTATATTTAACAGATAGCATTTTAAAAATATACCTATTAAATTTTTTCATTAAAGTGGGTATCAAAAGGCTCCTCCAGAATCTTAGAACAATCTAGCAGAATTTGTACTATGGGTACCAGAATACAGAAAAATATGCTTATATACCCCATCACCGAGAAAATTAACATTAGATTTGATGTCACTGTACGATAAGACCTTAAGCCCTTTGTAATTCATCCAAGACAACATGGTGATTCCTCACATTTTCACACAATATTCCTTACATTTTACACAACGCCACCAAGTCCCAAACTAAGCAGTATATGATTCGCCTAGTATAGCATCCTAGATGTTAACTGTAAGCTTTAGCACATACATAAACATACTACACATGCCAGAGTGTATCAACAATTTCTGTTATTAGTATGAAGCGAGGCGTTGATTGGACGTGACATTTCTGTGATGTCGGCACACGTCGGAGCAATATACGATACGTTACTTGTATTATAAATAACTTGAGTTATAAACTATTTGATTGCCAAGAAATAACTTGTGCATATTCATTTATTTCAATCAACTAGCCTATTGCAGTCCTGGACATAAGCCTCTCCCAACAAGGGCCACAGAACTCGGTCCTGCGCCTTCCGCATCTAATACGACCCAGAGACCTTTATGAGGTCGTCGGTCCACCTAGCCTAGGGATTATTTCAATTCATTTATTTACTCACACTTTAAAAATCGTAAAGCTGAGGCATCAGGACATCTCTATCAACCATGCTCGGTATTATGTCAAGTTTTACTTTTATTGTTTTCGTAAAAGGTAACAATTATTAATATTTTATAAGGTTGACACCACCGGCGTCAAAGACCACCTCCAGATAGTAGTGTGTATTTTAGTATATTACTTTACTTTAAAATTAATAATTATGTGTAGTAGGTATTATAGGGTCAAATAAAGAGATGTCTGACAGATACGGAATCCATAGGGGTTTCTTTCAGTTCGGTTAGAACTGATGTAGCGGATAGAATTGTATAAATTTTCTTTCCCTTTAATTGTATTATTTTGCGTATTATTTATCTTTTCGTGTAGCGAAATATTCACTTAAGTAATTGCCACCCTATCTGATTTAACTAAAGTTGTAAATCGCATGTGACATTAAAAACAACAAACAATTTTACAGCAAGCCTGGCCAGTTTATCCCAAATTAATTCCCATGGCAAAATGCCTGTAATGGTCCTCTTCTTTTAAGAACTCCTTAGGTCAAATTTTACGACACCAACAAGACGTTAGCATTCAATATATCTCCGAAATATTTCCCGATCACCAATACGGACAAAAGTAAGATGCTTACACGAAAATACAAGAGATTTTGCAACGTTCTTAGTAAACATTCCGGTCACGTCCACGTAATGCACTCTCCGGGCATCGAATCTACTCTGTTTATGTACTGTCTGTGTTTATTTATGTACTGCGCGTATGTGTGTTCGTGTTTATTGAAATTTTCTTAGATTGCGACCGTGCGGGCTGCAGACGATGGGTTTTATATGTATTTTGTATTATATTGTGGAATTTGTAAAGGTGTATTTTTTGTGTGGTAATAGAATTAGAATACATGGAGCACCAGGTTGTTGTAAAAGACGGCTATGGAGAACTTCTCATACATTATCTTATCTCTTCGAAGACAAAAGACATCAATTCGTGTAGCCAGTGTGAGGTAGGCAGGGCTTAGTAGTAGTTTCCTTCCGTCATCGAAGAAGGCCCGTTCCTTTCAGTGGCACATATCGTGGAAAGATGAAGTGTACATTATTTCTAGGGAAGGAAAACTTCAAAGTAAGTAAATCGTTAAAGATCGCGATTTGCAATTTAAAGAACCTCTGTTCTCCAAATTCGTTTCGTTCATACGGAGATGTCTCGAGATATAATATGGCGACTGACCATCTACTGTTTAATGGCTCAATCGCCTCTTAGCAGCAGTCCGTACAACTTTAACGTCTTCTTCTTCAATAAAATTTAAATAAAAAACTCCTTAGTAAAATTCTAAATGTCATATTTTTTTGTATAATTTTGATCAGATAACTCTCGGAGATAAATCAAAAAGACATTTTCTTCCTACCTCGATATAAACAAGGGATATTATGTAAAATGTATTGCAGACAGATGCCCCGTGCTATTGAGGAATGAATTATTCATGGGACACGATCTGTCTTGTCCGTTTAAAGGTGGGTGAGGAGAGGAAAATTGGTTGAGGAGTTTGGAATCAGGTTGACCGGTGACGTTTCAATTTTATTATTTTTTACATCACAATAAAGGGGCAAGTAGCACTCGGAAGCGATGGAAATGTTTAAACGTAATGTAAACGAAACAAAGCAGGTTGGTAAATATCATAGTACTTGGCTCTCAGTGATTGGCTCTCAGTGATTTCTGCCTACTCCTATAGAAAAGGGTGTGAGTTTATGTGTGATGGATGGTATACTAAATTTTGTTTTGTTTCTTTTGTTTCAAGTCCCGCATTGTAGATCAAGCCCTGTGTTGCTGAGACAGCCAGGCTTAAGACAATAATTTGGGGATGGAAAGCTGCCACCTCACCCACAGTAGACGCATACGACCTCTTTGCCACCGATTCAGTCTTGATTCATTTATAAGAACCTTTTAAACTAATATGCTTAGTAAAACATATACTAAGTTTAAATTAGCTAAGTAATTTCACGCTCCAGCCCGAAGGCGCTTGCTATATTATAACAAGTTATGCGCTCGCAGTAAGTAAGTGCAACCGAGCGCAATTTCCGCACGTCCCTCACAGCCTTACGAATTAAACTATTAATATACTATTATACGCCATATTGTTATTATGTGTCAGAGAATGCGATGTGCTGCTGAAGCCTCATTTAGGAAGAGCTTGGAAACTGGTTAATTTAATTATAAATTTTGTAAGTTTATTGTTAGGTTTTGTATTCTTAAATGATGTTTATGTGTATGTTCTTGTTGTGTAGTTAAAAAGCATAAAGTTAGGTGTGTGAAGGAGTAAAAATCAATCTTACAGGTGTTACCAAAAATAACTACGCGGAAATACGAACAAAAGAACTTAACATAAAACCTTACACCAATTCACAATTTTTTGCGAACATGAAGTTTGTTTCTCACTGTTATTGGAAAATAAATAAATGGGTCAATCTCCAAATCGGGCGTATTCGTGTGATCGCTCTGGTGCTTTTCAGATCTTGATATTTTTTGGTAATTATGTATCTCATTGAAAATAATGATATTAAAATACTACATTTTTACTATTGGCCTTCATTTTTGACAAACAGTTATGGAAATATTTAAGTTCAAACATTTTCGCGTCCAGAGCAATCATGATAGGCGCTAGAGCGATCATAAATGGTGAAACAAAAATAATAAAATTGGTAATATATTATTTATTTAGTCATTTTTAGTCTTGCATGTTACAAGTTTTTATGATTTTATGTTTAGGGGATATATCTAGAGCTTTTTGAGAGCTCATCAGTTGGACAACTTGTTCATTTTTAGGAGTAGGGCAGCGTACCGATTTTGAAACAACGGAACCCTTATAGGATCACTTCGTTGTCCGTCTGTCCGTCTGTCTGTCTGTCAAGACCATTTATCTCAGAAACGCGTGAAAGAAAGAAAGAAAATAAGTTTATTAAGTTTATTAGGCATACATACACAACATCCAACAATCAAACATAAACAATTCTAGATATAACATTAAACAAAAACAAATAATAAAAATAAAAAATAATGTGTAGTGCAATGCTGTGTAGAGGGATGCCTAAAAGGTTTCAGCTCAGCTTAAGCTACGGATGACCGCAGCGCTGATTTCAAGCCGAAGCGTGGAGGTATCAATTTTCAACAAATATTATTAATGATGAGACGTGACGTCATAGAATTTTTGACAGATAAGTAAGTCGTAATGTCACATAATTTTGGCAGGAAAATTTTTTTTGACAGCTGAGTCGTGACGTCATTGAATTTTTGACAGATGTGTCGTGACATTACAGAATCTTTGACAGATGAGTAGTGACGTCATTGAATTTTTGACAGAATCTGTCAAAAACTCTCACTTGACATTCACATCTGATGTGTCGTGAAATCACAGAATTTTTGACAGATGAGTCGTGACGTTATAGAATTTTGGCGGGAAAAATAATATTTAGACAGCTGAGTCCTGACGTCATCACAATTTGGCGAGAAAGTAAATAGGTTTGTACGGAACCCTCGGTGCGCGAGTGAGACTCGCACTTGACCGGTTTTATAAGGGTTCCGTACCGATTTTGGAAAAACGGAACCCTTTGTTGTCCGTTTCTCTATCAAGACTATTTATCTCAGGAACGCGTAGAGGTATCAAGCTGAAATTTTTGCCAAATACTAAGGTCTATTGCCTTTTAGTGCTGTAAAAAAATCAAACTTCTAATCTAACGAAATCAAGACATATAGCCGTTTATGTCGCAAATTTTCGATGAGCAAAGGGCAAAAAGCTACAGGGTACTTCCAGTCTACATACAAACTTGAAATTTGGCATGAAGCCAGGTCTTATAGTGCATGTAAAGGAAAACTTCCGAAAACTTGAAATTTTGGCTTCCATCATATTATATTTTGATAATTTCGTCATAGTCATAATAATTTTGACAGCTGAGTCACGTGACTAGTGACGCCATAGAATTTTGGTCACGTGACACGTGACGTCATAGAATATTTGACAGCTGAGTCGTGACATTTGTCGTTGTAACAATCTGGTATTATTACTTAAAGTAGCTTTATAACGTACAATTATTGCAAAATATCATCGCTCTGGTCTTTTGGACAGAGCAATCATAGCCATAGCGATCAAAAAAAGTCATAAAAGCATTAATATAGCCCAAAATAAAAACAGTAGAAAGTTGTGTTTACGCCTCATAAAGAACATCATTACTATCACTTAATTCACTTAATAAGCACATTTACAACCTTACTATTTAATTTATAAAACATGCCATATCAATGATCAAATTCGAGAACCAAACCCAGATAAATCATAAACTTACCCTCGTAATGTTGGAGTGGGGGACCGTGGCACAAATGTATCTTCCTCGGCGGTTAGACCACTACAGCCACTACCCCGGGGGAGGGGAATAGAGTTTCTATTTCGTAAAACGAGGGATGAGCGCGATGTTTTACTCCAGCGCAGAGCGATGAGATAAAATGCCAGGTCATGACGATAAATTTAAATTGTGCCAAAAATATTGTTAATATAATTTTTTTTTAAATATTACAATGAAGATTAACTATTTGTTATGTAATATAAAATAACATCGGACATACGAACCTTCTCAATAAAAAGTTACACAATGTTTTCTCATTCAATCGGGAGTTAGGTCAACCCAGAGCAATCAGGATTTTAGGGTTTATGATTTTTTTTTAAATATTTCTAATAAACTAATTCATAATTTCAGCCCTGCACCACATAGATTAGACACCAAAGTATACATAAAAAAATGTAATGAAAACGTTTATCGATTTCAAAATGGGTTTCTCCAGTCCGACACGATAAAAAATGCCTCTGGAGATCTACCCATCTTATTATTTATTGTTTAATAGTAACAAATAAGTTTACATCAAATTATACATCAGTCAACACAAAGATTTGCATTGAGCGGGAATCGAACCCGAGACCTCTGCGCAGCAGTCATGTTATTTAACCACTACGCCACAGAGGTCGTCAAAAAAGTCCTTCCCTAAATGGGCTGCCTAAAAGAAATAGTCCTGCAATGTTAACTGAGAATAATCAAACGTGGTGTGACACACTTTTCCTCAGACCTAATAGACGTGCAGTCAATTTAGCTGATAGAGTAGTTTATAAAGGTAGAATGACTAAATGAATGCAGAAAGCTGATTAATTGGCACGGTAAGCTTGTCTATCACTATCATCCCTAAATAGTCCTGGAGGGTTTCCAGTATTATAGTAGTAGTCATTTTATTTATTTTCTTTGTCTTGATTGACTTAGAACATTGGGGCATTCGATGTTATAATAGACGACCATAACCAGCCAGGGGACATTGACAAACGAGTATACATTTTAATTAAATATTTGTATCCTATAAATACATCAGATAGTTACAAACAATATTAAGATCGTGTTACAAAGAATTTACAATTTGTGCGTAAAACAACGGGGTATTCAACCCCCTTCCATCCCTGTTAATTAAATGTTTTCAATGGTCTATCAAGGGGTGAGGGGAGTTTAATCCTTTACAATTCGTCACGATATTTGATATTGTATTTATTGTGATAAGAGGTTAAACGTAAGGGTTTGTACGTACTGTGTTTTCGTGTTTGGAGTCGTTATTACTTGTATGTGCCGTGTGGTGACGGAGTAATAATACAGTGTGTCACCACCCCATCTCATCTCATGGGTGTCATAAAAACCGATTAAGGGACTATCCGTGAATATTATCTTTACGTATAAAAAAAAAACTCGAAATTAAACCCTATACCAATCCGTTTGGCCAGCGTGGTATTAGTAGGCCAAGTATCCCTCCGTCACCAGAGGAGGCCCGTCCCTGCAGTGCGACATTAATGGGCTGTTATGATGATTACTTGTATGACGTAGGCTGTAGCGAATTTACGGGGATATGAGACTTAAAAGCTTGTTGTGTTATGTTGCTCCAAAGGTAACAGGCGCAGTGTTAAAACATTCTAAGCTTTTGATTTTGTAAATAACAGTCTTCTGGACCCTAAGCTTCTTGACGTTTGGAGGTGTTTGTCTCGTCACTTTGTCCTATATTTTCTACGGATACTCGGTATCCGTAGAAAATATAGGACAAAGTGTAAAATACCTTGAACCCCAATCTATAGAATGACTAAGAAGAGGTGATTATTATTTAGGTAAGATACCTATTTATTATACACCCTGTATCTGTCAAACTGACATCGGATCCAAAAATGAGACCGGGTTTAACTATTCGGAGTTTCACTTCCACCTATCTCTCGAGGTTACGTGCAGTAATTGCTTAAGTGCAGGTATTTGAGGGTGTTAAAAAGTTAAACAACTTACTAATTAGGTGTAACATGTATTCAAATAAAATCGAACGTGTTTTTCGTTTTCATCATTCAACTGTCAAATGTCATTGTCAAGGACTATACGTTCAGACGTCTCCTACGTGCGAACAATAGTAAATAAGAGTAACTCATAAAGCTGTCGTTCTAGAACGAATCACTATTTGAATTTTAAATGTTCTAGAACTATTTATTATTTTGTTTTTTGTTTACGTGCTCATTTAATTTGGCGCCATTTAGCCTAGGTATCAGTCAATGGGGTCAACTGTCTATGTTTTCGGCTATATTTTCTAGATCTCACTTTTTTGGTGGCTTTTTCATTATTACCTCCCCATTTATGTGACATTAAAAAACCTTTAAAGAGTTGCAATCCTCATTACAGAGCTGCTTCAAATGTCGTAGGTTTATGCTTGTAGGTTTATGCTTTGTCGTTGCAACTGTAACTTGTTAATCATAAGTATTAATTAAATATAGCACCAAAAGTATTTGATAGGTAAGTAATAATTAAATACTTATATCACCAAAAGTATTTAATCAATTGATATTACTTGGTGAAACTTTCATGTGGTCGAGATTAGATAAGATTTGAGTATAACTGATGTTATATTACTTAATTTCTGCAGCGAAGAGTTAACTTTTGTTTTTCTGTTCAATATACGAAACACACAAAAAAATAAAAGTAAATAAAAAAAACGGAAACAAAAAACAACTACAATTTTAAAATAATAAAAAAAAACATATAAAAGAAAAATAATACTCGCAATAACCAGCTATCTCAGCAAGTTGTCAAATAAAAACGAAGTAAAAAATTTTTATATCGTTGTGCAATATAGAAACATAAAAAAATACTATTTAGCCTCGTTTTGCCGGAACGCTATGCGAAGCTATTTCCCTATTAAAACGATCTGCACTCACAAAATATGTTATAATGATTGTAATATGTAACTATATACCGGTGATTACCGGTTTATGTATCTATATACCGGTTTAGATAATCCTTCCACCAGTAACCATCCACTTTTACCGTCCATCCTCATATCATATTGACCCATTACCAGTTCATAAACGAAGCAAGAAATGCTGTTATAAGATAATGAGATAGCACCATAGACAATTTATATGTCTATCAGTTTGTGAACTGAGCTATCTAGTATTATCTGTAATTGGACGTGTTGCTTGATAACCAAACGTGAGGTACGCCATCTGACGGCGAGTAGTAAAAACTCAATCATCGGCACTCCCAGGTATGTCGGAGCTTCTTTATAACATACGATACGATTGTTTTTTTCAGGGAATATGAGGTTGTGGAGGTCGCGGTGAGGTAACAGCACCACGTCTCCAACGAAAAGGGAGGATCCTTCGACCAGGCGAGGGTGATCGTGCCTGGCGGGCCAACTGCCCAACAGTTGTATATATGCGGAATCGCTGTGCGAATGTTGATATCGCGATTCAGGATGTATTTGACATCTGTTGATGGTACTGAGGTAGTGTAGGTGTTCGCTTGAGTAAGCCGCTAGATGACGCTACAAGGTTAATGATGTAAAGTAGATGATTTTATTGTTATAAGTGACTTAACTAGAATAATGATTTCTTCGTTGATGAGGAGCTTGGTCTACTATGCTACTGTACTGATCTATCAACGGTTTATCAAAGCGTTTTGATATTATACATGTCTGCTTTTTTATCAGGTTCAATGGTATCGTTCTTTAGGTTTAATTTGATAACACAGACACACGTCAAATAGACCTGAGATATGGAATAATTAAAATCTAATTAATTTACAACTAATGATATTTTACGAAAATAAAGTTTTCTTTTTAACAAGCTCGCCCTTACCTGCTACATAACAGTACGTGTCCGACACAAAAATAGTAAGCACTTAAAAGCTTCTCAAGTTGAGTTTTATTCGACCACTTTATTTCAAGTTTGTTTTAAGGTCCATAAAATTTACAACCTGTCCCGATAAGGGGCACCTCTCCCCACGGCCTGGTGTATGTTTGTTCAAATTTATCATCTCATAAATAACATAACGTGTTACAAATTATATGTCTTCTATACAATGATATATATATTTGTACAAGGAATTAGTTCCGAACTTGTGTCGGACTAGTTCTTAGAAATATGGCCGCCGAAATATTTGAGGTTATCTGTCACTGTTTACTGAAGTTGGTATAAAATATACATGGAATATATACATTTAAAATGTAACATAGATAGTTTTAAGCAGTCAATCAGCCATCGATACATAAACTAAACTGAGTTTGTAGGCTGAATAAATATGTAGTCAAAATATTAATGCATGAAAACTAGCAATTCAACTAAAAGCTCTACATATCTCTATACGCATTTGATTCTTGGAGTTTATTGTATTCTCGCTGCGAGTTTCATATCCGCCGTGTGATTGAGGAATAAAGAATTGTACAGAGATTTTTCATCCTAACATCGATCGGGAACTCGGGCTCTTAATAGTCTCAGAGGAAAAATTAACATTCCAAAAAGAACACCTACAACGACGACCAATGCTTAGCAATCCAACTGGGATTGGCAGTATTAAGCTAAATATTGTTTTCGTAGATATATTATCTGAGAGCTTTTCTTTTCTTCATAAGAAGACCCATTGGATGAGACGAAGTGGTGTCACTGTGACTTTATGGAGTATAAAGTCACAGTGACACCACTTCTAACCACCATACTATGTTGTTAAATTATAAGAAGACGTCCAGAACATGCTGCTATAGAGTTTGTTCAGCCGCGTCTTCTGTACTAGCGCCTTAGAAGCGGTGGAAAAGTTTGAAAAACTTTTAATTTGTAAACTTAGATTAAGTAGATTTAAACTGACGCGACGTCAATAAGTTGCTATTTTGTAACATTACATTGAGAAATAAATACATTGCATTACATTACCATACGGAGACACACGAAACAAAGTAATCTTAGTTAGCTTAAGTTATGTAATATATCTCTACAGATTTATAATAGTATAGTTGTAATGTTAAACATATTAATAAATAATTATTTTTAACAGTTAACAAAGACGTATATTATTTAATTAGTTTCTATGACTTATAGTGTTGTTCCGCAGTTACTTAATACTGTTAGCATAATATTTTTAATTTCATCAACCATTAAATTAACTAAATTCCGTATTCGCTCCCGCATTAACCCAGATATTGTGAGTAATTTGAGGAATGGTGTGTGCTGCTGTCGTTTTGTCACATTTATATTTACGTCGCATTTCGATGCGCGTGCGCGTGTGAAGCTTAATCCATGCGCGTGTTAGATTTATGTATATTTGTGTAATAAGACAACATCTTAACTTTGTATATTATATATTCAAGAGGTATTCGGCTATAACAACTAGGTATTTGTGTATAAAGCAGTGAAATAAGTATTAACACATTAATAGCCATTAAGACATTTAAGTAATTACATTATAATAATATTTAATAATATTCAATACAATATCGTACCTTTTCTATTCCGATGTTATTACATAATTACCATGACAACCACCGAGAGACCGGCATAGATTATTCACTACTACTAAAGAGACTGACTTCCAGTGTCCGCCTCCTTTTATCCTAAGATGATTCATACAGAAGTAATTATATATATATATACATTTAATTCTAACTATAACTGTTTTATAACATAATCTAATACGGCCATTCTGATTAGTACTTCGCTCTCGAAGTACATACATAATATTTTGTATTGTATTCTGTGATTATTTTCTAAAAATAATAAATAATAAAAATAAATATACATTTAATTCTAACTAACTGTTTTATAACATAATCTAATACGGCCATTCTGATTAGTACTTCGCTCTCGAAGTACATACATAATCTTTCTTGGGTGTTCTATGTGTCCGTTAATTGATGTTTGTAAAAGTCCCCGCGACACAGGGCATGATCCCTAGTGCGGGAGTTGTAAAAAAAAAAAAAAAAAAAAAAAAAAAAAATTTTGTATTGTATTCTGTGATTATTTTCTAAAAATAATAAATAATAAAAATAAATATACATTTAATTCTAACTAACTGTTTTATAACATAATCTAATACGGCCATTCTGATTAGTACTTCGCTCTCGAAGTACGTACATATTTTGTATTGTATTCTGTGTTTATTTTCTGTGTAATTTTATTATTATTTTTCGTTTTTACTTATGTTTGCCATTTGGCTCGACATATTTTATTTATTATTTTTTTTATTTATGTTTGCCAATTGCCTCGACATACAAGCCTTCCACCCGCTGCTTGTGGCACGGACTTGCACCAAACAATTGGCCGACCAGCGGAAACATATTTTTTTTTTTTTTTTTTTTTTTCTTATGTTTGCCAATTGCCTCGACATACAAGCCTTCCACCCGCTGCTTGTGGCACGGACTTGCACCAAACAATTGGCCGACCAGCGGAAACATATTTTTTTTTTCTTTTTTTTTATTTATGTTTGCCAATTGCCTCGACATACAAGCCTTCCACCCGCTGCTTGTGGCACGGACTTGCACCAAACAATTGGCCGACCAGCGGAAACATATTTTTTTTTTTTTTTTTTTTTTTATTTTTTTATGTTTGCCAATTGCCTCGACATACAAGCCTTCCACCCGCTGCTTGTGGCACGGACTTGCACCAAACAATTGGCCGACCAGCGGAAACATATGTTTTTTTACTATTTTTTTTTTATTTATGTTTGCCAATTGCCTCGACATACAAGCCTTCCACCCGCTGCTTGTGGCACGGACTTGCACCAAACAATTGACCGACCAGCGGAAACATATTTTTTTTTTTCTTTTTTTTTTTATTTATGTTTGCCAATTGCCTCGACATACAAGCCTTCCACCCGCTGCTTGTGGCACGGACTTGCACCAAACAATTGGCCGACCAGCGGAAACATATTTTTTTTTTATTTTTCTTATGTTTGCCAATTGCCTCGACATACAAGCCTTCCACCCGCTGCTTGTGGCACGGACTTGCACCAAACAATTGGCCGACCAGCGGAAACATATTTTTTTTTTACTATTTTTTTTTTCTTATGTTTGCCAATTGCCTTGACATACAAGCCTTCCACCCGCTGCTTGTGGCACGGACTTGCACCAAACAATTGGCC
The DNA here is from genome assembly GCA_905475405.1 of Schrankia costaestrigalis. NCBI lineage: Eukaryota > Metazoa > Arthropoda > Insecta > Lepidoptera > Erebidae > Schrankia > Schrankia costaestrigalis. Next base: position 18,552,512 of record FR997838.1, on the reverse strand, counting down.
GACCAGCGGAAACATATATTTTTTTGGGTCTAGTTACATACGTCAAAATCTCAATTCGTCTAGTCATTGCACTGTCAAGTTCTCTTATGGTCAAATTACACTTTATGACAAGTTCTCTTAAGGTCAAATTACATTTTATGACAAATTCTCTTTTCGTCAAGTCTTTCGTTCGTCCAATTTCATTTACGTCAACGCCAAGTAGAGTTGTCAAAATAATTTCATCTATGTACCTTACCTGTTAATTTATATTTGTTATTAATATTTTTCATTAAAATAAATACCTACGCTTTTGAACTAGTAGAAATCGCAAACTCAGGTAGGTAAGATATATTATGTACAAACTCCTAGGTGAATAATTACTGGCTGAAAATAATATCTAAATAGGAAAACGGGCGAAAAAACAAATGTACTTCTAATGTCATGATGTCATGGTATTTGTCTTAGATGAAGATATTACAAGAGGAATAATATTTATTAAATAAGTTTATAGATTTTAGTGGAAAATGGCCTCAAGTGCAAGTGGTAGCTTGAATTTACAATTTATAAAATCAAAAAGAGGTAAACAAAAATTGATCAGAGCTGGATAACATTTTTTTTTATTATTTTTTTTATTTATGTTTGCCAATTGTCTCGACATACAAGCCTTCCACCCGCTGCTTGTGGCACGGACTTGCACCAAACAATTGGCCGACCAGCGGAAACATATTTTTTTTATATTTTTTTTTTCATTCAATGTGACTTGTGCATTAATTTTCACAACTGATATTACAAACCGTTTTACATTTTTTTTTTACCATATAAGTAAAATAAAATCAATCAAACAAAATATCATTCATTTACATAAGATATAACGATATCGCTTGTGATAGTCGTTTTATAGTGATCACATCTAACTTAACGGCTAAGTTTACTGAGGGTTCGGAACACGACCATGTCAGAGAAGACACCCACAAGAAACTCTGCTGGGTTCCTATCGCTCTTTTGGTTGATCACTTCACAAATATTATTTATTTTATTTATTTTTATTTATTTAACACTTTATTACAAATTTGTACAAAGGCGGACTTAATGCCTAAGGCATTCTCTTCCAGTCAACCTTGGGTGATGCAGAGATAAATGTGGTAGGTGTTAAATAATAATTAATTGTTAAATAATAAAAAATAATATTACTTTGTTTATTAAACAGGACAATTCATATCCAAGCATTTTTTATCGTTATAGTAATCCTTTACACTATAAAATAGTATTTCGATATTAACTTATGTATAATAAAAGATCTAAATTTATTATCTGAAAATTCTTTAATTCTTTAACTTCACTAAGGAGCTTATTATAAAAACGAATACCATTACCAGCGAAAGAATTACTTATTTTATGAAGCAATTTTATTTCTAGTGTTAACATTATGTATACAGCTCATTTTTTTGTACATTAGATTATCAAATATATACTGGCAATGCACAGTCACAATCTTAATCATTTTAAATTTATCTCTAAGAGACTCTCTTGGGCCCTTATTATATATACAACGTATCGCTCTTTTTTTGCAAACAAATATTGTGTTTCGAGTAATATCAGCCGCATTACCAAACAATAGAATACAATAACTAAAATAAACTAGCCTAGCTGTGTCTATATCTGTTAACTGACGAATTCCCCATTGTAATTTACTGTCTAAAGTAATTCCTAGAAATACTGTAATTATTTCCAGTTCCTCATCATTGATCTTAACAATAACATTAATGTACATTTTTATGTAATTAATTTTACAATAACGTTCGGCCAATCTGACTGTTTATTATACATAGTGCTAGCTTATCAGTTACAGTAGATACGTAACGTTCTACTTGTCCGTTACCTGCTTTAGTCACAGTTTTTATGCTAATCAATCCAAACTCCTTAGATAGTTTTCGATGTTGAGACACCAACTCTTTGAACCGTTGTCACCCGTGGCAGGGTCGAAGATCAGGAGAGCCATACATAGCCCTCGGAGGGTCGTCATCCGATCGGTGATTTCCAGAGATGGCATCGCAAATCGCGTTGAACAGGTCCAAGGTTGAGGAATTCGTTCTGGAACTCGAAATTAATTGTGTTAGCAATGTAGGCGAAGAATCTATCCCACTTCTGATGTTAGATTTATGTATATTTGTGTAATAAGACAACATCTTAACTTTGTATATTATATATTCAAGAGGTATTCGGCTATAACAACTAGGTATTTGTGTATAAAGCAGTGAAATAAGTATTAACACATTAATAGCCATTAAGACATTTAAGTAATTACATTATAATAATATTTAATAATATTCAATACAATATCGTACCTTTTCTATTCCGATGTTATTACATAATTACCATGACAACCACCGAGAGACCGGCATAGATTATTCACTACTACTAAAGAGACTGACTTCCAGTGTCCGCCTCCTTTTATCCTAAGATGATTCATACAGAAGTAATTATATATATATATACATTTAATTCTAACTATAACTGTTTTATAACATAATCTAATACGCGCATGATTCGCTACACAAGTATTTTGTTAAGTTTCATTAAGTTTTTTGTGTGGAAATTATGTTTATGTTAATGTGTATAGGTATGTTGGTTATAAGATGTATAAAATGTGTGTGCTATATAAATATTCTATAAACTTGATTATTTTTTGAATACTTAAGTAATAATTATTTTTTAACACGCAAGCAAATTGACACAAATATTAGTTAAGGAAAACTCGAAACCAATTGGCCTGCGTTCCTTTACTGTATGAGACTAAAGGCCTATGAGAGACGAAAAATAATGTGTAGACATTCACCCTTCTCTTGGGACTTCTTCTATGTATAATACCTACGTATATATTGACGAAATATATACGTAGTATATAGTGTACACAAAGTAATAGCTCTGCTAACTTCGGAGCTAGATGGCGTTGTACAATGTATGATGAATAATATTACACAAGTAAGGCGATGTAACTACCTACTGCTTTGTTTTTTGGACATAATTCAAAATTTTCAGTTCTAACACGATCGTAAGTATGAAAAACGAATTTCATACATGAAATCGACTTCTCTAATTATCTGTCATGTGACTTTACACATAATACAAAACTTTAATAAGTTTTTAATGTTATTTATGTTTATAAGTTCTTATTGTATATGCAGATTGGACAATAAACAATGTTTAATTCTTTTACCAATGCCTAACAGTGAGTGTTGGAGGAATGTTAATGTTTCATCCCAAGCAATGTAATTAACTTAAAATATGACCGTACTTGGAGGCTTTTCTTAATTAAGTTATAAAGTAACTTAAACTTATTATATTTAAATATCTAACATGGACATGGTAATATAATGATAATTGATTTCATTTAATTATAAGCTTAAGTGGAGTGACAAAACACGATGTCGTAGATTCGAATCCAACGGTGCACTATTGTTTGTGGGATTCATAAATAATAGTACTGGTATAAGTACCAGTCTTTTAAATGTATCTATGTATCTATTAAATTATCTACTGTATATATTAAAATCTATTTCCTTTAACTAACAGCAACCAGATAAAAAAAATAGTAGACTGTTCTGTTATGTGGCTTATGGCGCCATCGTTCATCGATGATACTGCCAAGATTTATTAATTTACTCTCCGAGAGTCCGAACTACTTTCGATCTAGCTTATACGTCACTAACATCAAAATTTACATTCATGTGACAAATCATTAACGTCAAATGCTAATCATAGACACAAGAGTTGTCTTTATAATAGCAATGATATGACCTTACTTGAATTGGCCGGAAACAACTTCTTTTTAAACTGTGTACAATAAAACAAATTAAAAAATCCTTACCACAGAGACTAATTCCTGTAGTAACTATCCAAAGGGATATTCATTTAATTTACAAAGTCGTTATCAACAGGACAATCTTATTTACGTAACGTAAACCTTATCATAAAACAAATAATAATTTAAAGTACCGTCAACAAAACAAATGTAGGGTCATCGAATCAAGCACATCAACTTCACCATCACTGATTTGAAGCTTGTATATTGACGTACCAACATAAAGACGTATCTACCAACCAACTTGCTAAACAAATTACAACTTTATAAACATGAAAATAAAGTATTTTTGTAATTATTGTTTGTGTAAGAGTTAAGTTGGTTTGTCTGTCTGTCTACAGTCGGCACTTTGAGCGTTGATATACCAATACTTAAGATGTAAGGGCCTCATTAACTTTGTAGGTGTTTCTGATGGCAGCCGATTGAAATAAGTGCTGTTACTATATACAGATCGTATAATTATTATACATATTTATTTTATATTATATTACACCTCCCTATAGGAAAGTGTACGTTTTAAAGTAGATTTTAACGTGGTTTTTCCACCGGTACTGGAGGAGTTCCGTCCCTGGATTGAAACATAATGAGCTTTAACGATGTAGAATAAGATAAAATAAGTTATACAATTAAAATTGTAAATCATTAATTATAAATATTTATTTTAATTAAAATAACCACCACTTCGCAGTTATTCTTTCAAAATGTATATAATTTTTTATGAAGAAACCATAAATAAGAAAGATGCATGCCGAATTAGTTAAATTCAAAAACTTTTCAGGTTCAGAAGTGGTGACCGCGTACCGGAAAACGCAGGGTGGGAACCCCTGCACAACGTGACAATATTTGGAGGAGACCTATGTCCCGCAGTGGACGTCAATTGGCTGATAATAATATAATGATGATGAAAAACTTTTCGATAGCTATCTTAGTTTTTAATACCTTGCAAGACAACGGCAATGTGCCGTCCATAAATTATTCTTCTGACCATGGTAATAGGTACTTTTCGTTTTCATCTAGTAAAAGACCTCGGAAGATCAAAGATGATCTTTAGTGAGGAAGTACACAATAACTGAAATCCTAGAGAGAAAGCATTTCTTATATTTTATCTCTAGGATTATATTATTTAAAAAAATACAGGTATGAAATTACTGTATCATTCAAGTACTACGATTTCGTAGTATAGTCGGTAATAACGCTTTCGGACAACTTAGTCGGAACAACTTACAAACAGAAACCCGACTGAACGATGACGACAATAATATTGTCGAACTATTTGTTAAACGAAAATTATGTTTGACGTTTTACACCCAGAAAACATCATAAAAACTTGTACGAACATAGTATTTTTACAACTGCATCTCCTGAACTTCTGGTATATTTTGGTCGCTCACCTGATTGAAAAGCTGGCACGTAGCCAACTTCACATCGTCTGCTAATAGCCAATTATGTGTTTCCGAGAGAAGGGATCGCCACTTCAACAGCTAACTTCACGAATTAACAAAAATGAATGAAGTATTTACTATAAGACGCTGTTCTTTTGAAGTCGAAACGCATTCTTGATTCGTGTCTCTGTCCACATGGAAATTATCAAGTCTGTGCTGAAATGTGTCGCTAAATGAGTGCGTCTCCATACGTACATAAGAATATTTTATCTTGAAAGCACGATCAGTGCATCCTGTGCCGAAACTTCAAGCATATCATAGCAGCCATGAACTTCAAACAGGCTCCTCTTCTTAAGGAACGTAAGGGAACTTGGCGTACCGATACACGCTTAGGATTGACTTTATTCTACCAACTTTGCTATCGTCAATCATGTATGACGTCGCAAAACTACACCTACTACATCTCACACTAGGTGTATCCTGGGGCAAAAGTACAAAACGTCTTGGTTACCGCAACGTGCGTAGTATTTATGTATCTAAATACCTTATTGTTGTAATATGCGCCTTTTATTTGTACAAAATACATTGTCGCATATTTGAAATAGTCCAAGTTAATCCACGTCGGTTGATTGTGAGCTATGGATGCAGATCTTGGCAAGTGAATCGTGACTAAACTAGATAACCTACCGGTGAATATAGGTATTAAAATAAATGTCACAGTTTCAACGATCGAGGTGAAATTTATTAAACAAGATATAGTTTATTGGTCTATCGGTTGTGCTGTCGGATGTTGAAGTTATGTACTTGGTGTTTTTTGCGGTAAAAGTGAAAGCAAATTCAAGTGAAAAAAGGAAACACTAAAAATTAGGGTTAAAAAATTAGCATCCTTTAATTGACATTCATCTTTTCAGAAACGTTATTGGTATGCCTCTTTTTTTAAATTCTATCATTAAATTCGCCTCTAACTTAAGGCAAATGTCTTAATTTGAAAACTATTTTTCTTCTATTAGACCCATCATAGATTAAGTAGGTACTGCTCGCACTTTTGAGATGGCTCCCCACTTTCCTCCCCAGTTTGATGCCTTGAGCATTCTGCAGCAATACGTACTATGTATCTTAGATTGCTAAGACTCAGGACTCAAAGTGTCATTTTGTTTATAGCATAACAGATTCAAAGACATCATTATACACCCTACAGAGGGAGCCACAGCTGTATTTATATCGTCAAAATAGAAACTAAAGACTAAGTACCGAAACGTCAATATATTGAGAGTGAAAGATTTAGTGGCACTTCAGGGTGTACCTCTATACCTATATTTTGTATCGGACACATTATTCAGTGCACGGCTAGTGTCATTCATTATACAGCCTGACGTACGCATTGATTATAGTGCGTCGGGTTAATTTACACCCTGCTTCTTACTGTTAATTGCTTCGTTCAGTCATTCCTGAGATTTATTTTACTTGTTTACTTAGAAATTATGAAAATATATATATAGGTATGCTGAGGTAAATGATTTTGATTTCCTGTATGGTCGTATTTTGAGACGGTGAACAGTGTTAATATGCTATCGTATGTTATACGAGTCGTAATAGCTTATTAAGTGAAACTTCTCGTATTATTATGCTATCTTTACGAATACAAAAGAAGGTTTTGAGATACAAACTGTATACCTACCAACTTGTTTAGCCAGAGTGGTATTAGTAGCCAAGTTATCTCCATCCTAGAAGGCAGTGATAGAGGATATTTGGCTATTAACTGGCAGTGAGGCTTTTAAGAGCAGGTTCGAAAGCATTTTAGAAATCATAATCTTAGTATGACCTAATTTTTATAGTGTTAGTTAAGTAAGTTTAAATTAACAATAATAAAACATTCCACACACATAAAAACGACATAGACGACCTCGGTGGCGCAGTCGGTATATTACATGGCTGCTACGCAGAGGTCTCGGGTTCGATTCCCGCTTAATACAAATCTTTGTGTGCTTGAACATGATTGTTTGCATTGGCATTGGTCTGAGTGTTTTCTATGTATAATATGTATGTATTTTCAAAAAAAAGGAATTAAAGTATGTTTATCCGTTGTCTAGTACCCATAGTACAAGGTTTTCTTAGTTTGGGACTAGATGGCGTTGTGTGAATGTGTAAAAAAAAAACACAACGCCATCTAGTCGCAAATTAAGCAGAGCACACAATTGTTTAACGCGAGTGTCGAACCCTATACCTCTCCCTAGCACCAAAACCAATACACCACAGCATCATATAAACAGTTATTACAATGTAAAAAGCAAATTACAATGCTGACCATTCCCAACACAAATATAATTAGAATTAAAGTAAGAAACTTCCGCGAGGTCTTGTTTAACTTTTTATCTGGATTCCTTGTTAACTCGCTTGGTTTTCATACTGCGCACTTTGACAGCCTCATGTCTTACAAACGGTAGTATTCTGATGTTGAAACTGCGATAGTAAGTCGTTTTAACTGCAATGTTAAAATTTACAGGTAGGGTAGGGACTTAGACTAGAAGTAGTTTTGTAAAAGTATAAGAAATGTTAAAGGGCTAGTCGGTGCGGGTAGGCCCCAGAAAACATATGGTGATTAGATAGGTTGCATATTGTAGAAGGGCCAAAGGGACGCTTCATGAATGTGGACGAGGCTCAATCTGTTTGCCAGGACCGTGACAAGTGGCATTCAGTCGTCCCTGCCTACTCGGGACGGGATAAGGCGTAAATATATCAGTATGTATGTATGTATGAGAAGTATTACATTAAATAAATTGTTCCAACCGTCTGCTATTGGATAAAAGCTTTCTAATTATTGTTATACTTACTTCACTATATTGTTTTAAAGCCTAAAGGCGGCAGACGACCAATCTGGTGGAAAGTGGTAACCGATGTTCGTGGACGCCAGCAATGCCAGGGCACAGACAGGCCATTACCTACCAGGGAATTAATCATAACAGCCCATTCATGTCCTACTGCAGGGACGGGCCTCCTTCCGTAACGGAGGGATACTTAGCCTACTAATACCACGCTGACCAGACGGATTGGTATAGGGTTTAATTTCAAGTTTTCCTTCTTTTTATTTCGTTAAGACAATACTCACGGATAGTCCCTTAGTCGGTTCACCCATGGGATAAGATGGGGTGGTGACATATTGTATTCTTACTCCGTCACCACACGGACTAGGGAATTATTTATTTAAACCTGTTTAGTTTATGTAAATAGTTTTATTATGTTTTTCATCGACTAGGATACACAGTACCTAACAACTTAAGGAAGTTTGTCATTGACCCCATTCCTACATAGTAACACTAGCTTTCGCTCGCGTTCAATTTGGGGTAGCAGTTCCCCTTTCCTGGACACAGAAGAAAAAAAGAAAAGTAGCCTATGTTACTCTCCTTCCCTTCAACTATCTCCACTTAAGAAAATCACGTCAATTCACGTCAATCAGTGAAAGAAAGACAAACAGACACACTTTTCATTTTAAAATATTAGTATGGATGGGATATATAGGATTCATTGGAAAACTGAATGACTTTATTGCAAATCCCTATTTTATATATCGCCTGGCACGAATCCCCTACCTGTCGTGGTATTCACGATCGCTATGATAATAACTCCTTCAAGCCTGTCACGTTGGAGTCACGGGAGCTCGGAATTACCCTTCGTAACTATGGTGAACATGAATTATTTGATATATTACTATTATAAATATGTAAAAATGTATAATGTAATCTCAGTTGATATTAAATTATATTTCCATATCTATATTTGTAGATATAGTGAATTATTGGGAATGAAAATGAGTAGATCCCAGATCAGGAAAAGTAAATTGACAGACATAATAGCGTGTGGTGACGGAGTAAGAATACAATATGTCACCACCCCATCTTTGTCTTTCCCATGGGTGCCGTAAAAACCGACTAAAGGACCATTCGTGAATATTATCTTTACGATGTAAAAAGAACGAAAACTTGAAATTAAACCCTATACCAATCCGTCTGGCCAGCGTGGTATCAGTAGGTAGTTATCCCTCCGCCACGGGGGGAAGCCCGTCCCTGCAGCCCACTGCAGCGTCATAAAAGCCTATTAATGTCAAACATAGCCCAACATTAATAGGCTGTTATGATGACTATCTTATCAACCAGTGGACGTCCACAGCTAGACATAGGCCTCCTCAAAAATTTCCACGCAGCGCGGTCCTGTGCTTATGACCATTTTTTTAATAATAATCTTTTTGTAAAAAAAACTCTGGACGACTATGTGATACGATTAATGAAAGCCGTTCTTCCGGCCGCTCTACCTATATGTAGATACATGTTTTTATACAAGAGTAACAGTATTTTTTTTATTTACTAGATATTGAGATATGATAACTTCATCCTATTAAAGTAGCAGAATAAGCAGTGACACAAGATGGACATGTCCCCGGCGTCGATAAGTAATTGTCCACTAAACAGGCAGAGACTACAATCATATTTTTGTGAGCTATCCGATACACCCGTAAATGTATTGCGGTTTTTACAGAGTAGTGTGTTGGTTCAGAGACTCCTTAAAGTGAAGAAGCATTGATTTTTGTAAAATATTTGGGGTAAGACAAGATTAGATAGTATTAATAAGGCAATAAATCCTGTAAACGTTGATTTTAAATACCACACTGGTTCTTTTTCTCTTTCTCTATTTTCGTTTATAATGAATAGGTAGGTATATGAAAAATTATGTTCTTAATTCAATTCAATTTAGGAATATAGGTTTACATGAGCTCTTAAAATTAAATACAAAGGCTATAACTTATTAGTAATGTAAACTAAAACACGATGCTTTACATTTAAAACAACAACACATACAATAACTTATTTACACATAGTCGAATCATACATTTATTTAATTAATTTAATAATAAAGCCTCCATTTCATTTAAACAACCATAAAAACAATATTTAAACAGGATAAAATTCCACATTACAATAACGTCAGCCTAAAACACAATTAACGTATATCTCTAATGTTTACACTACTCTGTGTAAACAGACCATACAAAGATAATGGCACCGATTAGTCGGCATTGGGCCGACAGTTTTTGCGAACATATACAGTAGTATGTCGGTTGTCAGTTATGTTATTACACTTGCTAAACTTGTACTTTTTTCATACTAAATAGTATAAGTTTGTCTTCAGGACCTTAGGAATGTAGTATCATGGTATGAGCAAATGATATCGAAATAGTAGGCATCGTTAGAAGACGGTTAGTTCCATGGCTTTATTAGTAGACTGATTATAATCGTTGCTTTGATCGATGTTGTAATCAGCTTTAGATAACGTTAATTACAGTTAAACATGGTTGTAGGGTTGTATAAAAAGCTGTGCGTATAAACGAATAGAAACGGTAAGTACTTGTTCGGTGACAGTGATTGCTATGAGAGAAATTTCTTCAATTTCCAAACGTACTTTGAACGCTTTAACTTTTCATTGGAATCCATTGAGTGTAATGCTTGCTGTTTTTGTGAAAAAGATTTGCATCACTTGCTATAAAATGTGTTCGTTTTGAGTCTATTAGATGAGCGAAAAAGGCTCTAAAATTTAAATAAAATAGATGACGCAATTATCCATACTCAAAATGAATAATATGTAGTATATATTTCGTGTGGTAACGGAGTAAGAATACAATATGTCACCACCCCATCTCATACCATGGGTGTCGTAAAAACCGACTAAGGGACTGTCCGTAAATATTATCTTTACGAAATAAAAAGAAGGAAAACTTGAAATTAAACCCTATACCAATCCGTCTGGCCATCGTGGTATTAGTAGGCTAAGTATCCCTCCGTCACGGGAGGAGGCCCGTCCCTGCAGTGGGACATTAAAGGGCTGTTATGATGAAAATGAATAGTTTAAAAGAAATTACGGACATTTATGACAAAAGGTCAAATTAATATGCCTTAGGAATAATGTATTTTATTGCACATTGTTTTCTGATATTTCGTTTTAGATTTGGTAAACAATTTGCGTCGACATATTGTATTACGTTATCAAAATATCAAATATTCGTATCACGATATCTCAGCGTATTGTAGAATTCTAAAACTCGATAGAGTAACAATATATTGTTCTCGTAACTATTCTGAATCTGTACATATCGTGGGGATTTACATTTGAATACACATGTATATGAAAATAATATTATTTTCCGCTCTTGTTCGCTCTGGTATTGAATAATACCGATTTTATAATTAGGACCCAGTTACTGATTAAAGTGGATGCGTACGGCACATAACACGCAGAATAGATAACCGATGGGGTAGAAAGGTTCTTGAATCGATAGTTAACTGAGTTAAACTTTAAATAATTCTTAAGCCAAAATGTTTATTTATTACATTAAGAATGTTGTATGTATTTACAAAACAAAGTGTAAGTATAAGAATATTTATTACTTAGTTTTCTTGTACATAGAAGCTCCTTTTTGTTTGGGACATTTAAAGAAAGTGCAAGGAATATTAATAACATTATACCAAGCGATTAAGTCAGACCGTTTATTATAAGATTTGAAGTTCATTTTCCCTAAAATTATTTTTGAAGACACTGCTTGCGAATTTCCCTTAACCGACTTTACGATTCTCATGGTATGAAATGGGGTCTTATAACCACGTATTCTTACTAAGACATTATCACTATTATATACGTCAATATTTTCACCACTCACTCCACATATTTTCTATAACTACACAACAATAATGACGCGAATAATAACAAGTTATTGGAAGCATAGCGTAGGACGCCATTGTGCGAGCCACATCGCGATACATTTGCCTCACTAATAACACCTTTCAATGCTCTGACTTGTCATTACTCTGTGTAGTTCTTAACTATGGACTGTATTTATATGGAATATGATTGCTAATTATATACATAAACCTTCTTTTATAGTCCCATCACAAAACTACATGATAAGATGGCGCAGTGGTTGGTTTATTTGACTTTCACGCTTGAGGTTGTCCGTTTTAGTCGCGGGCAAGTCAAACATTGTATCATACACAAGGCAGTTTGTTTTGGTCTGGGTGTTCATTATTCAGTTCGCTTCCAGTAGGTATTATTAATATCTCATTTACTGACTCGTGCTGCGGTTGAAGCTTAGGCAACAGCATGCCATGATATTGCTGCTACATGTGTGTATTTACATTTTAAGTATTAAATATGAATTAAAGTAATTGTCGATTGGCTTGGCATAGAACTTTATTTATTATGCAAATATTTTTAAGAAATTATTTAAATAGTTTTTTTGAAAAGTTTCATCATCTCAGCCAATCTACGTCCACTGCTGGACGTAGGCCTCCCCCAAGTATTGCCACCCTGCGCGGTCCTGTGCCTTCCTCATCCATCGGCTTCCCGCCGTCCTAACTAGATCGCCGGTACGCGGTCGCCATTCCAGAACCTTTCTGCCCCAACGGTTGTCGGTTCTTCGCGCTATGTGCCCTGCCCACCACCACTTTAACTGGGCAATTCTGAGCGCTATGTCAGTTACTTTGGTTCTCCTGCGTTACATCTTCTCATTTCAAAAAAGTTTACATTAGTCCCAAACATTATTTAAATAATTTACTAATAATACCTCAGTCTCGAAATATCTTCCTAGATTTCTTCAAGAAATTCTTGACAAACAAAGTTTTATAACAAACAAATAAAAGTGTTTCAATCTGTACACATTGTAGTCAAGCTTCCACATAACATATAAAATGAGCGTAACATTTTGACTGTGTACGTATTATTGCCACAAAAGCTTATTGTATGAATATGTTTACGTGTACACAAGCTCTGCTAAGCTTTATTACATTTATAATCAGGTAGTAGTGCCACTATTATTTACGTTTTGTGGCTACACCTCATAGTAGTTGCATACTGTTATTTTAGTTTCGTATGTTATTTATGGTTTTGTGTTTTGTCAATTTGTAGTGGATTTTTTTCGTACTTATAGCTTTTTGTACGTTGTTCACTTTTGGTCCAGGTGTTTTTTGAGGCCACGTATGTTTTGGAAAGATTAAGTATTTAATTCCAATTAAAATCCAAGGTCTTTGTCCTTAAACATTTTCGTGCTGATTTGGATTGCATGTTTTTTTATTATCTAAGTTATTAATTATTATACATGCGATGGCAGGTAAGCATAGTGTAGCAGTAGTTTATGTAGATATAATATTGTTGACGTTTTAATACATAATTGTAATTTAAACCTTTTTACACCTACAATCCCTGCCACTGGCAATGCCAAGTCTTATTAGCAATGGTCACTGCTTGTCATTAGCTGTACCACTAAGCAGTCAAATGCTATTGCCAATAACACAGCGTGAGATCAAAACTGTTCAAATTTACGTGGGTGTCTGCTTAACCTCTGACCCGACGATATTTGGTAATATTTGACGCCATAAATATTATATATTTTTTTAATATATGCTACGATTAGATTAAATTAAAAAACCTACACTTTATTATAATGCTTAGGCGAAGCTTGTGACTATTATATACTTTCTTCATCATAACAGCCCATTAATGTCTCACTGCAGGGATGGGCCTCCTCCCGTGACGGAGGGATACTTGGCCTACTAATACCACGCTGGCCAGTCGGATTGGTATAGGGTTTAATTTCAAGTTTTCCTTCTTCTTATTTGGTAAAGATAATATTTACGGATAGTCCCTTAGTCGGTTTTACGACACCCACATATTGTATTCTTACTCCGTCACAAGTCACAACACGGAGACGGAGAATATACTTCGTAATCCATTTATATCACTGCTACATTAATACGCCTTGTTTCCATCGGGAACGCATTAAGCATTTTTCATGACTATAGGCTATAACAGGTAAACATACCAGCGCTGGTGCGACATACAACTATGCCGTACCAGCATTACAGCTGAGGCAGAGACCTATTGGCCATATAGATTTTGTTTTATTGTTTTGTATTTTTTTTTGTGTATTTTTTGTGTGTGATCTTTATGGCCTATAAACGTTTTTTCTTTCTTTGTTTCTATAACCCTATGGATTGTCACGTACACGTAAAGGACAGTAAGAAGAGAATGGAAATAAGTATATCCTATTCGCGTTTTGAATGCAGTGAGTTGTCATTGTGTAACCAATCAAAATCTTTTAATATTCAAATTAATTGAATTTTAAAAGATTTGATTGGTTAGACGGCGGGGCTAGGTCGGCGGACAATGACAACTCACTGCATTCTAAACGCGAATAAGATATAAGATCTAGTCCTACCATTATTGTCAGTATCATCTACACGAGCGAAAGATAACGTTACTGTCGAACATTGGCGACCTCTGTCTGTGGCGTAGTGGTTTTATAACATGACTGCTACGCTGACGGTTCGATTCCCGCTAAATGCAAATCTTTGTGAGCATGAACGTGATAATGGTCTAGTCTAGGTGTTTTCTATGTATACCTAATATGTAAGTATTTACAAAAAATGGTATTTATGTATGTTTATCAGTGGTCTAGTACCCATAGTAGGTACAAGTTCTGCTTAGTTTGGGACTAGATGGCGTTGTGTGAATGTGTGAGAAATTGTATATTTATTACTATCTCGTTGGTATTCCTGGTAGACAACAGACGAGGCTTTGACGACCTAGCATATGGCGGAATAACGTGCACGCGTTGCATAACTGGTTTGAGTGCAGCTTCGAGCTTCTATAATTAATTTCGTTCATATTAATTTTCAGACTAAATATCGCGTTATCATCTAAGTCTTAGAGTCATATAATTTCTCTATACCTTTTTCACTTGCACTTACGTGTCTTCTACTCTTGTATAATACCTTCTACCTGTTTTTGGAGGTCTCAATATGATAACGTAAGTAAAATTTCTAAAGATAGTTCTTGACTAAATATCTTCAAATTTAGCTGAAAAGCGAGTATATATATATCTAGGCGATGTAATGAGATAGTTATGATACGCTGTACAGTAATTACTTGCTTCCGCGTCCGTCCTCTGAAGCCTTCATAAAGCTTTATGACCAGTTATATTTAATGCGGTGCAGTTTTTGAAAATTAGAACCTCGCTGACTTTGCATGTCTCTTTCATTTAATGGTAGATGAGTTTATGAATGTAAGTATTACTTGGTCTATACAGAAGTACATTTTAGCGAAAGCAGACATATTAAATAAGACATTTAAAAATATATTTGTGCATGGCATAAGTATAATTATATGGTGGGTACAAATTATGTTTTTTGTCCGCAGGGTTGAACTTTCAAGTAAGTTCTGTAGAAATTTCGTGAAAACTTGTTAAGTATTTATGGTTTTAATTACAATTTTTTTTGGAAATTATCCTTTTAAACTGATATACTTATTTTTTTTAAATCTCATTTATTAAAAAAGACATACACCGTATAGATTAAGTCGGATTATATATAAACTGATATTAATTGCTTCAATTTTGTCGGTATGTATTAAAGGCTCTCGTAGGTTTTTGTAAAACCTACATTTTACACCTAGAAACCAACCAGCAATGGTCTTGGACACAATTATTTGACTAGTTGGGACATCGAATTAGCAAACTCTGCATAGCAACCACTACACCACGGAGGTCAACGAGAATAAATCAACTATCAGAACATACATCACGCTGCTTACAATCAGGTGGTATTCAGAATCTAAATTATTTAGTACAAAAGTTCGTTTATACAAATATTATCAGTATCGATAAGTATTATGCATTTAATGTTGCTACGACATAAAACCCATAACAATATGGCGATTGATGTTGTTTATGTCAACAATCCCATTAAAAGTTACGGCCGGTTTGCGAAATGTTTTAATATGTTTGATTTTATTAAGAAATGTAATGGCTAGAGTATATGGCTGTTACGCAAAGATCACGGGTTAGATTCCTATTTAATGCATATCTTTAGTGTTTGCGTTGTTTGGTTGCTTTAAGGTGACAGGTGTGAAAACGGCTTAACTTAAGGTAAGTGTCTTATATGCTAGTAATATAAATATTCCTCACACATTCACACAACGCCACCTGGTCCCAAACTAAGCAAAGCTTGTACTATGGGTACTAGACAACGGATAAACATACTTAAATACTTTTTTTTTGTAAATTCATACATATTATACATAGAAAACATCCAGACTAATGCAAACAATGATGTTCATGCACACAAAGATTTGCATTGAGCGGGAATCGAACCCGAGTCCTCTGCGTAGCAGTCATGATATAACCACTACGCCATAGAGGTCATCAACTTTATTTTATAAGTAAGCAACGGGCCTGCTTCTTTACGTGATTTCTAAACGAACGTAATCGACTCCTTTACCTAATTAAAAAAAACGAGTCTTACTTATGTACATGTATTTACCTACCTAATTGTGGTGCTTAGATTTAAAACTTGCAACACTTTTGCAATTTTTGTTATTCTAAAATATAAAAGTCAAAAGCTGATGGGATAGAATACGATAGGTTAGTGACACCATGTATTCTAACTTTATCAGTCGATAAGTAAAAATAAAATAATCACTTTCCCCTGAATCTAGTACGTTCAACCACAGTTGCAAATAACCTAACAATTTAAACTATCGCGTTTCATTATTATAAACATTATAAACGGGATATTAACGCGCATTTTTATAGTGCAACGTGTGCCGAAACGTCAAGTAAAATAAAGGTAAATAAAATGCGCGTTAATATCCCGTTTATAGAATATTTATCATTAAATTAAGCTAAGCTTCCGTGTTACATGTACTCGTATATTATGACTCTACGATAAATCTTTGACACATTGAGAAAATCGAAGGTATTATATAAATTAAATAAGTGGCATTACCTAATAATTTACATTCTCACATTCCCTTTTCCTAGATGTATGTTTATCCGCTGTCTAGTATCCATAGTACAAGCTCTGCTTAGTTTGGGACTAGATGGCGTTGTGTGAATGTGTCAGGAATATTTATTTATATTTAAAGTAAAATAAAACGTGTATATAACTTAGTCTTGCTTTATGTTACAACACCAGCCTGGACATATGGCGTATGAAAAAGTCTAACAGGACTTGTGGCGAATAAGCCTACATTGGGTACACATGAGAGTTTCCGACTTCCTGCTCGGTTTTATTTAAAAAAAAATACATCTTAATCATCATCACCATATTATCCGAAAGACGCTAGCTGCTATACTTTAGTCAGCTCCAACTGTTTAAGCCTTACGCGAACTTGTGCCTCACTCATAAACCCTTAAAAACTGTACTAATAATATGATATAGTTAATATTTCATCAATCAATCAATCAACTGGATTACTGACGTTTGGCAAAAAACGTTTCCCAAAGTGACACTTACCAAAGTTTGTTTCCCAAATTTTCATTTGGCAAAACCATCTTTTCGCAATTTTACAGATACCAAAACTATTTTTAGAAAATTCTTGTTTAGCAAATAATTACATAGCAATGTTTCATTTTACCAAATATGATTTGGCAAATATATTTATTCCAAAATATTATATATCATTATGATTTACTGAGTCTAAATTCACTCCATTAAAAACTTGGTCTAATTTGCACTTACAATAAAAATTAATTCTGGCGCTTCGCCGGCCGCTGCCGCGGCACGCTCGCTTCGTTCGCTCGGCTCGCGCTTTGTTGGGGTCACAGTTCAAACCTAACCTAACCTACTATTCTAGCAGTTCTAATCTAACCTAAATTTTTCACATATATAATTTATTATTACTTACATAATTTAAATTTAAATCAAATTTAAACAAACTTCCTTAAGGAATATATTTTTGACAAAATAAAGCATTTGCTAAATGTATATTTGACTAAATAAAATTTGAGTAAGTAAAAATTTGCCAAATGAATATTTGACCAAGTAAATTTGCTAAACATTTTTTTGGGAAATGAAAGTTTGCGATACATTTTTTAGGAAGTGAAATTTGACGAAACGTTTTTTGCCAAACGGCAGGACCCCGAATCAACTAGCCTATTGCAGTCCACTGCTGAACATACTCTCCCATTCCTATCCTAAAAATACTTACCTATACATTTTTTTGTAAGCACTTGCTTCAGTAGTAGCTGTTATTTAAACTCTACACACAGAGGTGCAATCAACTCTATCAAGTAAAATATTTTATAAGTATGGTCCGTGTGCTAACGGTTTAACAATACAAATCTCCGTTTGGTCCCGGGGGTGTCGTTAAAAGCGAGATTTCAAAATGAGAGAAAAAACTGAGAGATTTTAAAATACATTTACAAAACCGAACCGAAAAACTCAAAATAATCATGTATCTCAGTTTCCCTCGATCACTGGAGTAGGCCCATCCCTGCAATGGAACATAAAAGAAATTAACTTAAAATTCAGAAGGCGTAATGTCACCATCTACTTTTTTTTTCACCAATCGGAGATACAAATCAGTTCATTACAACACAAATGAATATAAAAACCAAAGCAAAACACATACACACAGTAGTATAATCAACCCCCGTACAAACGACTCTATAAAAACGCACCAAAACACAAATAAACAAGAATACAACATAAAAACAGCGAAAAACAACAAACGTTTTATATCGAGCCGTGGGGAACCCTAACGAATGAAAGCTCAGGGGTTAAGTTATGAATTAGTCTCAGGTACCGAGTGCGATGGGTGCGCACAAACGCACATTCTTTTACACGTTAATAAAAGAGTCTGGCGATCAACACGCACTATTGTGACGGCTAGATATTACACCCCATACAACTTATGTACGCACGCTCTTATTAGTAGAGCTTAGAAAATAATTGTATTTGATGTAGAGTCAAAATTACTTATTGAAATCTAAAGTTGACTAACAAAGCTTTGTTTGAATACTTCGTCGATGTCGTTTGTACAGCGAGAGGTAATTTATAACTATCTCCTAATCTAATCAAATCATAGAGGATATTAAAAATACAAAACTTTCACTGTGAGCATGATAGTGTTGTGGCGGGTGTACGCGAGGCTGCAAGCTCCGCGCCGCCCCGCCAGTCCGCCGCCGGCTTTCAACCGGTGCGCACGTGCCGCCCGCAGCGCCCTCCGACGCAAACTTTACGCGAGTGATTGTGACAGTGAGTGAGCATGCCCGCCCGCGTCGTGGCCCTCCTCGCCACCGCGGCTCTCGCACTCGCCGCCACCCCGCCCGACCCTTGCTACGAGGATGGTCGCCCGCGCCGCTGCATCCCTGACTTCGTTAACGCTGCTTTCGGAGCCCCCGTCGTAGCCTCCTCCATCTGTGGCAGACGAGGCCCTGAGCGCCTCTGCGACCCTCCTGGAGATCAACCGGCGGAGAACGCCTGCAGAGTTTGCGATGCTGCTAGATCTGACCGCCGACATCCCCCGACCCATCTCACGGATTTGAACAACCCTCACGACGTTACATGCTGGAGATCTGCACCGATTCCCCCTACTTCGTACGATTCCCCTCCTGACAATGTCTCTCTTACTCTTTCCCTCGGAAAGAAGTATGAGTTAACTTATGTCAGTCTACAGTTTTGTCCAAAAGCAGCCAGGCCTGACTCTGTGGCTATTTACAAGAGCGCAGACTATGGTGTTACTTGGCAACCCTTCCAGTTCTACTCCAGCCAATGTAAGAGGGTTTATGGAAGACCAAACAAGGCTGTCGTGACCGCAGCTAATGAGCAGGAGGCTAGATGTTCGGACAGTCACAGACTAACTGGAGAAAATTCTGGAGGAGCAAGATTAGCTTTCAGCACTCTGGAAGGTCGCCCGAGCGCGGCTAACTTTGATATATCCCCGGTTTTACAAGACTGGGTGACCGCTACTGATGTGAGGGTCGTCTTCAACCGTCTGCACATGGTGATCGAAGGTGACGAAGTGGATAACAAGAAGCAAGCTTCTGGTAATCAGCATTACGCGGTATCGGACTTTGCCGTTGGCGGGCGATGCAAGTGTAACGGGCACGCGTCGCGGTGTATTCCTATGAAAGGCAGCGACTTGGCTAGTGGTGGTGTGCAGCAGCTGACTTGTGATTGCAAGCACAACACGGCTGGCAGGGACTGCGAGCGATGCAAGCCATTCCACTTCGACCGACCCTGGGGCCGAGCGACGGCAAGAGACGCCAACGAATGCAAAGGTCAGTTCTATATTTTTTGCTACGGCTATCATTTGTTTTATATTATTCTTTTTTGTTTTTTTTATGTAAATTGATTTGATTATAATTATTGTGAATGACGTATTCTTCAAACTAAATTCTGACATCCAGAAAAAATGTTGTTAGTTTTTAAAACAATCTTAGTTCAATGTGTCTCAATGGCGTGACAGATTCTGAATGCGGCTGCCGTTAACGACATGACGGGTTCGTACCCCACATAAGACAATTTGTGTTTAAAAGTCTCCACGCAGAGCATTGATGCCAAGTACGGCAGTTACTTTGTTACAAAAAAACTTTTGGGTCCCACTTCAGAT
Organism: Schrankia costaestrigalis; assembly: GCA_905475405.1. NCBI lineage: Eukaryota > Metazoa > Arthropoda > Insecta > Lepidoptera > Erebidae > Schrankia > Schrankia costaestrigalis. The sequence goes on along the minus strand of FR997838.1, from coordinate 18,531,857 downwards.
ACGGGTACCATCTCAACCGTGTATTTGATTCCGTGAATTTGTATCCCATCACCACACTCACCATAGTAGCCCAAAATCCTGTATATCAACGCAAGCCTAGTAAACTGTAAAACGGAACCTAATAAAACAGTGATGATAATCAAAAAGAGATTTCATGATCTCGTTAACAAATGCTTGATGTGTTAATTATTAAAACAATCAACTACATTTAATTCAAAAACAACATGTCTGTAACCCCTCAAGTGATTAATGTTGCTAATTTTGCTTATTAGTATTCCGTTTCGTTATTTTTAATTTATGTGACGACATCGCTGCGAGTTAAAACTAGGTGTGAACTTATTTTTAATTTTATTATTTTTTGATTTATTAGTTCGCAAGTTTTAACTAAATTACTTTAACGTTATTTAATGTAATTTATGTTAGTGGAAGTTTCATGTAACAGATTAAACTATTTGTGTCATAAATAATAAGATTATGTGAAAAGTTCTTTCGGTAATTTGTTTTGTTTGATGATATTTTGTTTGAATATAAAATTTTAGTTTGAATTGATGACAACGATTACTTTTATCTAATATCTTCTTTATTATTTCATCTTTCTATTTATTAACTAAACAAAGAAAGTAAAGAAAAGAAGATCGTACAATTTGCAAGTAATTAAGTAACCAAAAATTATCCGTGTGGTGACGGAGTAAGAATACAATATGTCACCACTCCATCTCATCCCATGGGTGTCGTAGAAACCGACTAAGGGACGATCTGTGAATATTACCTTTACATAGAAAGAAGGAAAACTTGAAATAAACCCTACACCAATCCGTCTGGCCACCGTGGTATTAGTAGGCCAAGTATCCCTCCGTCACTGGAGGAGGCCCGTCCCTGCAGTGGGACATTAATGGGCTGTTATGATGATGAAGTAACCAAAAACAATGTACAATTTCTCCCGAAAATTTTTGCAATAAGGCGACGGCTTTATCTCAATTCAAACACTCCTGTCATACCAGTGGCGGTCGTAAGAGGCGACCAAAAATCTAAAGAACATTTTTGCTAACTCCATCATCACCAATGGCCGCCTGGTTAATGACTACAGTACATTTTGCTCTTCAAACATTATGCTCTTGCATATTGTGTTCGGGATCATCCAGTGTCAGACCAGAAAAAGATGGCGACACGGTCGGAACCCATTTTATGACTGCTATCCGTATCCGTGTGGTGACGGGGTAAGAATACAATATGTCACCTCCCTATCTCATCCTATGAGTGTCGTAAAAACCGACTTAGGGACTATCCGTGAATATTATCTTTACAAAAAAAAATCGGATGATTAAACCCTATACCAATCCTTTTGGCCAGCGTGGTATTAGTAGGCCAAGTATCCCTCACGTCACGGGAGGAGGCCCGTTCTTGCAATGGGACATTAATGAGGTGTTTTGATCAGTTTCATACCATGCCGTCACGGTCTGCGTAGGCCTTAAAAAACCTATACAAACCCGTATATCACTGGTCAGACGAAATTGGTCTATCGTTGTATATAAAGTTTTCCTTCAGATTTTAAAGATAATATTTGAGAACTTGCATCTATGTAGGGTGATATCATGCATTTAAACACCACCACAACAAAAAGGAGCCAGAGAAACAGCTAAAACAAATAACTTTATATGAAAGCAAAATATTGAAACAGTTCTTTCATATTATTACTTTTTATTTCATTTAACGACCTCTTTATGTATGCTGTTGCCTCAGGCATGGAAATTGCGGGCGTAAGGTCGTGGCTTGGAATCCAGCCTTTTGTGTTTCTGTCATACTTGGTTAACAAGAAACAATACTTTTGTTTTTAAAAAAAATATAAGCAAAACTTCGCTTTCACGGAGCTTCGTACAGAAATAACGATGTAAGAAGTTTTTCCTTTTCGCTATTATTTTTATAGTCTCACCTTTTTAAGAAGAGGTTAAGATTATTCAGCTTTTCAGCAAAGAAAAATCCTTTATATGAATGTTTATGAAACAGAATTTAGACTACTGATTTCCTGTAAAAAGTACTCGTTATATATTTTAACGAACACAAAAAACATCTACGCGCGGGTTATAATCATTGCAGATCGCTCCAAAATTGTCGTGCCTCGGATTCAAACATGGAACTTGTAGTACATGGTAGCCGCTTACCATAACTGCTACTCAATAGAGTCACTTCATTAAATAACAATCTTATAATATTTTAGTAGTTACTGAGTGAATGTATCCTCTTTTTTGGTTTTTTGGGCTCAAAAATATTTATGACAATTATTTTCCAAAATCTTGCCTTGTTTGAATTCCAAATTTACCACCTCAACCTTCAATCATCACCAGTGACAATAAGTAAACTAAAGAAGCAATTGAAAATTAAAATTGTCTATGCTAACCCCATAAGAGCACTTAGGAAACCCTTCTCCACAACACTTAGTATTATTATACCTAGTTAAAGTACTTAATTGATTTATGAGGCGACGCCGTCTATGTCTCCTAATTATAGTTTATGAACTTATAAAAGTTTTACGTTCTTGGGTGAATCCGTTAGCTATTTCATGAGAGGAAAGATGAGCGCTTCGTTTAACTGCCTAAGTGGCAAAGCGGGTGTGCATGCGGATGGCGTGCCCGATGTTGCGGGTTCGACTCCCACGCAAGGCAGCTATTTGTGTGATCCACAAATGGTTGTTTTGATATCCTTTATGCTCGTTTATTTGATGTTAAAAAAGTTTGGCTTATTAGTTATAGTTAATGCGTAGCCTCTTAAAAATCATTACATTTCACATAATAATCATTATTGAATTAATAATAATTATTCTTTTAATGGTGATTGAATAAGAATAGTTAAATGATGTCACCATCCCAAATTAAGCTTTGAGTGTCGTAAAAGCCGACTAACAGAACATTTGTACTTATTAACTTTACGTAAACTAAAGAACAAAACTTTGCTATAAAACTCAAAAAAAAACTTTGCCATAAAATTTGGCCAGTATGTCCAAGTATGCCTTTTGGACGGTTATTAAAAGACGCCCGATAAGTGGGACATAGTTAATGGTCTGAATACAAAACAATTTGTCTGAATTTTAGCTATAAACGAATAATTAAACTGTCACAAAAGTGTTTAATAAATACATTTCATCATAACAGCCCATTAATGTCCCATTGCAGGGACGGGCCTCCTCCCGTGACGGAGGGATACTTGGCCTACTAATGCCACGCTGGCCAGACGGATTGGTATAGGGTTTAATTTTAAGTTTTCCTTCTTTTTATTACTTAAAGATAATACGAGTATTCACGGATAGTCCCTAAATAGATTTATTATTAAATAATTATTCAAAAAACAACAAAAAATCTCTATAATTTGATATTAAATATCAACGAGGATAGACAAACGGACACAGGAACATACGGAGAAACAAGAACACAACCTGTGAATCACCAAAGTTTAACTAAAAGGACTTTAACAAAAAGCTTTTTAAATAAAAGGTTAGGAATTCGGTCTGGTATTTATTTAAGATATAGTCCCAACACAATTATGTCCACCTCTACTATCTCACAGGAAGGGCTAACAAACCCGCACTTAATAGAGGTGCGCCCACGCATCTATGCTCTATGATTTGTTACCACAAACACGAATTATCATATTATATTTACTACGTTTAAAATATTTCTTAAGGACTAATTTTTCAAATTACGGTTATTAAATTGTATTAAATAGAATATTATAAGGTGTATTATATTTTTTTAATGTTAGGTTAGCCCGTGTGGTGACAGAGTAAGAATATAATATGTCACCACACCATCTCACCCCATGGGTGTCGTAAAAACCGACTAAGGGACTATCCGTGAATATTATCTTTACGAAATAAAAAGTAGGAAAATTTGAAATTAAACCCTATACCAATCCGTTGGGCCAGCGTGGTATTAATAGGCCAAGTATCCCTCCGTCATGGGAGGAGACCCGTCCCTGCAGTGGGACATTAATGGGCTGTTATGATGAATAATTTGAATGATCGACTAATAGAGAAGGGAGAAGGAGAACTGCATATACGACCTTTTTGTCACTGAGGCTCCTTTGTCAAGTTGATAATTAATCAAGAACCTCGATGACGTCACAGCTAAAAGTGGAGGTCGATGTTTTACGAGTGCGAAAGTGACTGATAACGGTATTATCTAGGAATTTGCGTCCCTTTTAAGAATCTGTGTCATTGGTTCCAACATTCCAGGAATATATTTATTTTAGTGCCAGGAATAAATGACTTATTCCTTATTGACAACTTTTAGCGTAGTGGTTATAGCCTAAAGGTCTCGGGTTCGATTCCTGTTTAATGTAAATTTTGTATGTATCTACATTTATGTTCAATTAAATTCAACTCAAATTTTAGTTTGGTGGGATTATTTAAAATGTCATATGTGTATTCTATAAATAAACTTCTTTTCTTTCTTTCAAAAATAAAATTGCAGTTGTTACCCGTGGTCCCATTGAGTTGACCCGTTACCGGGTCCACTCTTTATTGCACTCCATAATGTTAGTTACGGGTCTTATTAAGATTACTTATTATGTTTGCTTTGGTCTCTATTTTATTTAGTACTTAGTTTATGTAGTGGCTTTGGCTGGCTAGCGTTGTGTGAATATGTAAGGAAAACTGATAAGCTATCGCATTGCATGATTATAATTTAGGCGATGTGGTCGCTAAGCGACAAAGCCTATAAAATTAAATTAAAAAAATGATTATAATTATTATAGGTACAGGGTTTTATTCCCTGAGGGATTTTTTTCCTTCTTATTTCGCAGAGAAACTTAATTGGTTGACTTTTACGATACAGATGAGTTAGTTTAAATTTGTATTCTTAATCCGTCACCATAAAATAAATCAAGTGCCAATAAACTAAAAACAAGACAAAAATTATTCCTTGTTTTTGTCATCGATTAAAAGAAATAAATTTCAATCTGACATAGGTACATATTCCAGTGATTGATATTATCAGGTTATTTGTCAAGATACGTCGTTATACTTTGTTTTATTACATGAGAAAGTGATAAAAACGACGTAAGTAATTCATATAAGACAGATAATTACGATTCAGAACAATTCTACATAGTTTTATTAGTGATATAATTTGGGTCGTTATTTTTTTTTTGTTGTAAGCTGTCTAAATCGGCGACTTTAGTTGCCTTTAGTTATCATGCCACAAAATTGTAAAATTATTGTAACGTGCTCAATAGAACTACTGTTTTCTGAAATAATTTAATTACTTACTTACGTCGTTTTTGCAGGGTTTTCGTGGTAACGTTATTCGTAATTGCATGTTTTCGTGGTAACGTTATTCTGGGTTTAGTAATTCGGAAATCAGTATGAGAGTCAGAAATAATATCGGTTTCTTGAAATTGAATTGTCTTGCGAGGTACCGTGTTCATAAGTAATTTCTATGTTGTGTACCCTCCTCTGTTTTATGACAGCAGGTTCGCTATTGCTAAATATGTTTTGTTCTCAAGCACCATAAAAAAAGTTTCTTTATATTACAGGCCTATTAAAAGTAGTGTGCAATAAGAAGTAGTATAAACGTATTCTGTATAAGGACCATCAGTCCCACAGTGTGGCGAGGTAGGCGAAATTATCTGGAATGTGGGCTGTTGTCCTCCTACACGTTTTATCTGCGCCGTGGGATCGGGATTCTGGGTAGAGTTGCTAGGATTTATATTGTGGTAGATAGTTATTTCCGTTTGATTCTTGTTCCAATCAATATTACTTATAATAATAAATTATATTATAAACATACATAAACTCACACCTTATTCCTATAATACTAAGCAGAGACTACTGAGCACCTAAAACTACGATCCTTACAAACACATTCATACATTCCTATTTTCATTATTGTAGCATAGCATATAGGCGCTTTGGTTTAACTGTAAGCTTATATTGCTCTTGTGTTAAATAAATAAATAAATACATAATACACATCTTCATACATACCCGTTGATAATATCATCATCATCATCATAACAGCCCATTAATGTCCCACTGCAGGGATGGGCCTCCTCCAGTGACGAAGGGATACTTGGCCTATTAATACCGCGCTGGCCAAACGGATTGGTAAAGGGTTTAATTTAAATTTTTCCTTCTTTTTATTTTGTAAAGATAATATTTACGGAAAGTCCCTTGGTCGGTTATTACGACACCCATGGGATGAGATGGTGTGGTGACATATTGTATTCTTACTCCGTCACCACAATGAGAATTGTATTATATATTTTATTACAATAAGGAAAATAACGCAGATATTAACCATAAAAAAAGCAACATAATCCTGACATACTTTGCCAAGTATACCTGCGGCGCTAAAGAAGGCTCTAAAATAAGACATTAATAGTGACATAAAAAAATCTGTATTTATTTTTTGTAACTCTACATGAGTACCTAGTACTCTATACTAGCACATATTGGGAGTTCTTATTGAGCTTTAGGTGTCTGATGGTTGCCTTCAAGATGCTTTTAGACAGTATTCAAAAGTCTTCATGGAATAGAGGTTCAGGAAGATAATTTGAAATGATCAACATCAAATTCAAATAAATAAATAATTTATAATAATATTTATGACAAATTTTTAGTTCAAAATGTATGTTAGTAATTAAGTTGAAGTATGTAATTTGTTGCTATGGTGAAACTTCTGTAATTTAATAATATCTCTGTAACCCATATTCGCAATAAAATTATTGTTTATTAGAAAAATATCTCCAGATCTGAATATAAAAAGACAAAGAAGAATGGGTAGTCTCTCAAGAAGTTCCCATAAAAAATTGTCCTTCTTAATATTTTTTAATTGATCAACAAATGACTAAGTTCTGAAAAAATAAACTTGAAACAAAACAACTGAAATAACACCCTACTACTCTTTTAGATTAAATTTGGGATAGATATAAGTCGCGATAACTAACTTAAAGAAGCAAAAACACACGGGCCAATATAGTATGTTTAAATTACAAAGAATAAGCAAACAGAAAATGTACTTACAAAGAATAGACCATGAACTTAATTACATTATAGTTCAAAGATTAAACTTAACTACCGGTGTTTGATCATCAAGCAATTGAACCTCAGCTTACGTCATATTCATTCAAAAATATATCTTATTACAAGCGATTAAGATGCATTGAAATCCAAGTTCATGTGTTATTGTGTGTATTGGCGTATTATTACCATCATTACCAAAATATTTCACAATAAACTTACTTAGAAACTTTTGCTTAAAATGAACAAAAAAATACTATTGTTGGCGAGCAACCAAGTTTCTATAAAGCTGTACATTCATGTCGTTCACTTATACAATGAACTAGTTCCGAACTAGTGATGTTAATAAGGTCGTTTATAGAATGAATAACAGTATTTTGAATGAACTATAAATCGAGATATTGGTTTTGTTATCAACGAATAGTAATACGAGAGAGCGGAGCTTTTTAGTTTACGTACTATACGGTGAAACATATTTTTATATTTTTTTTTCATTTACAAATTATACAAACATAAACAAATTATATTTAACATAGGAAGGTGGTACAGTCACGAGCATAAATATATTACTATGGGCAGGTCGGCAATAACATCTGACATTTCAATGAGTTCAATAATATCTCTCTGCACGAACGCAGCATAAATATCTGATCACTCATTGGCAACATATAATTCTGACAGGCCACAAAGCAAAAATATGTGACGCGTCACTTTTCTCAAAAATGTCGTCTCGTGCAAATATATCTGACATTTGATATTTTCTGTATTTCTGCAAGAATTGGTGTGTTCTTCCAGTAGAGTGCATTAATATCTGACTTCAATATGGCGGCATAAATATCATTTACCTTTCTGTAATTTAAAGGAGAATGTTTTTTTTGGGCTAAAAAGTCAAAGTCTGTCCCCAGGTCACCAACTAGGTTCATTACAAAGATTGATATGTAAGCAACATTTTCTTCTATGGAACCAACAAAATTCGTCCCACAGAAATCTAGATATATCAGCTGTTCAAAAAACTAAAAGCCCTGTGGCACTTCATGCAAAAGTTATTTACTAAAAAGCCAGTCTGTCCCCAGGTCACCAACTAGGTTCATTACAAAGATTGATATGTAAGCAACATTTTCTTCTATGGAACCAACAAAATTCGCCCCACAGAAATCTAGATATCAGCTGTTCAAAAAATTAAAAGCCCTGTGGCACTCCAAGCAGTTACAGTCTGTCCCCAGGTCACCAACTAGGTTCATTACAAAGATTGATACATAAGCAACATTTTCTAACGGTAATAACTGGTTGTTAAGAGGTAGGGTACACCCGTTTTTTTTTTTTTTGGTTTCACTGGGGTAAAATGCCTACGCATCCCCTTCCGTTGGGGGGACGGAAGAGGTATGTGGGGCTCCCAGGGGGTTAGGCAACCCCCCAGTATACCCACTAAAAGTCCCCAGCCGCACTCCTTCATCGCCTACATGGAGGGGGCCTGGGAAACCGGCAGAGCCTTTGCGTCCAGTCCCCCTCCGGCGATCCCCGCCATTACAGGCGGGCCCTATCTAGGCATGCCCGTAGTCGAACTAATTACACACATATATATATATATACTCATCCATGCAGACAATATTGGGTTAGAAGCCATATGTCATTATTACTGCTCCTGGAAGAGTGGCAGACGTAAGTTGGGAACATATTGTGCTCATGTTATATCTATTGTATGGTTCTTGGCATGTGCACGATACAGTAAAGCATTAACCATTCAGCACAATCCATGGATAGTATCATGCCTAGATTGTACCCTACTTCTTAACAGCCAGTTATTACCGTTAGAAAATGTTGTTTACGTATCAATCATTGTAATGAACCTAGTTGGTGACCTGGGGACAGACTGACTTTTTAGTAGATAACTGCTTGGAGTGCCAGAGGGCTTTTATTTTTTGAACAGCTGATATCTAGATATCTGTGGGGCGAATTTTGTTGATTCCTTAGAAGAAATGTTGCTTATGTATCAATCTTTGTAATGAACCTAGTTGGTGACCTGGGGACAGACTGACATTTAAGTAGATAACTGCTTGGAGTGCCACAGGGCTTTTCATTTTTTGAACAGCTGTTATCTAGATTTCTGTGGGACGAATTTTGTTGATTCCATAGAAGAAAATGTTGTTTACGTATCAATCTTTGTAATAGACCTAGTTGGTGACCTGGGGACAGACTGGCTTGTTAGTAAATAACTTTTGCATGGAGTGCCACAGGGCTTTTAGTTTTTTGAACAGCTGATATCTAGATTTCTGTGGGACGAATTTTGTTGGTTCCACAGAAGAAAATGTTGTTTACGTATCAATCTTTGTAATAGACCTAGTTGGTGACCTGGGGACAGAGGGGCTTGTTAGTAAATAACTTTTGCATGGAGTACCACAGGGCTCTTAATTTTTTGAACAGCTGATATCTAGATTTCAGTGGGGCGAATTTTGTAGATTCCATAGAAGAAAATGTTGCTTACGTATCAATCTTTGTAATGAACCTAGTTGGTACCTGGGGACAGACTGACTTTTTAGTAGATAACTGCTTGGAGTGCCACAAGGCTTTTAATTTTTTAAACAGCTTATATCTAGATTTCTGTGGGGCGAATTTTGTTGATTCTTTAGACATGTAATAAACTCAATGGTATAAGTCAATGTACAATGGTTACAAACGTGGGGGCAGCAATTTTTATTTTAGCCCAAAGCTCCTAGTAAAAAAACATTCTCCTTTATTTGATATAATTTGAGTATTTACATAAAAATAGTTGGTTTATATTATATTTATTTATATTGATAATTAAAATGAACATTATTCCCATTCATTTACTTTAAATAAATCATTTTTCATGATTTGATTTGAAATGGTAATAATATAGGTATATATAAATTCTAAAATAATAAGTATATTTTATTTGTATAAAGTATAATTATAACAATATATAAATAATAATAACAGGGACGTAATTGTACCTTCACTGTTTTCATACATAAGACATTAATATTTGGATACTATTATTATTCGTAAATAACATAATAATATATTTTTATATTTGTTATTGCTCCTATTTATTATTCTTACCTAATTTAAATTTAACTGATTTAATTTGAGTATTTACATAAAAATAGTTGGTTTATATTATATTTATTTATATTGATAATTAAAATGAACATTATTCCCATTCATTTACTTTAAATAAAATATCATTTTTCATGATTTGATTTGAAATGGTAATAATATAGGTATATATAAATTCTAAAATAATAAGTATATTTTATTTGTATAAAGTATAATTATAACAATATATAAATAATAATAACAGGGACGTAATTGTACCTTCACTGTTTTCATACATAAGACATTAATATTTGGATACTATTATTATTATTGACGACCTCGGTGGCGCGACGGTAGCGCAAGCGGCTGCCGTGCAAGAGGTTGTGGGTTCGATCCCCACACAGGACAATAATTTGTGAGATCCACAAATTATTGTCCTGGTCTGGGTGTTCTTTGTGCCCGTTAATTGATGTTTGTAAAAGGTCCCCGCGACACAGGGCATGATCCCTAGTGCGGGAGTTGTCTTTTTAAAACAAAAAAAAAAAAATTATTCGTAAATAACTTATTAATATATTTTTATATTTGTTATTGCTCCTATTTATTATTCTTACCTAATTTAAATTTAACTGATTTAATTTGAGTATTTACATAAAATTGTTGGTTTATATTATATTTATTTATTTTAATAATTAAAATGAATATTGTTCCTATTTATTTACTTCAAATAAATATTTTTTCATGATTTGATTTGAAGTGGTAATAACATCTATATTCTAACATTTTATGTATATTTTATTTGTATAAAGTATAATAATATCAATATATTAAATAATAA